>JANAVB010010799.1:6224715-6549715 GCA_029216955.1 Iris pallida
GGGACCGAACTCAGGTCGAACTCAAGCGGATTTTCCCCTAGGACTAGACAGAAACTGCTGTTTCGATACTTTGAGTTTCTCCGATACTCCAAATGGTACTCATTGCACTCCCCGAACTTCTCTGACACACGGAGAACGCTCGTCACACTCTGAAGTTTTTCCACATAGATTTGGAATCCCATCCAACACCAACAAACCTCCCCTTCCCAATTAGGTGGAGAAGCTCGTCATGTTGACAATTCTCCTGCAGTACTCGAACTTCCCCATTGGTAGAACCTTTGTGAGCATATTCGCTCAATTGTCATCATTGTGAACCTTCTCAAGCGTCGTGTCCTTCTCAAGCACATCTCGTATCCAGTGATACCGAGTCCCAATATGTTTGGATCGACTATAAACTTCGGGTAATTTCCAAGGTGAATTGCATTCTGTCTATCGGAAAACAAAATGTATTGCTCTTGAGTAAGCTCCACTTCTTCCAGAAACTTTTTTTGGGATAAGTACATTAGCTTGGACCCTCTCTCTTCTCGGTTGATCTCTATCCCAAGAATAGTCTTCGTTGCGCCCAAATCCTTCATAGAAAAGGCCGCACCCAGTTGGTGCTTCAACTCAACTATCCTGGTGGCATCCCTACCCACCAATATCATACACATAAAGCAGTGATATGATAAAATTATCCTCGAAAAAGTACTTCACGAACATACAGTGATCTGAAGTTGTTTGTGCAACGATGCTCCCCCATAAACGACTTGAACTTTCTATACAACTGTCTCAGAATCTGCTTTAGACCATACAAACTCTTGCTCAACCGATGTACTAAGTGTCACTTACCATTCTCACAGAATTTCTGCTACTCCATGTATAACTCCTTTAAATTATCATGGAGGAAAGCCATCTTCAAGTCCATCTGCTCAACCTTCAAGTTGAAATTGACTACCAACGCTAGCACCACCCGAATAATGGCAAATTGACGACCGGTGGAAAGACCCCATCAAATCCACGTCCTTCCACTGACCGTAGCCTTTGACTACCAGCCTCGTTTTGTATCAAGGATGAGTAGCATCTTCTGTCTGTTTCACTATGAATATCCATCGATTCTTTAAAGTCTTCTTGTCCTTCGACAACCGCACGATCTCATAAGTAGAGTTTGCCTAGGTGTGTCATATCTCTTTTCGCTTTCTCATACTTTATTACTAATCATTGATAAGAAAAATCTTCCATGATGCATCTCTTGAGTTAATGAGAAAAATAATAGTTTCTAAGGTTGATAAAAAAAATCAAAATAAAAAATCTGTTGATGCATTTGTTGATAAAATAAAATAATTTTTAAGTTTTTGATGCATCTGTTGATAAGAAAAATTATTCATGCATTTGTTCATATGAAAAATCGTTATAAAAAAAGTTATAATAACAGAAGAGGGAAGAAAAAATCGGCTCCATACTATGAATTACAATCCGCTGTGATGCATCTATTGCATTATTCTTTTTAAATTTAAAGGATTCCAATCCTATGATGTCTCTGATTGGTCCATGATGCAATTATCAATTTTTACATATCTTTTTGGTCCATGAGGCAACTGATTGGTCCATGATGCAATTATCAACTTTTTGTGAAGATATTTTGACAAGTTTTAATTAAAAATTCAATCAAATATAATTTTATGTCATACGTAATAATGGTATTTTGGTAACTATTATATTTTTGTCAATCCTCATCACACTCAAAACTTTCAATCCAGACAAGAGTTATTAAACACACCTCACTTAACTCTCCCTCCAATCTCAAGGTTATATGTATTAACTCTCCTCCTCTCACTTAACTTTTCCTTCACTTAACTCTGCTAATTTTTTCTCCTTCAATCCAAGCATAGCCTAATCCAGGCAAGAGTTATTAAACACACCTCACTTAACTCTCCCTCAAATCCAAACAAGGTTATATGTATTGACTCTCCACTCTCATTTAGGATCTGCTTGGATTGAGGGAAAAAAGATAAGCAGAGTTAAGTAGGGTTAAATGAAAGGGAGTTAAGTGAGGGAGAGTAGAGTCAATACATATAACCTTGTTTGGATTGGAGGGAGAGTTAAGCGGGTGTGTGTGTGGGGGGGAGGGGGGGGGGGGGGGGTTTAATAACTCTTACTTGAATTGGAGGTTTTGAGTGAAAGTAGAATTAATAAAAAATATGATAGTTATCAAAATAACCTTATTACATATGTCATAAAATTAAATTTGATTGAAATTTTAATTAGAACTTGTCAAAATATTTTCACAAATTAGAAAGTTACGGAGCAACATGTTGAAAACAAGTAAAAAATGAAGAGAAAAATTATGACATTTTATAGTACAAATAAGGGGTATTTAGGTTAAGGGTCTGCTTGGATTGAGGGTTAAGAGAGTTAAGTGAGAAAAAAAATAAAACCATGCTTAGTTTGACGGTGGGGGTTTAGGAGGGAGGGTTAAGTGAGAGTTTGTTTAACCCTCTTTTGTTTACTTTTTTAACTCCCCAAATCGAAGGGTTAATGAGGGGAATTGAGTCATAAATATCCTTTATTTGTCCTATAAAATATCATATATTTTTTCTTTTTTCTTTTTGTTTTCAACATTGTGCTCCGTATATTTTTTGACGAGTTTTAACTAAATTTCAATCAAATTTAATTTTATGACATATGTAATAAGAATATTTTGGTAACTATTATATTTTTATTGATCATCCTCTCACTCAAATCCTCCAATCCAAGCAAGAGTTATTAAACACACCCCACTTAACTCTCCCTCCAATCCAAGCAAGCTTATATATATTAGCTCTACTCCCCCCTCACGTAACCTCACTTCACTCAGATTATTTTTTTCCCCTCAATCCATGCAGATCCTTAACTTTCCTTCACTTAACTCTGCTAATTTTTGTCTCCGTCAATCCAAGCATAGTCTAATCCTCGCTGACTATCAACGCCAACAGACCCCGCTGCCGAGGACCTCCGGGCCAACCTCTGAGTGCAGCATTGGTCTCCAATGTTGATATGCTGATTTTTGTATATATAGAGAGAGGGTGTTAGATTATAAGATAATATTTGCAATGTAAATATGGCACATACCCATAAGCCCAAATGTAGACACTATATATATTGTAACAAATCCTAGCAATGAGAACAAGGCATTATTATTTTCTACATGGTATCAGAGCCTTGTTCTCATTGCTAGGGTTTGTTACAATATATATAGTGTCTACATTTGGGCTTATGGGTATGTGCCATATTTACATTGCAAATATTATCTTATAATCTAACACCCCCCTCAAGTAGGAGCATGTAAGTCACAAATGCCCAACTTGGGAAGAAAAGAATCGAACACTTGTTTTCCAAGGGGCTTGGTGAAGATGTCAGCCAGTTGAGAAGAAGTAGGAACATGCGAGGCTATTACGATGCCATCTCTAATAGCATCGCGAACAAAATGCAAATCCACCTCAATATGCTTACTGCGCTCATGAAATACTGGGTTCTGAGCTAGGTGCAGGGCTGACTGACTGTCACAATACACCGACATAGCAGACTCCTGGCGAACGCCCAAACACACCAATAACTCCTTCAACCATTTCAACTCACAAACAAGCGCAGCAAGAGATCGATATTCAGCTTCAGCGGAAGATCGGAAAACAGTTGATTGCTTCTTGGTCTTCCAAGAAATGAGAGACCCCCCAGAAACACCAACCAGCCTGTAACAGAGCGGCGAGTCAAGGGACAACTTGCCCAGTCGGAGTCACACCAACCAGAAAGACGGAGATCACAATCAGCTTTCAGAAGAATACCCTGTCCTGGTGCATTTTTGAGATATCTAACGACTCTCAAAGCAGCATGCCATTGATCTTGTTGAGGCTCCTGTAGGAATTGAGACAAGATATGCACAGCATAGGCCAAGTCAGGACGAGTAAATGATAGATAAATCAACCTCCCAACCAGCCTCCGATAAGTCTTTGCATCCGTCATCTTTGGACTAGTCGATTCTGCCAGTTTGTGATTAGGCTCTATGGGAAAACCAGCAGAGCGAGACCCCATCAAACCGCATTCTGAAATGATGTCCAAAGCATACTTCCTTTGACACAAGGAAATTCCTTCCACACTCCGAGCCACCTCTATGCCAAGAAAGTACTTCAATACACCAAGGTCCTTCATGTGAAAGCAAGAACTAAGGTACTTTTTGAAAGTATCTAAAGCACCTGTGTCATTACCAGACACAATCATATCATCCACATAGACCAAAACATACAACTCTACCTTCCCCTTAAAAAAAGAGAAAAGGGAATAATCGGAATGTGATTGAATAAATCCATAGGATATCAGAGAAGCAGTAAGCTTAGCGAACCAACAACGTGGTGCCTGTTTCAACCCATATAGAGACTTACGCAGGCGACACACTTTGTTGGGTTCACTATACGAAAAACCTGGCGGCAACTTCATATATACTTCTTCTGTCAGATCTCCATGAAGAAAAGCATTGTGCACATCCATCTAGTGCAAAGTCCAGCCTTTCACAGCTGCAACATCCAAGAATGCCCGAACTTTAGGCATCTTAGCTACCGGAGCAAATGTTTCTGAATAGTCGATTTCCTCAACCTGATGATTACCGAACACAACCAGCCGTGCCTTTAAGCGCTCAACACTGCCGTCGGATTTGTACTTTATTTTATACACCCATCTACTTTCCAATGCTTTCTTTCCAGGAGGCAAATCGACGAGACTCCATGTCCCATTATCTTCCAGAGCCTGTATTTCAGTTTGCATAGCTGCGCGCCAGCCTGAATCTTGCGAGGCCTGACGATATGAAGTAGGCTCAACACCGGCAGTGATAGCTGCAAGAAAATTTATGTGTCCAGCAGTAAATATGTCATAACTTAGAAATTGTGTTAGAGGATACGAAGTACCTGAGGAAGTGACGGGAACAGATGAACTGTGGTGAAGGGGGGACTTTTACTTCGAACAACATTTGTCACAAAATTCTGTAATCGCACTGGTTGTGATTTCTTTCGCATTCCTCTTCCCAATACTACCTCGTCGGGCACCTCTGGCAACACTGTATCCCCTATATTATTAGTAGTATCCGCATCACCCCCAGTGGACTCTCTTGTCAATACTTCTGCATCTATCTGTGCATCCTGACTACTCGGTGTCGAGCCACCAGCAACCACTCCAGCCTCAGCAACCGTAGCCGGCACCATCCCAAAAGCCTCTATATCGTCTCCTGGCACTTCGACAAATGTATGGCGTGTCGCAGAAGACATCTCGCTAGCAGAGTCACACCCAGGAAATTCTTTTTCATAAAAAGTAACATCACGTGACACAAAAAATTCACCAGTCTCCAAATCATACAGTTTCTATCCCTTTTTATCAAGTGGATACCCAACAAAGATACATTTTCTGCTCCTGCTAGCAAATTTATCATGTCGGGATTTCAAATCATACGCATAGCACAGACAACCGAAAATACGTAGATGATCATACGAAGGAGCCAAGCCATATAAAACTTCATAAGGAGACTTAAAATGCAAGATACTAGAAGGGGTTCTATTTATCAAATAACATGCAGCCAGAACACATTCTTCCCAAAAATCTACGGAAAGAGAACCCTGAAATCGCAATGCCCTGGCTACATTTAAAATATGTCGATGTTTTCTTTCCACCCTTCCATTCTGTTGAGGTGTCCCAACACAGGATGTTTGAAACAATATACCTTGAGATGAAAAATAATCTCGTAAACAATTAAATTCAGTACCATTGTCACTCCGTACACGACGTATATCAGCCCCAAACTGACGCTTCACCATAGCAGTGAATTTAAGAAACATAGAATAAACAGCAGACTTATCCGTCAACAAAATAACCCAAACAGTTCTAGAAAAATCATCCACCAAAGTCAAAAAATATCGTGCCCCATTAGATGACGGAACACGATATGGTCCCCACAGATCACAGTGTATAAGTTCAAAGCATCTCAAAGCACGACTACTACTATCAGGAAAGGCATCACGAGTCTGTTTAGCTTGATGACAAATATCACAAGCATTATGAGAAAACACACTACTACCAGAGAGAGAAGGTAAAGTCTGCATTACTTTATCTGAGGGATGCCCCAGTCTACTATGCCAAACCTCGGAATCATTCTCTTTGTATGCCAGGATCACCGAAGCCAAAGAAGCTGGAACCTCCCCCAAGAAGTAAATTCCACCCCTTTGTTCACCTGCTCCAATCACCTTCCTTGTACTTCGGTCCTGAACAAAACACAAATCAGGAGTAAATAACATATCACAATTTCTGGCACCAATCAATTGGGAGACAGAGATCAAATTGCAAGTCAATGTCGGAACATAAAGAACATCCGTCAACACCAACGAAGCAGTCAAAAATACTTTGCCTCTTAGAATAGCCTCAATAGTGCTCCCATCAGGCAAAATCACAGGACAAACAGGGCCCTCAAAACAATCAACTAAACAGTTACGAGAGCCTGTCGCATGAAGAGTAGCCCCAGTATCGAATATCCAAGGGACAGAAGAATTCTTACCCATCAGACGATCAGAGTTTGAAGAACCAGGATTGGAAGAATCGTCGTTACCCAGCAAGCTCATCAGTTTCTGCCATTGTTCACCTGAGAGTGGTGAAGGATACCCTCCATGCATCATATCCGCCGAACTTTCAGCAAGACCAGCAGGGACACCATGACCAGCAGCGACGACATGATGAACAACCCCTGCGCCACCAGCACCACGTCCCTTGGAAAACAAGTGTTCGATTCTTTTCTTCCCAAGTTGGACATTTGTGACTTACATGCTCCTACTTGAGGGGGGGTGTTAGATTATAAGATAATATTTGCAATGTAAATATGACACATACCCATAAGTCCAAATGTAGACACTATATATATTGTAACAAATTCTAGCAATGAGAACAAGGCATTATTATTTCCTACAGAGGGAGAGTAGTGACGAAGGCCGAGAACAAAGGAAACTTTTAGTAGAGAGAGGGAGAGGTCTAATGATTTTGTCGAGGGAAACTTTAATCCGCTCTCCCCAATTTTTCTTTTTAGAGAGAGTAGGGTGAACATTTGGTTAATTCGGTTCAAATCGAACTGAATAATCGAAAATTGAATTGGACCAAAATTCGAATAAGCAAAACCAAAATCGAATCGAAATAACCCATAACCGAATCAAATCAAACAGAATTAAATCGGTTTGGTTTTCGATTTATTCAATTTTTCGATTTATTTGTACTTTTTTTGTTAATATATAGTAACTAGATATACGTAGATATATTTACCTCCCACGCTCCATTTTTTTTTTTTTTTTTTGAGATGCTCGACGATACCCATAGAATTTTGTGCACGTGGGTGACTCGATCGACTGATCTTCTGCCATCCAGCAAAAAATTTATACCTCTCATTGATAACCACAAAAGTCATCCAGTCATAATTGTTTTGGTAGGCAAATAATTTGTTGCAAAAGGAACATTCACTTTAGGGCAATGGAACAAATTTGTTGTTAAGACAATAAATTTGTTACAAAGGAACATTCACTTAGTACACTCCTCATATGTACAAGGCAATAAGCAAAAACTAAATATTGAAATACACACACTTGATTGTTTCATTATGAAATGGTGGGAAAATGTTACTATTGACCAATTTCAAATAAACACCAACAAATTTTCATTGTATTAAACCTACGACAAGAATATGTGTATATATATATATATATATGGTTCACCTACATGTGCATATTTTTTGCATTGGATACCAAATTTCCTGCCTACAGCATAACACATAAGAACTGCTCTGTATATGCTCCTGCCTCCTACTCACCCAGGTTTGCTTTTACTGTATCGTATAGATATGTTTATTCAAGCTTTTTGATCCCATTGTTTATTTTTATTTTTTATTATTTTTATTTTACAGTAAAAGACATTCATAAATGGCCAGAAACATACTCGGATTCAAGGGACGGTTCAGGTAGCTTTCTATGGCCAGGTCATAGTAAAATTGCTCCAAATAATGGATTAAATCTGGTATGTTTTTTGTGTCTTTTTTTGTTAGAATTTTAAAGATAAGATTATAATATATTAAGTTTTAGTTTGTTATTAAATTACATATTATATTGGATTCAAATTGCAGATTTAATCAATTTGCTTTAAAATTTGAAATTTATTTAGATTTTAAATGAGTGTTTAGACCCTTAGTTTTATATCAGTGTAGAGTTTAAGTCCAGACAAAATTGTTTTGGTTTTTTGTTTTCCCTATTATAACATTCCTTCTTGTTTGATAATGAAATTTTCATATATAGGTTTCATATATAGGTAAGAGAGAGGTATAATGGAAAAAAGAAAAAAAGAAAAGAAAATCAGGATATAGACTCTCCACATGTGAGGGCTTGAACTCTAAAACTGGTATAAAATCCATGATCTAAAAGCTAATTATCCTATTTTAAATCATGCATTACAAATTGAAATTTGAATAATAGTAGGTATCTTGGGCTTTTATCCAATGGTTCTCTCTATTTTTGGGGTTCTATTCTCTGTGTCAAGTCACTTGAAGAAGATTTCTACGTGTATGTGACAATTTTTTAATACAAAAGGAGGATTTTATATGTCAACATAGCCATAGAAAAACTCTATCAAGAACTCTACATATGAGCCCCTTATTTTTAATATTTTTCACTTAAGGTAGAGTCTTAGATAGGAATTTTTATTGAAAATATTTTTTTGCTACGAAGAGACTATGTCATAGATTTTTTTTTAATAGAAGTGCCCCCATTGGAGAAGCCTTAGTTATCTCTAGTCAAATAATAAATTGGTTCTTATATATGACTTCACATAATCGTCATTTAGTGGGGGAATGTAGAATATTATGAATAAGTAGCAAAAAAATTGACAAATGTCTAAAATTTGGAAAGGAATTAAGAAAGGAAGAAAAAAAAAAAAAATCTATGACTAGATCGCATTCCCTTAATTTGAAGAAGAAGAAGAAGAGGGGTTGCGAGAGAAGCATAAACTGAATATAGCTAGCCATGGATTTGAATAGAGATTTTCACATGAAACAAGGGAATGGAGAGACGAGCTATGCTCAGAACTCTTCTTTTCAGGTCATTACACTTCTGCAACTTATTTTGTATTCAAATATCTTTCAATTTCATTATTCTTTTGACCAGTTTGGTTCACTGTAATGTAATCGTAATATAATTAAATAATTTTTTTAATTACATTACGATTATAATTAGATTGCAGCGTACCAAACGAGTTCCTTGTCTGATTTTTTATTTATATTATGTTCTATCTATCAATTTTCACAAATGTTTCAGAAGAAGATGATGGAATCAGTGATGGACATAACACTAAGTTCAGCAATGACAGCTTGTGCTTCTGCGGCGGAGACACCGGCAACGGTGAGCATAGCCGACCTAGGATGCTCTTCGGGGCGAAACACGCTCTCCGTCGTCCAGAACATCATCCGAGCGGCCTGCGGGAGGAGCTGCGAGGCCGCGCGGCCGCCGCCCGAGTTCATGGTGTATCTGAACGACCTGCTGAGCAACGACTTCAACACGTTGTTCTCGTTCGTGCCGGAGCTCGTGGAGACGCTGAAGGCCGAGCACGGTGGCGGGTTATCGGTGTCGGTTGCCGGAGTTCCCGGGAGTTTCTATGGGAGGCTGTTTCCCAGAAGCAGCTTGCACTTCATGACATCTTTTACTAGCCTCCATTGGCTTTCTCAGGTTAGCCATGAATTCTAGGTGTATTCTTCCTAAGTATAAAATAGTTTTGGGGAAGCGTATTTGTCGAAATTGACTCACCGGAACGCACCGATAGAGGATGGTACAATGCTGAAGCGAAGCGGAGATAACTAACACGGACGAAATGGATGTTAAATGTGTTCGAAATCCATGAGACTGAAATCCACTAGTAATTTAAGTGTCAATCACACTTCAAAAGTAGTATTATTGTAGTTAAATAAAACTAATACAAGGAAACATGTAAGCTTTACAAAACTTGGAAGAGAAGTGTGGGAATTTGTTAGATTTATCACATGCCTAAGTTATCAAAAGCAAATCATAGACTAATCCTAAAAATGATTTCTAAAATCATATCTAAATTTGACAATATGCAAATTTCCTCGACACGGATTGAATCGATCAACCAATTAATCAAGTTGTCTAGTTGTGCTCATGTATGAACTTCTCTTGCCGGACTAACTCGACCTCGAGTTCTCCTATGAAAATTGAACTCGGACAGATTAAACGAATAGTTTACTTTGAGTATATATATATACAGAAGTTCTCAATCTTCCTTATTCAACTTGTAAGTAGATCCTACTCAGCCTAAATAATTTTTCATCAATAAATTAATCATATGAGCAATACATAACAAACACATGACAAGAAAATCTTGATAGAAAAGCGCAAAAACCAATCACATGGTTACGCTCGCCAAGTAGCTTCTCCGAAAAATGTTTTACCACCAAATCTCCTCTTGCTAGGAGCAACGATAAGGCATTGGAAACCTTCGAAAAGGATACTCACACACTAAAGTATGTTGGTATTATTGTCTTTTGGACTAGAGTAAAATAGTCCCACATCGACTACACCACCAAGTGGATATCTCAATATAATATTTTGTATGTGTTGATGTGTGCACATGGGGTGCGGTGGGACACATGTGGGTGCCATGTGGGAATATTTTTCTAGAAGGAAAAATGATTAACTCCAATAAGGAAGCATGTTACTTTTTGTCGTTCGGACACGGGCTCCAGGGCTTCGTGCATGCACAGACGTGAATGGAGGGTAGGCGTGGACTGGCACACGACTACGCTGAGTGCGGGATGATCTAAAATATCAAACTCTATTTTCGAGTATTGGTATTTTAGTCCCACATCGGATAGGAGAAGAAGTGAAGTCTCACTCCACTTTATAAATAGAGCCCCCTGGACTCCTTTGTAAAATGCACCAAAAAAGAAAGCAAAGGAAGCCCGTTGAGTCCAGGGAGTCCGTTCGAGTCACAAAAAGTTGACTAACGAACGTTCTAGAAGTTCTTTGAGAACTTGCTGGTTCATGAAAGCAGATCGCAGTAGGACGAATCTTGTTTTAAGCAACGGTGACCTTCATTACCTAGCAAAGTTGCATCCTCATTTTCCTATATCTTCTTTGAAGAAGAGGCTACAGGATCTTTAGAGAAGGAAATTCGTTTGCTCTGTATTCAGCATCGCGAGATTCGATGAAATGGTTTGACTCGATATCAAGGAATCTCCGAGCATCACTCTTCTCGGCATACCCCAAGAAGATCGCCTTCGTAGTCCTTGTCCCCAGCTTCTGAATCTTCAGATCCGGGAGCTTCACATAAGCCAGACACCCCCACACTCGAATGACATTCAAGTTAGGTCTGACTTTGAACCAGAGTTCATGAGGAGTTATGTCGGAAGTTGCATATGGCACTCTGTTCAGAATGAACGTTGCCGTTAGTGCAGCTTCTCCCCAGTAGCACTTTGGAAGATCCGCAGTCAACAGCATGGAGTTCATCATCTCTGTCAACGTTCTGTTCTTCCTTTCTGCTACTCCGTTGGATTGAGGAGAGTACGGAGCCGTTGTCTCATTGATGATTCCATGTTCTTTGCAGAATGATAAGAATTCATGAGACCGATACTCCCCGCCTCGATCACTCCTTAACCTCTTGAGTTGTTGTCCAGTTTGCCGCTCAGCCTCGGCCCTGAACTCCTTGAACTTCTCGAATGCTTCGTCTTTAGACTTGAGCAAGTAGACAAAAGCATACTTTGAGAAGTCATCGATGAAAGTAATGAAATACTTCATCCCGGCCTTTGTAGAGAATTGTTTGAAGTCACAGATATCTGAGTGAACCAACTCCAGAAGATCTGTGCTTCGATGGACCCTGTGAAAGGGTTTTCTTGTGATCTTCGTCTGAGCACATACTTCGCATTTCTCTACCTTACCCCCACACTTGGAGATAAGTCCTAGACTAAACATTCTGTTAATCCTTTTACAATGAACATGTCCTAGCCTATTATGCCACAACTCAAGAGAATAATCAGAAAAAGTGATTGCATTTATATTATCATGCTGGGTTACAACAAGCTGAATCTTGTACATTCCTTCAATTTGGAAAGCTTTCCCGAAGAATGTACCCTTCTTGGACATCACCAACTGGCCAGCATTGATGTCCATCCTCAAGCCTGCGTTGCAGAGCAGACTTTCAGAGATCAGGTTCTTAGCAATTACTGGAACATGCTTCACACCTTGAAGCATCAGAGTGTTCTCCGATGTGAGTTTCAGCTCCACCGTCCCGATCCCCAGTACTTCAGCTTGTGCCTGGTTTGCCATTATGACCTTCTCTGAAGTTGGCTCATAAGAGACGAACCAGTCTTTGTCTGAACAGACATGGCATGTCGCACCAGTGTCTATCCACCAGTCCAAGTCAGCCCCCACAGTTGCAACCTGTGCTATCATGGCAACTAGATTAGTAATCATAGAAACCTTACTAGGCTCACCTTGTTCTTTGGGCTTGGACTTGCATTCGGATTTGTAGTGGCCCTTCTTGCCACAATTGAAGCAAGTCACATGGGACTTGGACTTCTGCTGCTTGAAAGCAGGACCCTTCACTTTCAGATTCGTGAAGTCCTTATTTTTGCGATGAGAAGCAACCTGCTTCCCCTGGTACTCTCTGGTTTGGACCAGATTTGCCTTCGCCAGTTGTTTGGACAGAGTATCCATCTTCTGTTGAGAGCGCATCTCGTCCTCAACATGGATCTCTTGCAAGAAATCTTCCAAGCTAATTTCCATCTTCTTTCGATGCATCCTTGCATAGAAGTTGCTCCATTCTGTAGGAAGTTTCGCGACGATCCCTCCAACGACAAACTTGTCGACGAGGGGCATGTTCTCGTCTTCTAGTTTCTGACGCAACTTCAGAAACTCCTTCACTTGGGACAGCATCGCTTTCTCGTCTTCGAAGGTCCACTTGTGGTATTTTTCTACCATGAAGATCTTGGACCGGTTCTCGTCATCTTCATAGAGCTTTCCCAAGGAGTCACATATCTCTTTGGCAGATGTCTTCTTGGAGTAGGACTCTGCCAGAGAGTCTTCAATGGAATTGAGTATCAGTAGTTTGCATATACTGTTTTCTCTCTTCCACTTCGCTTGCTTGGTCGTAGCAGCGGCCACAGCCGCAGCAGATCCAGTGGTTGGAACGATCGGTTCTTCTTCTGACAGCACGTGATCAATATTCACGAGTTGAAGATTTAAAGTGACCTTTCGTCTCCATATCTGGAAGTGTTCGCCATCGAATTTCTCCAACTTGTTAAAGCCGGTATCGATGAGCGAAGCACGAGAATTATCCATCTTCTCAATAAAGCTTTGAGATTGTTAGTGCCGAGGCACAATTTTCGATGGAAAATTCTGAAACTGAAACAATTGTACACACAACGTTTCAAATGCAGCACCTTAAAGAAGATGTGCAACAGAGATCCTGGAGGATTCTGAATTACGAGGATCTAAAAAGATTCTACGTAATACACAAAAAATCTAAAGAGACTTTGTGCAAGCAACTATCGGCAGTAGAGCTTCTAAAAAGAAGTTACTGTAAAAGGCAACAGCAGTGATGACAGGCGAGAATGAGATGCTGGGGTGAATGAACAACCGTTGCTCAAAGCTTTATTCGCCCCACACGAGCACGAACAGCTTCCAGGAACCAGCAAGTTCACGAAGAACTTTTGGAACGCTCGTAAGTCAATATTTGAGACTTGAACGGGCTTCCTGGACTTAACAGACTCCCTCAACTCTCTTCTTGGTGCATCTTTCAAAGGAAGCCAAGGGGCTCTATTTATAGAGTGGAGTTGAGACTTCACCTCTTCTCCTATCCGATGTGGGACTAAAATACCAATATTCAAAAATAGAGTTTGATATTTTAGATCATCCCACAATCAGCATAGAAGTGTGCCAGTCCACGCCTATCCCCCGAACACTCCCGTGCATGCACGAGACATCCTGGAGTCCGTGTCCGAGTCCGAGTCCGCACAACAAAAATTAACTTGCATCCTTGTTGGATTTAATCATTTTTTCTTCTAGAAAAATACTTCCACATGGCACAAACTTGTGCCCCACTACACCTCATGTGCACACCTCAACACAAGCAATGCATTATATTGAGATACTCACCATTTGGTGTAACCGATGTGGGACTATCTTTTCTAGTCCAAAGGCAAAAACACCAACACTTGAAAAATCCTTCAATAATAATCAGTTGTCAGAACCTTGGTTGATCGAAAGGTCCTAAGAAATGTTCATATATAAGTAGTCGGATGATGAGAAGTAAAGGCCTGAATACATGACACTGTTTCAATCCCATAGGAGCTCGGATAACATCAAAGATTGTGTTGGTGGGACGACTTGTAGGGGGGGTGAGCATTCAGTTTATTCGGTTTCAACCTAACCGAATAATCGAAAACCGAATTGAACCGAAATCGAATAAGCAAGATCGAAACTGAACCGAATTGGTCAATAACCGAACCGAACCGAATTAAATCGGTTCGATTTTCGGTTTATTCGGTTTATTCGATTTTTGAGTTTATTTGTACTTTTTTGTTAATATATATAATAACTAAATATACCTCTCTCTCTCTCTCTCTCTCTATATATATATATATATATATATATATATATATATATATATATATATATAAACTAAATTTTCTTATTCAGTTTTCGGTTTTGGACCAAAACCGAAACCCAAAACCGAAACCGAAACCGAATAAGAAAATTTAGTATTTTCAAAACCAAAACCGAATCGAATTTTTTTAAAATCGAACCGAATCTCTTATTCGATTCGGTTCGATTCGATTCCAGACCTAGAACTAGTACCGGTTCGGTTCGACATCTACTCCATACTAAGGATGTCAGCAGGAGTAGAACTAGTACCGGTAGCAAGCTATGACTAATTGCAGATAACCTATAATCTCTACTATTATAATGCGACTTGAAAACGGCTCAAAAAAATGAGTCGTCCAAACCGTTTGTATATCCTCCATCAATTTAAAAAAATTATTAAAATTAACTATCACTATGTGCCGTGAAATTAAATACCACTATGTGCTGTGGGCCATATTTTTTCGAGCAAAAAAATTAAAAATTTTACAACTATCTAAAATATATCAAAATCATATAAACATAAATATAATAAATTAAAATTAAAATATATTCAATATTTAAGTTATATTTAAAAAACTACATTATATTAGCTAAACATGTATCCGAAGTTATACAAAGAACAAATTTTGCTTAAAATATATTTAAAATATTTTAATACAATTTAAATTTTAAATTTAATATTTTAATAAAATAAATTACATATGTGCATCGCAGGTGAATATGAATATCCATCTAAGCAATTTGTAAATACTCCAATAATTTTTTTAAAAACATAAGTAATTATTTAACTACATAATATGATTAACTAAATAACTCTATCTCAAGTGGTTAAGGTGGGAAATATTTTTCTTGGTTGCCTTAATTCAATTTCTAGGAAAACCAATATTTATAATAAATATATAATATTTTTTTATGTGCACGTGCACGTTACTAGTTGCAGATAACCTCCCTCGACTTATAATAGCGTACTTGCACGTAACACACATACCTTTGTTTCTGAAGACATAGTGATCCCTCTACAATTTGCATACTTATGTACAAATGAAGTAAATTTAAATCGAAATGAATGTAGGTGCCCCCAGGGCTTTTCAACAAGGGAGGGAAGATTTACATGTCTCCAGCAAGTCCGCCTTCGGTAGCGACACGGTACTTTGAACAATTCCAGGAGGACTTCAGCTTGTTTCTTACGTCGAGATCACAAGAACTTGTTGACGGTGGAAGAATTATATTTTCAATTTTAGGGAGGAAGAGCCATGACAGTCACAAGAAAAATGAACTCCCCACTTTTGAAGCATTGCAAAAATCGTTCTCTATACTGGTATCCCAAGTAAGTGTATATATATATATATATATATATATATATATATATATATATATATATATATATATATATATATATATATATTCTTTTTTTAACTTTTGCATCATTAAAGAAATCCAGAATGATGGTATCACCTCAGTATCCATAGGATTTAGACCGGTTGAGTATCGGATCTGATATGTCAAAATCGATATACAATATCTGTTGTCAATACGTATCGATATTGGTATCGGTCAACTTGTTGATAGTCATTTCTTTCAGTTATATAGTGTTTGATATATGAAGATTTTGGTTTAAGTGCTGGACATAAAGTTCATGTTCTATAAAGTTTTGAATATTCCTTCTCTTTTTACTCTCTTTAATTCTCTCAACCCTATATATCTACTCAAAATGCAGAAAGTGGTCGAACAAGAGAAAGTGGATTCTTTTAATCTTCCTTTGTATACTCCATCCATGCAAGAATTAGAAGACCAAGTATATAGAGAAGGATCTTTTACTATTGATTATATGAAACAAGAAGACCATAGTGTGACAATTGAAAATGTCGATCCAAAGATGCTATCAAAGTCAACCAGAGCTGCAACTGAGTCACTTATTTGCCACCATTTTGGAGAAGAAATTATAGTGTCTCTCTTCGAGACTCATACTCAAGTAATTCGGGAAATATTGGAGGCAAGAGAAGAAATTGAAGGGTGTCAAATTCTAGTAGTTCTATGTAAGTCATCAGCACCATAGAAGCGGAGCACCATAGAAGCGGATGATGGTAATATTATGGACTATTGATTGCTTTGTCACATACCCCGTAAGTCTGGCGTCTCAAAAAAAAATTGCTTTATCACATAATTGAGGTTAATAACGATCAGGATCGAGTATCCTTCCGATCGAATTGTTAAGTGTATGTCAACTTATGTTGTATTATGGGCATTATATATGATCAACTAAAAGAAATGTTTGTAGTGTTGAATTTTATATATAGGAAATACTATTTAGTCTATTTATATGCTTCACACATTAAGCATCTCCTAGTTTGTAATTTCAAATGTGACACCATTGTTATCGGTACATGTAGGACAAGATTCTAAAGTGTTGTTTTCATCTACTTTGAAAATTCTTCAGAAATTGAGCACTATCGGTTTGTTTGGTAGGAGGAAGAAAATTAATAGAGGAAAAAGTAGAGGGAACGATTGATCTTTTTGTTTGATATAGGAAAGAAAAGTGGAGGGATTATTTTTTCTTCCTAACCTAAGAAATCCAATCCAGTGAATGAAAAAGTGGAAGAAAAATTGAATACTTACTAAATATTGTTCATAAATTGTTTATTAATGAAATCAAATGGTAAATACATATCTTTAGTTGAGGATGTAGTTTGTAAAAAAAAATTCATACCAAACAAGGGAAGGTGCATCACTTCCATTTCCATACTTTCTACCAAACACAAAGGAAGAAAAATATCTTTACTTTCCATATGGATGGAAAGTATATCACTACCATTTTCCCTACTTCAACTTTTTTCATCCTTTCTACCAAATGGAGCCTAAGAGATCCTCTTAGTTTTTGCGATAATAGATAAATATGGAACTTGAGCTAATAAATAATGGAGGATAAGAGGGGAAATGAGAAATTAATTCTTGAATGAACATTAAAAAAATTAAGATGGATCGGTAGCTTTAATTAGGAATAAAATGACTACAAAATGGTCCTTAATTAGGAACAAAGATCCTAAGGAACTCACAAGTTCTTAATTTTAAAAGACTCGATAATTAATAGTCGTTGGATTACATGTGACTCAGTTCGTGATTTTTTCCAAGAATCTAAACAGAAAAATCTTGATGAGTTTGAAAATTAGGAACATGAGTTCCTCTAGGATTTTTGGTAGTGAGAAGTTAGAGGTAGCTTTAATTGACTACAAATATTGTTCGATGATCTCGATATGTTTATTGGCAATTATTTGACCTGCTCTACTTATATCTATTGGGATTCTTCAATCGAACTTGGTTATAGATTTTTCTGGCTGATATTGATCAATTACTTGAGGTTCGAGGCTGCAACTAGGTTATTTTTTTCCTTCTTCACCCTCAGCATGTACTGCAAGAATATATAATTGTACTCTAAGCCACATGGACACTAACACCATACAAATAGGGTGACACAAAGATAATGCCAAGTTTGATGTATTGATTCATTTTTTGAGTGTTAATCTTGTGTCTAATTCGTGTCTGATATGACACCACACCAAACAGAACATCAATTTTGGAGGTGTCCTTGTCATGACCCGCTACCCAAATTGTTGGGCCGGGCCGCGAGTCATGTCCAGCCTACGCTTGAGATAAAGCGCAGTAAGCTGTTCTAGAAATAACAAGATAAGACTAAATGTGCTAACAGTTCTATAAGTGAATAAAAGTCATAAATGCTCCAAACACAAAAGTCGTCTCATATAGTAATAAGTCCAAGGTACAAGTCTGAAATGTAAAACTGGATACATGTCCAGTTACAAAATATGTAGTCTAATACATGACTACTCTCAAAAGTCTAAAGCAAAAAGACAACTAGGCGAGGTTCCCCGCAGGTACATCCTCGTAAGGCAAAGCCTGGTCCTCGGCAGTAACTCCATAATACGAATCACAGAGCAACTCCTCCTCAGTAAGGATACCTACAACGTTATCCTGTCAGGACGGGAGCAAGTACTGATTCTAACAAACTAGCATATGAAACATGGAAATGAACATAAGAGGAATAACTGGAAACATGGCATCACATAATCTATCATGGCAAGGACACATATGTCATAGAGACAGATATATATGTAATGTTTAAAATTGTAGCAAGTACGTGATCGTCAATAGGTGTACAATGTGCAGGGGCACATAATAAAATGTACTTTCGTACAAGTGATAAGGCGATAGATGTACATACGTACAAATCCGCTTTGAGATAAAGCCTACGACAAGGTATACATATAAAATGTCAACCTTGCTCGGTACATACGTACGGAGAAGGGGGGCATGATCACGTACGCTACTAACAGTTTCTCCATAACCCAGATTCTAATCATGTGAGAGATACATAAAGATTGTTCTATGCATGGTAGTAACTGAAAGTACAACATGTGAATATCTAACTTGCTACCCCCAAGGATCAGTATTTAACATGGTTGGATTTGCAGTTCATTGATGTAACAGTATGTAAAGTTTGTAGAAAGTACTTACCTCTAGCAAAGCAAAGCAAAGCAAAGCAAGCTGCGCTAAAATGCTATAGATGCCTGGTAACTCGTCACTGTAGAAATAAATACATAAACTTAGTTTTACACTAAGCTAAAATACTAAGACACTAACTGGTGCAGCACGACTTATGACTGGGCACCTAGCCAAAATGATGATTTTAGCATATGTGTAGCTCCCCTTCCCGAAAATTTTGAAATATTTTATTATTATTTATTTTATTTAAATGGTGATATTTTTAGATTTTATAAAATATCAATTATTAGCTTATTGAATTTCGTTACTATTATTATTATTAGTTATAGAGGTTTTATAATAGTAATATTACTATTGTGGTGATTAATTTTTAAATGATTTATTATTAATGGATATTAGTATTTTATTCTCTATCAAGATATATATATAAATATATACATAATATGTGTGTGTATGTATAAAGGAATATATAATAAATATGGGTGAATACTTGTATATATAAATATATATTGAAGGGGTGTATATATGTATACACATATAAATATGTATATATGTATACACACACACACACACACACATATATATATATATATATATATATATATATATATATATATATATATATATATATATATATATATATGTGGGTATATATGAATATACATATATAAGTGAGAGTAAATAATATAATTATGTGTGTAATATATATGAATAATTGTAGATAGATATATATATATATATAAATATTTATATATATATCTTATAAGAAATTCAACAAAAGTTCAAACGTATGCACAACTCATGCTTTGATGTTACTTATACAGTGCAGAGAATAGTATTACTCAAGCCTGCCCCTATACATGAGTCATTATACCTGGATTGCATTATGGAGAGAAGTTTCCTCCATCGTAAAGAAATCAGATGTTGCATTGTTGGAATTAGAAGCTAAGGAAATCCAGCCCACGCCAAGTGAGCCCGAGCCCCTTATGCTCAAAGCCCCGCCTTCACCCGAGAACTTCCCCACACCAGACCCGAACGGCCCCCACATGAACCCGACCCCCTGTGAACGTAATCACCCGCACATATAAAACTGAGATTGAGAGAGAGAGATCAGAGTAAATACTCTAAAACCCTAGCCGCCCTCCACGCAAGACCAGTAGGCGAACTTGGGGACTCGAGTTGGCTTCCCCCTCACGACCCGCCGACTGCAACCCCTCGACGAACGCTGCAGTGGGTTCGACCATGCCTCCCCCTATTGCCCGGCGCCTCGTCGAGGCCAACGGCGTCGCGGACGTTGTCGAGGTACTCGAGGCCTCCATCGAGGACGTCGACCTGCCGGAGAAGGTCGACGTCATTATCTCCGAGTGGATGGGCTACTTCCTCCTCCGCGAGTCCATATTCGACTCGGTTATCTGCGCGCGCGACCGCTGGTTGAAACCGACAGGGGTGATGTAAGACTTCGTACTCGGTTCTTGATTTGTAATATCAATATGTAACGTATCAATCTTCATTGAAGAAAACCCTTTGAATTGAATGTCAATTCTGTTCTTATTGATCTACCATGTTTGAGTCATCCATGAACCGAAAGTACATTACCAATTGTTACGGATGGTTAATTGTTCATCAATTGAATGAAAGGTTCAAAATGACTACTTTTGCCGATCTATAGTTCGGAAGACGTGTCGTAGTTCTTGTGAATCAAATCATTGACCATGGTTAGTAAGTCAAGAGTTTGGTAAATTGAAATATTTCTAGGATTTACCGTGTAGAATAGTTTTGAAGACATAGATTCTGATACTAAAGAATACACTTTACCTGTTCTTTGATCACTTCATCCAATTATATTACATTCTAATGTTAGGTGGTGTTGCAAGGAATAGTAATAATTTCAATAATTCATGTATCTAATTTAGTATGGTAAAATTTAGATTATACAATCTACTTTTAGATTTAATTCTTGTTGATTAATTACTGTTTAAAATTAGGATGAAGTTGACGAAAAATCTGTTTTCAAAACTTAGAAATTTCCTCCACACGACGTGCGTTCCGCCAATCCGGGCGACTTGGTCGCGAACCGAAAGGATCGAAAGCTGCGTAACGGCTTTGTGGTCATGTGGGCTTTGACGGAATTCAAATTGGTCGCGTGGTGCGCGACGAATTCGACGCGTATCTGTCGAAATCGCCCCGTATCCGTCCAATGTAAATTCAGTCATGACTTTGTGCACGCTCGTCAGATTGAGACGAAACTTGCGCCAACAGGACCGTATCATTTTTCTGGTCCTGTATGCCAAGTTTGGTCCAATTCTGAGACAGTTGAATTCGACATCGTTTTGCGGGCCCCACGGTCCCACACAACGGGCGATTTGTGCACGGTTCGCCGGAATCCAACTTTGGACGAACGGTTGGGTTCGTATCGGAAAACTGAATTCGTAGACATGTAGTTTGACGACTTTAGAGACCGTTGACTCTGGCACGCTTTTCGGTGCAAAGCGGGTCCAACAGCGGACATCGTTTTTGTCCGAAATTACCGTTTTGCTTCTGTATCCAGAATTGGACTTAAGGACAGGCAATCCTAGCTAATTTGACTATTCTGAGAACGTTGGTACTATTTATTTCAGCGTCTGGAGACTTCTGCATGTGTTGACTGATTGTGGCTCATTGTGTGGTATAGTATTGGTTTCTCCAGCTAAGGACCTCAGGCAAGTGCACTCTCTGATTGCTTTCTGATTCATAGTAGTCTTTTCATTTCATGTCTATACATATATCTTGCTGCTTGTTGACACGCTCGTCACACGGAGTAGTCGGAAGGGAAAATATCTAAGTAAACATGTGAACTACCCAGAACTATCCCATGAGTCTATTCTTGAACGATAGCAGCTGCACACGACACGTGCAGTGAGCCGTATTTACCCCCTAGCCGTTCACATGTTGAAACAGATATTTCACACCACCTAGATAGATGTCTTTTATTAGTTTTTCCTTGTTTATTTCTCTATCGTGCTATGACATCAGTTATCTTACAGTTTTCATTTCTCATATGCTATTTTTATGTCTTGTCAATTCTATTGTGTTTTGCATTGTCGTCGGTTTGTGTACTTGTTCCAATCCTGACTGGATAACCAATATTTTTCAGGTTTAGCCGCGATCATTCTTAGCACTGAGAGACTTGGGTATGCTGAAGACGACCTAGAAATAGAAAGCATTGTATCAGATTTATTAATTGTAAAATCTTGTATTTTCTTTAATTATAAATCTTGTAAATTTTGTAATAAATATAGAATTGTGAATGAGCATCAAAAGTTATTTCTTGAGCATTTATTCTTGCGGGCTTGACAGCGTTCTACCGCCGACTCTGCGGCGTAGGCTGGCTTGGACACGTCTCGTATCCGAAAAACCGGGTGCGGGTCGTGACAATATGTCACGACCCGCACCTACAAAAAGGGCACGTGACGCGACAACGCCCAGCCCTCACTAAAAAATCGGCGTGGAACGCTGTAGATTCTTCTACTCTAAACAGTTTATATATATAACAAAAACCTGTCGAGAATATGGTCAACTCCGAACGGAGGACAAGCAATGAATATATATATGAGTACTCAATCACGACTCTAAGATAACAAAGTAAATACTGAAAGATAAAAACAACAAGACGATAATAAAATAATAACCTGTCAAGTCCAACACAAGAATATATACAAGTCCAAGTCTCTAATACAGTCCATAATAAAAACAGTCTCAAAAGTAGCTGGAGACAAAGTCCAGTATAAAAGACCTACTCTAACTAAGCAATAGGTAGGGTCTCATCAGGCGGAGCTAAGCCCTGCTGGACCAAAGTCTCCAGGTCTAGGCCCACTACGTCATCCGGACCGTATTAGGTACTGCAGTCTCCCTCATCTGCATCTGTAATATTTTCAACATATCCTGTCAGGATGGAACGAGTACAATCTACTAACAACAGTTCACAAGATATGACAAAAGCTATAAGACTGTAAATAGAGAGTATATACAAGAAAATCATGGAATGTACATGTGAGTATCATGGCAAGGTAAGCTGTAAAACTAGATCTAGAATAAGGCAAGTAAACTGATCATGGCATGTACAAGAATCAAGAATCATATCTCTAGGTGTGTGAGTACTAGCTACAATATGTGGCCGGCTTGGATCTGCACAAGGTCTACTGATCAGCCAATCCTGCGTGGAGTGTAGGATTGGTAGCATTCAAGGTCTACAAGAATAAACAAGGTGGATAATGACCACAAATCTACACTAGTACTCCCCGTCCTCGACTGGTAGAGTGGATCCAAGCAAGACACGTTACGGCACGGGACTCTACGAGAAGGGAGCAAGTCTTCTCGAGAATCGATGTCCATATACTGCACAAGAACTACAAGGGGGCTTGCACAAGATATACCAAGATAACGAGGAATAACATCTCATGTCAGGATCCATGAATACCAATCCGTGTGACCAATGTGTCGAGAACAAGCATATCCACACTAATTACATGAATCATAACAATCATTATAAATTGGAAAAGTGTCAGAGAATGTACTCGCCTGAAATATGATATGGTACGTCAACCGGAGCAAATACAGCGTCTCGAGGACCTATAGAGAACAAGACGTATCAATACTATACTTAGGAAATAAAGTCAAGACAATTTAAATCCTATTAAGTCATTCTAGGTCAAGACACGTTAAACTAGACTGTACGAGGTCAACCTAAGTCATTTTAGGTCTAGCTAGGTCATACTGGGTCAATGCAAGTCAAACGAAATTAATCTAGGTCGATTTGAGTCAACGGTTGACTTACAGTTGACTTTTGGTCAACTTGTCAACTTTGGTCAACCATGGTCAACTCTGGTCAACCCTAGGTCAACTCTAGGTCACTGGTGACTAACAGTTGACTTTTGGTCAACTGCACAAGTCTAATGGAATTTGGAACTAAATTGGGCAAAGTGTTGACCCATAGTTGACTTTTGGTCTAAAAAGTCAACCGTGGTCAACCGGGGTCAAGACTAGGTCTAGACGGCTATTTCTACCCATTACTGTAAAACCCATAAATTTCTACTGTATTTTTTATTTTGATACTGATTTAAAAATTTGTATTGTACGTCGCATAATCGTATTTTACGTCACGCGCGACATTTCGATTTTTGAAATTGCTCGACGAGTGCGAATATGTGCGAGCGTACATATTTTTAGAAAAAATATTTTTATTTTATTTCAAAATATTATATAATTATTATTCTTGCAAAAAAAAAGCCTTTTGTTTTAGCAATTATTAATCATAAATAATAGTTTATTATATACTAGGAAAAGCATGTATGCATTATTTGTGCATACATATATTTCGTAATTATTTATTTGTCTCTTTTAAATAAAAATGTAATTTTTGAAATTTATTAAAATTTATATTTTATTATTCAAAAAGATATTTAAATATTTATTATTTTCGAAATTATTATTATAGGTATTTTGGAAAATACATTTTGAATTTATTGGCGATTTAAATCTTGATTTGATTCCATGAATTTATTTAAATAGTTAAATATTGAAGTTTGAATTATCCCATTTGATTTTGAGCTAAAATTAAATTAGATTTAAAATTTAATCTGTATTTGGATTGGATTAAAATTGATTTAAATTAAATTACGAATATTCTATTTTGGGTTTAAACTATTCCATTTCATATGCAATTGGGTATTTCCACATCCTATATAAAGGCAGGTACTCCTCCAAAATTTTCTACCACAACACATGCAAAAATTTGTGCACCGTGTCTGTGTCCATACCCCCATCCACTATATTCCCCATTACAGATACAGAAATTCTGTCACGTCCGACAATCCCGGACGTCCACCAAGCCGTGTCGGACACCCCCGACACGACACATCCAACCCGACAACCAAATCCTATTTCCAGCCTAACGCTGGGTCAACCTCGCCTCTGCCAACACCACCTAACTGCCGCAGCACCTCCGTCTCTCATTCCTGTCGAATCCCCCAGGCAACATCGTCACCACCACCGTCGCCGCAGCCAACCCCAGCCTGCAATATTCCTCCAACTCCGCCTACACAACCACCATCGCTATGTCTATCACCGTTCTCTCCGTCCCTGTCCAAACCCGGCCACAGCATCATCGCTATTACCTACTCAGCGCAATCATCGCCCGACCACCGTATCCCCGACACCACCAAACCACCGCCAGCATCAAAATATCCAAGAAGACAAAACCTAAACCTAAACTCACCTAGCCGCCGGCGACGCCGAGCCCCTCCACAGATCCGCCACCCGTTTCCGTGGCAGACAGCGTCTCTCCGCGCACGCTGGGGCAGTCCTCCACACCGGCAAACAAGCGCCAAGAGCGCCAGCCCGACTTCCCTCTCCGATCTGCGCCATCTTCCCGCTCCCGCCGTCTGGAGCCGTCGCCTAGATTCCACCCGCCTCCGTCGTCCTCGCTCAGTCCCACCAGACCCCTGCGACTCTCTAGCAGCGCCACAGCATAGGCGACCGTAGTCGCCGCCGATTTCCTCTTCCTGGGTTCCGTCGGCAACCGCCGAGCGTGCAAACCGCCACCGATCCCATTTGGTAAAACCCCTCTTCCTTCTCACTCCTTCCTCTGCCCTTCCGGCGCGCCCTCTCCCAGCCCATCCTCTTCCTCCCCCGGCGACGCCGACCGCCGCCACGACCCAAACCCCAGCGTGCACTCCCGATCCAGCCGTCCTCTTCCGCGCGCCACCGCGCGTGGGGGCACCGCCGACCATCGCGGCTTCCTGGTCTGCGGATGCCACCGCTGCTGCGATTCTCCAGCGCGCCTCCGGTCGCCGCCCCCGCCGAAACCACTGGTGAGTCTCCGCCGCTTTTTCTTTCTCACTCTCTCTGAGTAATTTTAGGGGAGAAGTAAGTATAGGGCTATACTATTAATATTATTATTATTATCATTATTATTATAATCATTATCATTATTAACATTATTATTATTATCATTATTATCATTATTAGTTTTATTAAATTTTCATTACTGTTTATTACTTTTATAAATTTTATTATTAATATTATCATTATTATATTTTTTACTGTTTGTAAGCTACAAATTCTATCAATAGTATGTTACTAAAAAATTGTATTATTACTAACTTCCAAAATGCTTATTAGCCTAAACTATTTTTCCTATATTTTTATGTTGACTAATGAAAAGTTAATTTCTACAAATTGATACTTTTCAACTATTAGTTAAACTAAAATAATTCTAAAATATAAGGTTAGATTTTCATATGATATTATTTTTGCCCAAAAATTATTTTCGTAGATATTTTTATATTTCTAAAAATATTTTGATAAATTTTACCAAATTATATCTTGATTTCTAGACTCTTCAACTAATTATTTGTACTAATAAAAAAAAAGTATGTATAGCTCACCTAGAAATCTTAAATTTACAATTAGAGTGTTTGGCAAAAAAAATGATTTTTCTTGACTTTAAGTATTTCTTATACTATTTTGATCTATGAAAACTAGTTTTAAGTATTATAATATTTTCTAAAAATTAGTAAGGTACTTATCTCTAGAAATTCTCTTCAAATTATCCCCCTTGCTCACGACTAATCGTATGTCCTATTTTCTCATGACTTTGAACCCCATACATACTCGCCTTGGCAATTGGACAGAGCAGAACTTGTTGGATCATTGCACCACACTAGGCGACTCAACAGGCAAGATACCTTGCCATCTTGTACTTACATTTGATTCATGATATTTTATATGTTGCTAGTGTTTTTACATTAGTAAGAGTATGTCCAAGTATGACTTGGGTGCCATCGATATGTATATCGATGTTTGTGTGTGTACGTGTGTGTGTGTGTGGACCATATGTGGTAGCGGACTTTCCCGGTGTGTTGGAGTTATGCTTCATAACTTCTTTGACTTGTTGACACGTCTCATACACGACACATGAGTGAGGATCATTGAGTCGACACGAACCTACGTATTTGACTTGCTACCGATACGGGCGGTTCGTGTGTCTGTTCATTTATGGATTAGCGGAGTCTAGATAGCGACTTGCATAGAGATATGGATCGCCAAGACATGGATATGACTTGTGTGATACATGGGCGGGGAAAACTACTGGGACGTATGAGCTAGCCCAAAGCCTTCTAGATTGCCCGGTTATGGGTTCATAGTTTCCCTGTTATGGGTGTGTCGCTAGAGGATATATCCATTACACGGCCCTGACCATGACGTCAGATACGGTCAGGAGGTATGCTAGCGATGCAAAGTATGAACTAGGGGATATATCCATTGCACGGCCCTGACCACGTCGTCAGATACGGTCAGAGACGTATACTAGTTTATGCGAAAGCCTCTAGTGAATGCTATGCTTTATTCCTACCCACTTATACGTTCCAGTATAGTTTTTGACTTGCATTACACCTAGATGGTTAGGTTCCATTGTGTTGGAGCACGTGGTCTTTTCTTTATCATGTATCATTTACAGTTCATCATGGTATTATTTTTATGTATCTTGTTACGTCCCTCTGAGGACCTGGTTTTTCCCCAGGTGTGTTTTCGTGATTACTTGCAGGTGCTCTAGCTAAGGCCATGACTTGCGCTCTATTCCGTCGTGATGATTACTCTTGGATTCGTCACTTGCTCTCGCTTGCTAAATTCTTTCCTTGTATATTTTTCCATATTTAATTTGGTTGGTAGTGGACTTTGTCTCCACCCAACTGTTGTGTACATGACAAACTCAAAGTTGCTTTATATCATTTTATCTTTGTGGGTAAGATTTAGTTGTCTTGGATTACTACATTTACAGCTTATGTATACATACGAGGTCCATGTATTTCGTATGTATACAGCTGGCATGATACGTATCTAGTCTCAAGTATTTGGGACTGGGGCGTTACAATTACCAACCTCTACAACCTATATCCAAGTCCATCTTGGACTTCGATACCCATATCTTGGCCATAGGCCAATTACCTATTTTACCCTTAAAAAGGGCAAAATTTTACCTTCGGCGATTATCTAGTTAACCTACCTACGCTTGATATTTTGACCCGATCTCCCCAGGGTAGTATGATACTAGCCTATACATATATTACCTACCATAATACCTAGGTAACGTGGACGTCTAGTCCATGTTACGGCCCGTTGCCAAAATCTTGAATATTTCAAGATACGCACTGATACGGCGCGATACCGGCGCCCTACGACCCCGATTTCCACTCGGGAGCCTACCCGCAAAATCTAAATCACGTATCCTAGGCCTACGTCAAGTTTCATCGCGTTCCGATACTCCGGGCTCAAATTCGCCCTCTAACTCGACTTCTCTTAAAAACTCCTTCTATCTCTCACTCTAATTAATAAAACCCCAAATAAATCTCAAAACCTAGATTTCTAGGAAAACCTACAAATTCTAGGGCAAAGTGTAGAGAATTCTCTTATCTACATTATTGGTGAAGGAAAATAAATGAAAAAGGGAATTAAATAGGAATTATAAACATACCTAGGTTAGTTTGCTTGGAGGAAGAAGAAGCTTGAAGAAAGAAATGGAATTTTAGAGAGAGAGAGAGTTTGCTTGGTTGTGAAGGAAAAAGGGGGGAGAGACCTACTTGGCCGGCCATGTGGGGGGTCTTATTGGGTTTGGGTGGTGATCCAATAAGCCCCCAAACCCAATAGACTTGGTTCGGGTTGGTTTGGGTTTGGTTCGGTTCGTTTCGGCTTATTTCTAAATACTAATTAAGCTCTAAAATGACTAATTAAGCCATGGAAATTGGGTTTATGGTTTCTAGCCTAATTATGATGGTATGTGGGCCAAGTCCAGCTAGTATGTGGGTCCCACTAGGGTCCAGGCTACCCGGGTCTCCAACTTAAGTCCGAATTGGGTAAAATTCAAACTAAATCAAATAAATTCCTAAAAATTATATAAAATCAAATAAAAATTTCTAAAATTTATAAAAATTGAAAAATGACGAAAATACCCCTAATTTAAAAACTGGGGGTGACAAATCTACCCTCCTTAAAAAAATTTTGTCTTCGAAATTCAAACGGTCATACTCTTCTCTAAGTCAAGCACCCCACAATCAAGGTCTACTAAATTTTTATCCTAAGTTATATAACATGTAACCCAGGAAATCACAATACATGCATGGTTTTAAATCTCTACAGTATCGTGTTATTGCAGTCTTCATTGAGGTTTTCTATTTAATCTAGCATGATCATCACATATGCAAACTAAAGGTACTAAGAAAGAAATCATCAATCAATGGGCAGAGATAACAGGTAAAAGAAAGAGCAAGACCCTACCTCCTAGTCCAATGCGTGCAGGATCCTCAACTGCCATCGCAAAAGCCCTGTCCTGGCGGGGTATATCCCGCTGCTGGTGGAGGGCGTGATGCGGTGCCATAGGTGGCCTACCCTGTGCTCCCTGAGCTGCATGGCGATGGTTCGTAGGACAATCTCTCAACTGATGTCCAGCCTCCCCGCAATAGAGGCACAAGCCCAGCCTCTTCCGGCAGACCTCCCAGATGTGACCGGGCTTCTTGCAGTAGCCGCAAAGAGCCCCATGCTGTGTCTGCCTCTGCTGAGTGTGCTGCACCTGCTGCTGAACCGGTGCTCTGGCCTGCACCTGCGGCTGGTGATGCTGGAAAGAACGATGCTGAAGCTGAGGGCGCTTAGCAGCCCCCGCGCTGCTAGTAGCCCCCGAGAAAAGATCACGCTCCGTCTTGGGCTTCAAGCCCCACTCCCGCTCAACCATGCGGGCCTCCGCATAGATCTGGGCATATGTCTCATAGCAGGAGGGAATGAGGTGCTTGATATCCCAAGCGAGTCCCTCCCTGAACCGGCTCGCCGTGATCTCTGGATCTCGAACCATGTACTCTGCGTATCGGCTCAGACGGCCGAACTCCGCTGCGTACTCCTCCACAGATAGACTGCCCTGCTGCAGATCCTGGAACTGTCGTACCAGTTCAATCTTGTCCGTGGGAGAAAAGAACTTCTCCTTTAAGAGGAGCTTGAACTCTGCCCAAGTACGGCCCTCTCCAGTTAGGGCTGGCTCATTTCTGAACCAGGTGCGCGCAATGTCTAGCAGCTGTAAACCTACCGCCTCGACCTTCAGGTCGTCTGCCAGGCGGGAGGCCCTCATCTGCCGCTCGATATCCTCGAGCCAATCATCTGCATAGACCACACCCTCGGTCCTGCTGAAGTCACGGGGCCCGAGCTTCTTAAAGTCCTGGATATCTCCGTACCTAGTACGCGTCCCCGGATGAGGAGCCCTCTGTTCCACGACTGCAAGGGTCAACTGATGGGCATCCTCCATGCCCTGATGCATCACGTCTGTCTGCCTCTGCTGAGCCTCGGCCTGGGCTCTCTGAGTCTCCAGCATCTGCTGGAAGAAGGTAAGCATCTGCCCCATATCTGTAGGCAGAGGAGGTGGAGGTGGAAGTACGTCTGCAACTGGCGGAGGAATCCGCTGTGCAGGAGGAGAAAGAGCGCCCACGACAGCTCCCGGCAATACGGGAAGAGCACCCGCAACCCCAGGGACTGTCATCGAGGTAGCTGGAGGAGTACCTCCGAGAGCTCCAACAGAAGTCCTATCTGCGGGAGAAGTGACCGGAGCCTGCCCGCCAGAGGTGGCAGACCTCTCCGTCTCCCCGTGCTCCTCGCCAGGAGAATGAGTCATCACTATCCTGGAGACAAATTGAAAAGAAGATATCAATATGGCACATGAAGGCAATATCAAAGGAGGACAGCTAGAATACAGTAAATCGATATCAAAGACGATAAGCAAGATAAGCAAGAAAAGATCCTACTGTGATTGAGCACTCTTAGCCTATATCCTATCCTAGATACGTACCGCAGGCTCGTAATAGCACTCTAAGTCGAGCGCCACTACAACATCGTACTAATTGCGACTTCAGGACCTGCATGGGCCACCACTAAAACGTGTCACGACCCGCACCTGCAAAAAGGGCACGTGACGCGACAACGCCCAGCCCTCACCGAAAAATCGGCATAGAACGCTGTAGATTCTTCTACTCTAAACAGTTTATATATATAACAAAAACCTGTCGAGAATATCGTCAACTCCGAACGGAGGACAAGCAATGAATATATATATGAGTACTCAATCACGACTCTAAGATAACAAAGTAAAGACTGAAAGATAAAGACAACAAGACGATAATAAAATAATAACCTGTCAAGTCCAACACAAGAATATATACAAGTCCAAGTCTCTAATACAGTCCATAATAAAAACAGTCTCAAAAGTAACTGGAGACAAAGTCCAGTATAAAAGACCTACTCTAACTAAGCAATATGTAGGGTCTCATCAGGCGGAGCTAAGCCCTGCTGGACCAAAGTCTCCAGGTCTAGGCCCACTACGTCATCCGGACCGTAGTAGGTACTGTAGTCTCCCTCATCTGCATCTGTAATATTTTTAACATATCCTGTCAGGATGGAACGAGTACAATCTACTAACAACAGTTCACAAGATATGACAAAAGCTATAAGACTGTAAATAGAGAGTATATACAAGAAAATCATGGAATATACATGTGAGTATCATGGCAAGGTAAGCTGTAAAACTAGAGCTAGAACAAGGCAAGTAAACTGATCATGGCATGTACAAGAATCAAGAATCATATCTCTAGGTGTGTGAGTACTAGCTACAATATGTGGCCGGCTTGGGTCTGCACAAGGTCTACTGATCAGCCAATCCTACGTGGAGTGTAGGATTGGTAGCATTCAAGGTCTACAAGAATAAACAAGGTGGATAATGACCACACATCTACACTAGTACTTACCGTCCCCGACTGGTAGAGTGGATCCAAGCAAGACACGTTACGACACGGGACTCTACGAGAAGGGAGCAAGTCTTCTCGAGAATCGGTGTCCATATACTGCACAAGAACTACAAGGGGGCTTGCACAAGATATACCAAGATAACGAGGAATAACATCTCATGTCGGGATCCATGAATACCAATCCGTGTGACCAATGTGTCGAAAACAAGCATATCCACACTAATTACATGAATCATAACAATCATTATAAATTGGAAAAGTGTCAGAGAATGTACTCGCCTGAAATATGATATGGTACGTCAACCGGAGCAAATGCAGCGTCTCGAGGACCTATAGAGAACAAGACGTATCAATACTATACTTAGGAAATAAAGTCAAGACAATTTAAATCCTATTAAGTCATTCTAGGTCAAGATACGTTAAACTAGACTGTACGAGGTCAACCTAAGTCATTTTAGGTCTAGCTAGGTCATACTGGGTCAATGCAAGTCAAACGAAATTAATCTAGGTCGATTTGAGTCAACGGTTGACTTACAGTTGACTTTTGGTCAACTGGTCAACTCTGGTCAACCGTGGTCAACTCTGGTCAACCCTAGGTCAACTCTAGGTCACTGGTGACTAACAGTTGACTTTTGGTCAACTGCACAAGTCTAATGGAATTTGGAACTAAATTGGACAAAATATTGACCCATAGTTGACTTTTGGTCTAAAATTCAACCGTGGTCAACCGGGGTCAAGACTAGGTCTAGACGGCTATTTCTATCCATTACCAACCTCTACAACCTATATCCAAGTCCATCTTGGACTTCGATATCCATATCTTGGCCATAGGCCAATTACATATTTTACCCTTAAAAAGGGCAAATTTTACCTTCGGCGATTATCTAGTTAACCTACCTACGCTTGATATTTTGACCCGATCACTCCAGGGTAGTATGATACTAGCCTATACATATATTACCTACCATAATACCTAGGTAATGTGGACGTCTAGTCCATGTTACGGCCCGTTGCCAAAATCTTGAATATTTTAAGATACGCACTGATACGGCGCGATACCGGCGCCCTACGACCCCGATTTCCACTCGGAAGCCTACCCGTAAAATCTAAATCACGTATCCTAGGCCTACGTCAAGTTTCATCGTGTTCCGATACTCCGGGCTCAAATTCGCCCTCTAACTCGACTTCTCTTAAAAACTCCTTCTATCTCTCACTCTAATTAATAAAACCCCAAATAAATCTCAAAATCTAGATTTCTAGGAAAACCTACAAATTCTAGGGCAAAGTGTAGAGAATTCTCTTCGCTACATTATTGGTGAAGGAAAATAAATGAAAAAGGGAATTAAATAGGAATTATAAACATACCTAGGTTAGTTTGCTTGGAGGAAGAAGAAGCTTGAAGAAAGAAATGGAATTTTAGAGAGAGAGAGAGTTTGCTTGGTTGTGAAGGAAAAAAAAGGGGGGAGAGACCTACTTGGCCGGCCATGTGGGGGGTCTTATTGGGTTTGGGTGGTGATCCAATAAGCCCCCAAACCCAATAGACTTGGTTCGGGTTGGTTCGGGTTTGGTTCGGTTCGTTTCGGCTTATTTCTAAATACTAATTAAGCTCTAAAATGACTAATTAAGCCATAGAAATTGGGTTTATGATTTCTAGCCTAATTATGATGGTATGTGGGCCAAGTCCAGCTAGTATGTGGGTCCCACTAGGGTCCAGGCTACCCGGGTCTCCAACTTAAGTCCGAATTGGGTAAAATTCAAACTAAATCAAATAAATTCCTAAAAATCATATAAAATCAAATAAAAATTTCTAAAATTTATAGAACTTAAAAAATGACGAAAATACCCCTAATTTGAAAATTGGGGGTGACAGCATAGGAGACCAATGTGGGGTGGGTGACATACTACTATAACTAACTTTCTAGGGTCTTTACACTAGTGAGGGGTGAGGTTCAATACAGTTATAACTCAAAACAACACAAAAAGTTATAAGTCGTAATTATTCAATAAATAAATCAAATGAATATTGTGTTCCAACAATTTTTGAGATAGACAAAAAGTTTAATTTTACATAAAATAAAGTACCAAAATGATCCTTGTTAATTATATAAATTTATTATATTTTTTCTGGAATTTATTAACCAGTACATGTATTTTATAAAAATCAGTTTTCATAAGTACACAGAAAGTGAGTTCTGGTTTCATATGCCAAAACAGTGGCAAAACTATAAATTAAATACTGTAAAAATTATACTAAATTAGCTAAATTAACATAGTATCTAAATACTATTTTTCCAGAATTTTAACAGCAATAAAAGTATTTTTAGAAATTCAAATACAGCATGGTACACAATTAAAATTAAATAATTAATTATCTGCGTATTTTGTCCATGTACATAAATTGAACCAGAGTTCAAATACAGGACCCAAGGCCATGAATCAAGTCTAATATGACTTGTACAGGTATTGAATGTGTGAAAACACATTTGAGCCCAAAAATCCATGCTAGGCTTGGACACCAAATGGTTGCAGTAATAAAATACACAAAAATACAAAGATGTAAAAATACATAATAAATATTAATATTTAACAAGGTAAAATTATACATAGTAGTCATATAAATATGACAAATATATTTCATATATTTAAAGTATAATATATGTACAATATTACGTAAAGTAGAGAGACTAATTAGTATATATTATATATATATATATTATAATTATATATATATATATATATATATAATATATATCTATATATATATATATAATATATATATATATATAGGAAATATTATTAATATATATATATATATATATATATAATATATATATATATATATATTTCCTTATATATATATATATATATATATATATAATATATATATATATATATATATATTATATATATAATATATATAGATATATATATATATATATATATAAGAAATCAATATATAAATATGTAATAACAGTAAAATATATAATAATAGTTAATGTAATATATATTAATAGTATACATATATATACATAAAATACATACATATAATATATATATATATATATATATATATATATATATATATAATATATATTATATATATATATATATTATACACACACTTATACATTAAAAATGCTAAATATAGAATATATTTATATATTAAATACTGTACATATACGTATATACAGTATATAATAATAATATATATATTATATATATATTATATAATATATATATATATATATATATATATTATTATATATATCTATATATAATATATATGTATATATATATATATATAATAAAATATATATACATAATACAATTATATATATTAATACATATATATAATATATATATATATATATATATATATATATATATATATGTATATATATATATATATATATATATATTATACATATATATTATATATATATATACATATATATATATATATATATATATATATATATATATATATATATAAACATAAAAACAAAATCAAAAAGAAAAAAGAAAAAGAAAAACAGATAACAGCGCGGGGGAGGGGGGGTTCGAACTCGGCCCTCTACGTCGGGTTCTCGAGCTAGATCGGGCTGGCCAGGGGGTCAACCCGCTCTCTGTATTAGGGTTAGAATTTTGGTTTAATTTATTTAGGTTTTAAGTTAATTTTTTATAAACCCGATAAAACAGTCTTGTGTATATATATATATATACATATATATATATATATATATATATATATATATATATATATATATATAAACATAAAAACAAAATCAAAAAGAAAAAGAAAAAGAAAAACAGATAACAGCGCGGGGGAGGGGGGGTTCGAACTCGGCCCTCTACGTCGGGTTCTCGAGCTAGATCGGGCTGGCCAGGGGGTCAACCCGCTCTCTGTATTAGGGTTAGAATTTTGGTTTAATTTATTTAGGTTTTAAGTTAATTTTTTATAAACCCGATAAAACAGTCTTGTGTCCTGACAGTTAAGGACACAAGAGTCAAAGTGTCTGGGTCATTTACGACACGCACGAGTCTAGACTCGCGTGTCCAAGCACTGGGCTAGGGTCCTCGTGTCCGGGCGACCCTAATACGTGTGTACGAGACACGTACGACACGGTTACACACTGCTACTCACGTGTCCGGCGAGCTGGGAGTGTTTTGAAAGCTGTGGACGGCGGAGGAGGCAATGTCGCGGCGGCGCTTGGGTGGTGATCGACTCGCCTCGTCACGGCAAACTTGTCGTCGGTGGTTGGGTGCGGTGAGTGTCGTTGTGGGGGCTGGACGGGGTTCGTCGGAGTTAGGGTTACGGCTAGGTTGTCGGGGAAGAAAGGGGGGTCAGGGCGGTTGTAGGGTTGTGCTAGGGTTAGGGTTTAGGACGGGGGGTTCGTTTTATAGGGGCTTAGGTCGGTTGGGGGCGTCGAGCTGGCCGTAGAAGGTGGAAATGATCGGGGTCGTCGTCGGCGTGGCGGTCGTCGGGGGTGGGTAGAATTAGGGTTTACACTGGGGTCCCTAGAGTTTAGGTAATTGCAAATAGATCCCTAAGGTGGCTGAATGCAAATAATAATTTGCATCCCGCATTTAAAATAAATAACTAATTGTAAACTGACTTCTAAACAATTCAATAAATTACAGATTGATTTAAAAACAATTCTAAATATTACAAAATGATATTAAAATATTTTAATTAATTGCAAAATAATATTTTTGTTTTTAAAACTTATCTAAAAATCATTTAAAAATTCTAGAAAAATTCCTAAAAATCATAATAAATTATTTTAAGACTAAACATGACATTAATAATTTAATTAACACTAATTAAGTCAAAATTGAAAATCAGGGGCTGACAGTCCTTACTCCCTATACTATACAACATGTGTTGGGAACATGGTGAGTGTAACGCCCAGTCCCATAATACATAGGACTAAGTACGTCAGCATGCCAGCTATACGTATACGAAGAATACACCATTATGTGGTATCCTCGTATTTGTACATAAGTTGTATGTAATAATACATGATAAGCCACAATATAATAACTATATCCCATCCACAGCTCAATATAGAATGAATAAATAAGTCTCAATAGATAATAAAAGCAGTCAAGAGATAGCCCACTCCAAACAGCTATGAAAACTAGTCTCAACTAAATGGAGTCCAACCTCCTCAAAACAGAACAATGAAGATAAAAATGTCCACTACATAGTCTCAGATAATAAAGAGAAAAAACTAAGTATCAATGGGAGATGCCTCGTCATCGATGTAAGAAGGATCCAAAGCTGCTCCGTACTCCTGGGGGTAGTCCTGCTCGTCTAATCCTGGAGAGATCACCAGGTCCTCAGAGGGACATAACAAGATACATAAAATATGCTGAAATAACTGAATGTGAAAATATGCCACTATGACACTACATGTTTTCCTAACCGTCTATGTGAGATGTACTTTGAGGACAACGTTCTACGCAGGGGCTGTAGGATCAGCAGAGTAAATAAAGAATGGCAGTAAGTAGCGCTCATCCGAGTCGCTATCGGCCAGGGGTAGAAAGTAGCGCTCATACGAGTCACTATCGGCCCACAAATGTGTGTAAAAAGTAAGTGTAGCCCCTACGCTAGTATCTGTCCCCTCCCCCCAATGCTCTTGTCCAAGATGTATCCATAGCCTGTCCAGTTGGCAACTGCTACGGCTTCTAACTCAATACACTAAGTAGCAATTACCTCCTATCCGTCGTACGACCCATACGTAACGATGGCCAGTCGAGTACGCAAGTCCGTGTCCTAAATTAACTCACTCATCACGTGATACACATGTGTCAAGGCCATAGAAGATATGAAAATATCCCACACTCATAAGATGGTCGTCTAACTCTAGGTCGACATGCATAATAGAATATAAAAATAACGAAAACGACTAAATCTAGTCGCTCGCACCCAAGTGTGACTTGGACGCACAATATAAACAAATAATAAATAAGAGAAAGAAATATGCAATAATAAAATATACTAAAAATGAATGAGCACAATCAGAATCTATGGCAAGGTATACTTGCCTGCAGTGCGAGGAAGGCAAATCCAAATGTCGCAAGCATCAACACAAAACTCACAATTCACAGATGACTCCGGATGCTGAAACAAACATCAAAAATATTCTCGGTGATAAAGATATATCTAGGAAATGCCTGTCCGAAAGTCAAATTCCAGAACAAGGGCAAAATCGTAATTTCGGGTCAAAACGATGTCCACCGTTGGTCTCGCTTTTCACCAAAATGTGCACCAGTATCTACGATCTCTAAAGTCGTCAAACTACATGTCTACGGATCCGGTTTAAGGAGATGAACCCAACGGTATGTCCAATTTTGGATTTCGATGAGCCGTGCACAAAATCGTCCGCTGGATCGGGTCACGGGCTCGCCAATTTTGGCGTTCCGATCAACCTTCTCAGAATCGGACCAAAATTGGCATGCCGGACCAAAATTTTGATTCAGACCTGTTGGCGCAAGTTTCTTCTCGATTTGACGAACGTGCACCAAGTAATTGGGAATTTTAGAAAATGGCCGATACAGTGTTCTTTGACGGATACGGGTCAAATTCGTCGCGCACACGCGACCAATTCGAATTCCATCAAAGTCTACATGTCCACAAAGTCGATATGTACCTTTTGATGCCCTCGGTTTGCGACGGGGTCGTTCGGTTTGTCGGGACGGATCTCGTATCGAAGTTTTTTTTAAGGTTTTTGAAAACTAATTTTTCTCAATTTTTGGAATAAAATTAAATAGAAATCGTATGTCTAATACAAAACTATTTGAAAGGGTTTAAAGTTGGTTAGATTGTCTACAACTCTTATTCAGGAGGTATTCTAAGATCTTATTTGGATGAACCACAATCGACCTCCAAATTTGAGGGGTTGGGACTGAAGTCGCCCTGTTTCAAAATTTTTGAAACTCGGTTTTCGGGAGGTTAGGATCATACCCGTGCGATCGGTTCTGAAAATGATCGATCGTGGAGGAAGTGTTGCCCCAACGAAGTGGCTCGAGCAACTGCCGTTGCTGTAGGTGCGGCTGCCGTTGTTTGTCGGGTTTGCCGCCGTCCGCCGGCTCTGGTGGCGGTGCAGATGGGTCGACGCACGCTCGAAGATGCTGGGGGAGGTCGCAGGGAAGAGGAAAGGTGTCTAGGTCGAGGATTGAGGGTTGGGAAGGAGTTTTTAGGTCGACTCTAATATATAGCTATATATATTTGATCGAATTTATTTAAATCTTAATTCAATTTGAAATAACCCAAGATTTAGTGTAATTCTGTAGAGAATCATATTAGGATTTAAACAAAATTTATTTCAAAAGATTTTATGAAGGGATTGAGGAGTTCGAATTCTTGAGAGGATGTTCTTCGTGCGCCAGGGCGGCTCGGGCTCGGCCTGATGGGGAAAAATGAACAGTAGTTCATTTAAAGGAAATTCTTTTTTTTTATTTTTTTTTATCTCTCTCTATATATTTTATCTCTCTCTCTATATATATAAATAAATAAATAAATAAATAATATATATATATATATATATATATATATATATATATATATATATATATATATATATATATATATATATATATATATATATATATATATATATATATACACTCTAAACTAGTGTACTAAATAGATAAAATACAAAAAAATATATAAAATTTTATCTAAAATTCCCAACTATGTTGGGGACTATTTTATTAGTATTAGCACAAGCATTTACACCTATTCATTAACAAACCCACGACTTAATTGTATACAACAAAATTAAATAAAATAGATATATAGTAAATTAATAAAAAAATATATATGGGAGTTTACATCCTACCCAACTTAAAGAAATTTTGTCCTCGAAATTGAACTAAGGTAGGGGGTCAAATGCAATGCAAAATTTGGAAGGGTCTAATCATGCAAGACGTACCTTGGTCTTCGAATAATTGCGGATAACGATTTCGGATGTCGTCATCGCGCTCCCAAGTAGACTCCACTGGCGAGTGATGCTTCCATGCCATGCGATCCAATGGTATAGATTGATTCTGCAATACCTTCACTCGACGATCGATGATGCCTACTGGTTGCTCTTCGTACGACAAGCTTGGTCCTACGATGATCTCGGAATGACCAAGCACATGATTGCTGTCTGCCACATACCTCCTCAGCTGAGACACGTGAAACACGTCATGTACTCCCTCTAGCGACGGTGGCAAGGCCAATCTATAAGAAACTTCTCTCACACGCTCCAAGATATCAAAAGGACCGATGTATCTTGGACTCAACTTGCCACGTCCTTCGAATCGAATCGTGTCTCTAGTGGAGGATATCTTCAAGAAAACATGGTCGCCTTCCTTAAACTCCAAGGGTCGACGACGATTATCTGCCTACTACTTCTGTCGATCCTGTGCTGCTTGCAGGTGGTCTTATATCTTCTTTACCTTCTCTACTGTACTCAAAATAAGATCGGGATCCAATATCTGTCGCTCTCCAATGTTGCTCCAACAGACAGGAGATCGACACTTCCTACCATACAATACTTCAAACGGAGCCATCTGAATGCTCGCTTGATAGCTATTGTTATAAGAAAACTCCACAAGATGAAGGTGGTCCTTCCATGATCCGCCAAAGTCAAGCATACACGCTCTCAATATATCCTCTAGCATTTGGATCGTACGCTCTCACCGACCGTCTGTCTACGGATGGTATGACGTGCTAAACTTCAAATGCGTACCCAAACTGTCCTGCATACTCTTCTAAAAATACGAGATAAACCTCGAGTCATGATCCGACACGATGCTAACTGGTACACCGTGTAGCTTTACTATTTGCTTCATATATATATCCGCCAAAACTTTCGTGGACTGTCCCACTCTAAAAGGTAAGAAGTGGGCCAATTTGGTAAGTCTATTAACAATCACCCATAAAGCATCTCGTCCACTAGGACTCCGAAGAAATCCTGTGATGAAGTCTATCGTAATGTGCTCCCACTTCCACTCGGGAATGGGTAGCGGCTGCAATAATCCAGCTGTCCTCTAGTGCTCGGCCTTCACTTGCTGGCATATATACCAAACACTTGGCCATGAAACGAGCTATCTCTCATTTCATTCTGTGCCACCAATAATACTACCGCAAGTTCCGGTACACCTTAGTTCCTCCGGGATGAATAGAGTAAGTCGAACTGTGTGCTTCTGCCATCAACTCCTGCCACAACTCTCTATTAGAAACATAAATACGATCACCACATCGCAATGTCCCATCGGAATGAATCCTCAATTCCGTCTGCTCTCCTACCTCGGTCCTCTCTCGAAGTCGTCGGAATCTAGCATCTGCAGGTAATGACGCCTTGATCCGATCTACTAATGACGATTGCACTTGGAGATTGGCTAACACGCCATCTACTTTGGGCAATACTACCTAAATACCAAGCTGTTGCAAGTCTCTGATCAACTCCTTTTGTGTAGTCAAGAAGTGCGCCTTGGGCTTACGGCTCAATACGTCTGCCACAACATTAGCCTTGTCCGGATGATAATGTAACTCAATCTCGTAATCTTTCATCAACTCCAACCAACGTCACTGTCGCATATTCAACTCTTTCTGTGTAAACACGTACTTGAGGATCTTATGGTCAGTGTAGATATTAACCTTCTCACCGTACAAGTAGTGTCTCCATAGCTTCAGAGCAAAGATAATCGCGACGAGCTATAGATCGTGGGTTGGATAATTTCTCTCGTGTATCCTCAACTGTCTCAATGCATACTCTACTACATGACCATGCTGCATCAGTACGCATCGTAATCCCTTTCGGATGCATCGCTGTAATTCACAAAACCTCCTGGGCACGACGGTAGTGTCAATATAGGTCCAGTGGTCAAGCGCTTCTTCAACTCGTCAAAAGCGGCTTGACACTCATCTGTCCATACAAACTCCTGATCCTTGCAAGTTAGTCGAGTCATAGGCCCCGCTATTCGAGAGAAATCTTCTACGAACCTTCGGTAATATCCCGCAACTCCAAGAAAACTTCTCTTCAGTAACAATGTGTCCAAGAAATGAAACCTCCTTGACAAAGAAATCACACTTGCTAAGCTTCACAAAAAGTTGCTCATCTTTCAAGATTCCCAAAACTGTTCGTAGATGCTGCTCATGCTCCTCTTGGATCTTCGAGTATATCAAGATATCATCTATAAAGACGACCACAAATTTTTCCAAGTACTGATGAAAGATCTTGTTCATTAAGTTCATGAAGACTGCGGGAGCGTTGGTCAACCCGAAGGGCATGACCAAGAACTCATAGTGTCCATACCTCGATCAAAATGCCGTCTTCGGAATGTCTTCTTTCCGAACCTTCAGTTGGTGATAGCCCGATCGTAAGTCAATCTTGGAGAATACTTTGCTTTACTCAGCTGATCGAATAGATCGTCTATACGCGACAAGGGATACTTATTCTTTACTATTACTGCATTCAAGGCTTTGTAGTCGATGCACATGCGCATCGTCCCATCTTTTTTAGACATAAAAAGAACGGGTGCTCCCCATGGGGACGCACTGGCACGAATAAAGCCCTTCTCCAATAAGTCATCAATTTGCGTCTTCATCTCTACCAACTCCTTGGGTGCTAGTCGATATACTCGAGACGAAATAGGCTTGGCTCCAGGAATAAGCTCGATAGAAAACTCAATGTCTCGATCAGGTGGCAGTCCTGGCAATTCCTCGGGAAACACATCCTCGAACTTTATGATAACAGGGTGCTGAGTGGCGTCCTGCATCATCATGTGAGTCCCCAATGTAGGTGCATCGCTCCTTAAGGCTTCTTCTTTGGTGAATTCAAACTCCGCATCACTCGGGGGTCTAAAGACGATGCTGCCCCTATGGCAGTCAATGAAAGCAAAATACTGGCTCAACCAGTCCATTCCGAGAACCACATCGAACGTCGACATAGGAAATATGAGAATTCGTGCCTTTATCTCTCTACCACTTATCACTATAGAACAATCTCTATAAACACCACTCACAGGTACCACTCCTCCTCCAGTGAGGATTCTAATATTTTTAGTTAAAGATGGCATGGATATATTGTGTCTAGTGGCGAAGCTAGTGGCTATGAATGAATGGGTGGCTCCAGTGTCAAATAATGTGATGGCAGAAAATGATGCAACTAAAACCATACCTGCTATGACATCTACGTCTGTTTCTACCTCCTGTGCAGCTAGTGCAAAAGCCTTTCCAACTCTCTGATTGTCCGTCTGTGCTCTAGCCTGCTGGAATTGGGCTGCTTGAGGGGGTAAAGGTGGTCTTGGTGTTCCTGGCCCATAATCGTTGGCCTCTGCTTATTCTGTAGAGCGTTCCTCTGAAATAGGCAATCTCTAGTCTGCTGCTGGTTCGATCCATAAGCTAAACAGTATCCCAGCCGTCGTCTACAATCTCTCTGAACATGTCCAACCTTGCCACAGTAATGGCAAGTGGCCTTCTCCTGCATCTGGTATGGCCCTATCCTCTGCTGAGGCTGATGTATGGGAGGACGTCTCATTGGCCCTCCTGTAGTGGTCTTAGCTGATCCCATCGTTGAAGTAGCTCGTCGGTTCGCCTTTTTGCTTATGGCCTCTTGAGTTCTAGCCTCTGCCAGAACAGCTGCTTGGGAGACCCTCGACTCGGAGCTGGTATATCTCTGCAACTCTATACTCAAACCTCTATGGAATCTTTTGGCTTTCTCCAGCTCTGTCGTAACCAATCCTGGTGTAAAATGACTCAGTCGGCTAAATTCAGCGTCGTGCTCATCAACTGTCATACTCTCCTGCTCCAGGTGTAGAAACTGGTCATACAGTGCATCCTTGGCAGTGCCAGAGAAAAACTTCTTATTGAACAGCCTTTTGAATTCCTCCCACGTCTGATCAACTCCTAGCCGTCTCTCCTCAGCGGCCCACCAATCGTAGGCATTTCCTTCCAACTGTAACTTCACTGCCGTCATCCATAAATATGTAACCCCTGTTTCTCAAAATTTTTTATTTTATTTTATTTTATTCTGTTTGAAAGTAATTTATTTTTAAAACTTTGTAAAAGATATTTACTATTTTTTCTGCATTTCAAAATATAGTTTGTAATTAACGATTTGAAAGTACTATTTAGTTTTAATAAATATTTGTTCTTGAAATTTTATTATTAAAATTATAAAGTTGTTTATTATTATGTTTGGGTTTTCAAAAAAAAAATATCGGTTTCGAAAATAGTTTGAAAATCATGATTATTTTTGGAACAATAAAAAGATTTAGTAACTTATTTTGAATAAGATTTAGATTTATAAAATATATTTTACCTTATTTGATAACATCAAACATTATTTAAAATACTTATGGTGACTAATTGTGGCATTAAGAATTATCTAATCTAGATTTGAAATATTATTTGATTTAACGATTTATCCATTATATGATTTAAATTGCTTTGATAAACATTAAATTTATCTTAAAGTTATTATGTTGAATTTGATTTGGATTTAGATTTGGATTTGAATTCATATGATTTGGATTTTAATTTATTTAATTTAAATTTATGGAGAGACTTGTCCGTTAGAAATCCTATTTGAATCATATCTAGTATTAGATAGTTTATTTCTTATTTGAACTAATCATATTCCTATCCAAATTAATTGGTAATCCTAATCATATCTTTATTGATTGAGTTCTAATCATATCCTAATTCACTAATTGCTTTCCATTATCTATATATATTGAACCTATAAAATAAAATCATCTCTCATACCTTCTTTTTCAAAATTTCTCTCTTTTTTCGTCATAATTACCCCAAATTCGTCATAAATTCAGCCTTCCTTTTCAAATATTTTACCAACTTCGAAGGGCCATAACTTACAACTCCGGACTCCGTTTTACCTTCAGTTTTTTTGTTGTAACCGTCTCGAGGTATATTTTCTGAATATAGAATTTATTTTCAAATAAATTTAACCAAAGTTTCTAGAAAATTCGTGGAGTGTCAGTTGTCCAAAATTTGATACGTTTCGGTGTTTTCGAGATTTCGGAAGAACCAGGAATCAGAATCACGATCCGTTTGAAGTTTTGGAACGCTGATGAAAAAGTAAACATCATATATTTTTTCCAATAATTTTCCAAAATATTTTATTTTTTGTTTTTATTTTAGAGGCCCGTCTCATCAATTGAAATCATCTTGTGTAGTTTGACTTCTGAGACTATTTTCGTGCCGACATGATCATATCACGCCAGTCAACTTCAAATCAAACCGAGGCACGTACTTGTTGATGCTTTCATGTGTATTTACTTTATATTATCGTATTTCACTTATACATGTTATTTTTTGTGTCTTGACTATTACACACACGAGAGTTGAGGGATTGACTATTGTTCACGTTTTCTCATTGGTATCGTGATCATTATCGTGACCGTGTTTTCATGATTGTGAGCTATGAATATTAGAGGGGTACAATTATTAGGCACGTGGACAAAGCCTAGATTGTATTGTTGGCAACTCTTCCGTTTACGGGGGCGGGCCTTATAACCTCATCGTTCGTCCAAGTTGTCCATGTGTAGGAACGTTGTACTTCTTATGACACGTGGACTATTATGATTTATATGAGTTTCTTTGTCTTTTCATTCTCGCTACCTTCTTATGTCGTTTATCATATTGCATATATTCCTTGTTCATATTGTTCGTGTTTTCCATTGATCATTAATTCACATGTTTAGTGTTATATTGCTTTATATTGTATTTGTATTGTGAGGGCTAGACTTGTACTTGTTCCAATCCTGACTGGATAACCATTTTTCAGTTGACAGATTCTTGATGACTATTCTCGATGACTTGCTCCCTTGCTTTGGGTTCCTTCGGATGGAGTTAGAGCTATCTTAGAGGCCAACCATAGATTCTCGCTAAAATAGTCACATGTAGCGGATTTGTATCTGTATGCAAATTTGAATGTATTATTGGAGTTGTAATTAAAATAATTATTTTGAATGAGCAAAATAGAGATATTTGTTATATTTAAGATTTATATTGAGCCCAGACAGCGTACTACCGCCGATGCTGCGGTGTAGGCTGGACTTGGCCACGTAATCGTATCCTGAAAAGCGGGAGCGGGTCGTTACAAGTTTTTATGGTGGCCCATGCAGGTCCATTTTCACAAATTTTTGTGAACTTGTGGTAGTACCTATATTAGTCGTACTACTGCAAGCTTGCGATTAGGATGCTCATTCACAATTAGGTTGATTTGATTTTTAAAAAATAACTAGGCCTAGGACTAGGTACACCGTGGGTAACCCATAGAATTATTTTGAATTGATTGTATGGGTAGTTAAGGTTGTTACATAAGCTACGTGATTAAGGTGGTGATATTCGTTGAATTTTGAGATGCCCTATTTGATAAAGTTGAAATTGTGATTTGATAAATGACTCTAATCAAAGATGGATAGAATTCTCGATTGATAAATTGAATATTTTGGTTACTCTTGAAGATGAAATTTTTAGCTTTTGGTATTCCGAGGTTTAAATTTCTATATGATCGATGAATTATTGATAAGGTCGAATATTTAATTTTTAAAGAAAATAATTTTGAGTTGATCAATAAAATTGCGGTATGATTTGAAAATTTATGGAATTTAAATTTTTGAGGAGATTATGAAAATATTGAATTTTGAATTTAAAATAAAATTGAGGAATTTAAAGTTTTGTGAAGTTAGATTTTGAAGATATTTATCAAGTTTGATTAAGGGTTGTAAATTTGATAAGATGATATTCATGATTGCTACATCAAGGTATTAAATTGAGTTAGTGATTTAAAAAAAATATGATTGAATTTGAGGAAGTTTTTAAAAACATTCTTGAGGATACGAATTTATAAGATTGATGAGTGATAACTTAGATGTCATGTAGGTAATACTCCTCCGAACTATATCCATTGACTACATTCTTCCATCCTTCTTGATCATTCTTCTTATTAAGAAAAAATTTATTATTTTTATCTCATTGATCATTATTCCTTTTTAAATATTTCTATCTTTTTACCTGACCAACCAAGCCTATTTTTTCTGTCATCCTTAAATTTCGAGGACGAAATTTTTCTAAGGTGGGTAGATTTGTAACCCCTGTTTCTTAAATTTTTATTTTATTTTATTTTATTGTGTTTGAAAGTAATTTATTTTTGAAACTTTATAAAATATATTTACTATTTTTTCTGCATTTCAAAATGTAGTTTGTAATTAACGATTTGAAAGTACTATTTAGTTTTAATAAATATTTGTTCTTGAGATTTTATTATTGAAATTATAAAGTTGTTTATTATTATGTTTGGGTTTTCAAAAAAAATATCGGTTTCGAAAATAGTTTAAAAATCATGATTATTTTTGGAGCAATAAAAAGATTTAGTAACTTATTTTGAATAAGATTTAGATTTATAAAATATATTTTACCTTATTTGATAACATCAAACATTATTTAAAATACTTATGGTGACTAATTGTGGCATTAGGAATTATCTAATCTAGATTTAAAATATTATTTGATTTAACGATTTATCCATTATATGATTTTAATTGCTTTGATAAACATTAAATTTATCTTAAAGTTATTATGTTGAATTTGATTTGGATTTAGATTTGGATTTGAATTCATATGATTTGGATTTTAATTTATTTGATTTAAATTTGTGGAGAGACTTGTCCGTTAGAAATCCTATTTGAATCATATATAGTATTAGATAGTTTATTTCTTATTTGAACTAATCATATTCCTATCCAAATTAATTGGTAATCCTAATCATATCTTATTGATTGAGTTCTAATCATATCCTAATTCACTAATTGCTTTCCATTATCTATATATATTGAACCTATAAAATAAAATCATCTCTCATACCTTCTTTTCCAAAATTTCTCTCTTTCTTCGTCATAATTACCCCAAATTCGTCATAAATTCAGCCTTCCTTTTCAAATATTTTACCAACTTCGAAGGGCCATAACTTCCAACTCCGGACTCCGTTTGACCTTCAGTTTTTGTTGTTGTAACTTCTCGAGGTATATTTTCTGAATATAAAATTTATTTTCAAATAATTTTAACCAAATTTTCTGTAAAATTCGTGGAGTGTCAGTTGTCCGAAATTTGATACGTTTCGGTATTTTCGAGATTTCGGGAGAACCAGGAATCGGAATCACGATCCTTTTGAAATTTTGGAAAGCTGATGAAAAAGTACACATCATATATTTTTCTCAACAATTTTTCAAAATATTTTATTTTTTGTTTTTATTTTAGAGGCCCGTCTCATCAAATGAAATCATCTTGCGTAGTTTGACTTCTGAGACTATTTTCGTGCCGACATGATCATATCACGCCAGTCAACTTCAAATCAAACTGAGGCAAGTACTTGTTGATGCTTTCATGTGTATTTACTTTATAATATCGTATTTCACTTATACATGTTATTTTTCGTGTCTTAACTGTTACACACACGAGAGTTGAGTGATTGACTATTGTTCACGTTTTCTCATTGGTATCGTGATCGTTCTCGTGACCGTGTTTTCATGATTGTGAGCTTTGAATATTAGAGGGGTACAATTATTAGGCACGTGGACAAAGCCCATATTGTATTGTTGGCAACTCTCCCGTTTACGGGGGCGGGCCTTATAACCTCATCGTTCGTCCAAGCCGTCCATGTGTAGGAACGTTGTACTTCTTATGACACGTGGACTATTATGGTTTATATGAGTTTCTTTGTCTTTTCATTCTCGCTACCTTTTTATGTCGTTTATCATATTGTATATATTCCTTGTTCATATTGTTCGTGTTTTCAATTGATCATTAATTCACATGTTTATTGTTATATTGCTTTATATTGTATTTGTATTGTGAGGGCAAGACTTGTACTTGTTCCAATCCTGACTGGATAACCATTTTTCATTTGACAGATTCTTGATGACTATTCTCGATGACTTGCTCTCTTACTTTGGATTCCTTCGGGTGGAGTTAGAGCTATCTTGGAGGCCAACCATAGATTCTAGCTAAAATAGTCACATGTAGCGGGTTTGTATCTGTATGCAAATTTGAATGTATTATTGGAGTTGTAATTAAAATAATTATTTTGAATGAGCAAAATAGAGATATTTGTTATATTTAAGATTTATATTGAGCCAGACAGCGTACTACCGTCGATGCTGCGACGTAGGCTGGACTTGGCCACATACTCGTATCCTGAAAATCGTGAGCAGGTTGTGAAAAAATCTGCGGATAACTCTGAAGCCTTCAGGAGATTTTCTGTCTTAACCAACCAATTGGTGATCCCGATGACGTCTTCAGTGCCCTTGAAGTACGGAGGATTCATGTTGCGGAACCCTTCAATAGTACCCATAGAGGCTTGGGGTGCTCGGGTCAGTGCTATCTCCAAACTCCTCCTAATAATCTTGCTCTGCTGCATCTGAGCCTGTACTAAGCTCTGGAGGATTTGGTCGGTATATTCCCACCAGCTCGAGGCATGGGCTGCTGCGGGGGCATGTATGGCATCTGGGGTATGAACGGTGGAACACCCTGAGGCCCGTACTATGGAGGATATGAGGGACATGGAAAGGGATACTGTGGAGGGTATGAGGGAGGATATTGAGATGGATTCTGTGGAGGATACATGGGTGGATATGATGGTAGATACTGTAGAAGCTACGGTGGTGGATATGATGGTGGATATGGTGGGGGCTGCTGGGGTGGATAAGATGGTGGATACTGTGGAGGCTGCTGTGGTGGATATGATAATGGTGGATATGGGGGTAGAATCTGTGGTAGGGACTGAGGTGGATAGGTTGTTGGAGGCGGTAGGTACTCCTCTTGAGTTGCAGGGTTTTCGGGGGTCTGTCTACCCCACTTAAGGTGCCGGGGCTTGCTGTTGAGTAGTGGGTGGTGTCATCACAGGCTGCAGTCCGGATGGTACTGGAGTGGTATGGGACATGGGTGGCTGACCCACTGGTCCTTCTTGAGCAGTGGTGTTCCCATCAGTAATGGCGAGGGGAGTAGCACGTTCACTACGAAGATTCATCCTATATTGGTACGAAGATTTGAGTTTGGTTAGAACAAGGTCAAACTGGATATAATCAAGCAGTCAAACGCGAATTTAGAAGAGGTCAAGGAAGGTATTAATAAGTGGATGAGATTATATATCATATTTTTATTTGCAGGCTTGTTGGGCATAGTCATGTAACCCAACAATATTAGGACCTGTCTGGGCCACCACAAAAACATGTAACACCCAAGTCCCATAATACATAGGACTAAGTACGTCAACATGCCAGCTGTACATATACGAAGAATACACTAATATGTGGTATCCTCGTATTTGTACATAAGCTGTAAGTAATAATACATGATAAGCCACAATACAATAACTATATCCCATCCACAACTCAACATAGAATGAATAAATAAGTCTCAATAGATAATAAAAGCAGTCAAGAGATAGCCGGGTGGGCATTCCCACTCCAAACAGCTATTAAAAAGTATTCTCAACTAAGTGGAGTCCAACCTCCTCAAAACAGAACAATGAAGATAAAAGATGTCCACTACATAGTCTCAGATAATAAAGAGAAAAAACTAAGTATCAATGGGAGATGCCTCATCATCAACGTAAGAAGGATCTGAAGCTGCTCCGTACTCCTGGGGTAGTCCTGCTCGTCTAATCCTAAAGAGATCACCAGGTCCTCAGAGGGACATAACAAGATACATAAAACATGCCGAAATAACTGAATGCGAAAATATACGACTATGACACTACAGGTTTTCCTAACCGTCTATGTGAGATGACATTGGATTAGGATATGAGAATTGCTATTATAACTGCCTGCTACTGATTTCAAGACTGTCTTTCTATCCATGAGATCTTGGTCCATGGACTTCACTTTGTACCCAGTAGATGCTAACATATGGGACACCTTGTATTCCCTGTATCTGAATGTTTCAAGAGAGATATGGTGAAGTTAAGGACTTGTGGTACCTATTTATCAAAGGGGAGGTGCAATAGCACATATTAAGTGACACACATGAGAGTATACACATGCTTCACATCTAATGGACAAGGCCAGTTGGTAGCAGAGTTGGCACACTATTTTGGGTGGTATTCTTAGTATCAAATTTTTGTACTCGATACCATAACAACTCTTAACAACATGCTTGATACTGATATATGGGGTCCTTTTCTATTAGCCATTAGAATACCATAGGAGTTTCCATGTGCCATAAGGTTACTAGAGTAGCTAGGCTTGCATGCCACTAGAAGGAATGGGGAAGACTGGATAATTCAATAGTTTAATAAGTAGAATTGGATTCGTATAGAAAAATAAAATAGAGGTTAAGAGGACTACCAAACAGCAAAACCTGCTGTTGACAGTATCCTGGGTATTACAATAGACTTTAACCTGTGTACTTATGAGTACATAGCATTGGTAGTGTAGGTGTACTACCTGAGTACCCTGGGTGACCCTGGGTCAGATACGGGCATAACCAGTAGATAGAGGGAAGACCTTTGAATATAGCCTATAAGCCTAGTGCAAGTGTATCAGGACATAGGATATTGGTGAGTTGATTTTAGGCTGTCACTTGACTTGTCCATTGCAGTTGAGGCTCACTGCATTCTAATTAGTCATGTCCTGCATAACCATGGGAACAATCTGTCCATTTGATTAATCTGCTATATATATTCAGTTCAACAATTGTCCTGCTTATAGGTCATGCATAGTGGAGTATCAGATAGCTTGTGAGTTTCTACATTATTTAGGATATTAGGCATCCACTGATCTATCCTGCTAATCCCATAGTAGCCTATATTTTGTTCAGTTTTTATGTTTCTTTTTGAATGACAGCTATGGGAGTATCTGCCTCTTGAGTATTGATGAACCTTTGACTGATATTCTAAGTATCAGTCTACACAACTTTAAGTATCAGACCCTACCATTACCTTGTTGTTTAATTAGATGATGTGTATCAATCAATGGTTAGTGTAATAGTTTTTCCTTCACTAAGTATCAATCCCACCCTCACTTGGATATTCTGTCCTTAACAATACCTTGATGTCTCAGTTGCCTACAGAGGTAACCAATATTGGGTGGTGTTTTGATCAGCAGCTTGTACCCAGGATGATGAAGGGTGTGCAGTTGAACCCTTGGCAGTTCCCTGTACTCAGGTCAGCTATGTAATGATCTGTACAAGAATGTGGCACCTGAGAGAGGGGGAATTCCCCTGTACTCATAAGTCAGTAAGATTAAGTACATGTATAGGATCTCAGATAGTCAATTCGTGGATTTAGAATATTAGCTGTAGCCAAGGAGGAGTGTATATGAGTCATGTGTAGGATTGAAGTGTAGGAATTCCTGGGAACAGAATATGTGAAGGAAAATTGGCCTATTCGACACTAATTCGTTTGTTCCCTTGGTCAATAATGCACATGAGATCCTTAACCAGTAGACTTGCATTCCATTAGAGGTCCATGAACCCTGTGTCTCAGTTAGCAGAGCTTCAGATATAGGTACACCAGTGTACAGGAGTAATGGGGGTTGGACGAATGGGGGTAAACTAGTATATCAGTTGAGTTCAGTCCAATTGACTGAACTGTCCTGGACATTGGGGTTTAGATTTAGTAAGTTAGAGGGAGAGGATAGGATATGATAGTTAGTTCAGATATGAGATAATAGGAATTAGACATTGGGTTACCATTGAACCTGGGATGCTATTTGAGTGCATTATAAATATATTTTATGTATACATATCACTATAGATGGTAGTCTAACATATGCATACATGAAATTAAGAGAGGAGTTGAAGTTCAGACAAGAAATTGAACTTAGGGAGTGATAGGCAGTTCAGTACATAAAGTTCAGAGTTACCATGTGGGTGGAAGGGTGCACAGGTTCGAGCCTGTGTATCAGTTAGCTTAGGGGTTTTGGATATAGGAAAACCTGGGCTTTAGCTAAGGGTCCAAAGCAGGTAACAGCTGCTTCCAAATTAAGGAGATGTAATAACATCACCTGTTAAACAAGATATGTTAGGCTTGGGTAAGATATCAGAATTTAGAGTGATAGGCCTAGTAAGAAGCATGATACCATAGTGTACCAGAATTTGGGTTCGAATAGAAGGACAACAGCAACCTGTACACAGGACTGCTTGATATCAATAGGTGTTGGGTTCACCCTCAATTTCTGTGAACGTAGCAAGTATGATATAGACTAAAAGGGGTTAGATGGGAATTAGTGCCAAACACCAGTTGTGCATATCAATGGGCTATATATATACACTTTTATGTAGTAATATGGGTAACCTCTAAGTAAACCACAAGCATAGAATAATTAGGCATTGACTTAGTTTTTTCGATACCATGCATTGACCATCATGAATTATTAAACAGGTTCTTTGGATTTTGACTCAGTACTTGAACCGTACCAGCAGCTCAGGACCTAAGGCAAGTATACCTTGCCTTCCTCCACAGTTTTATTTACATGCATTATATTTCTTTATCCAGTTTCGATTGTTTATGGATATGTGCTTTTCGTATTATATTCTGTTGAGTTATTTTCATTGTATATAGCCGTGTTTATGTTTGGTCTTGTGGTTCATACTTGGAGTTTCTTACCAGTATCTTGCTTGAGTCGTGTCATAGAACAAGTGCGTGTAGTGAACTGCTAAATCCTTGATTATCGTTTTACACAACCAGAGAGTCAACACTCGGGACGAGGGTTGATCAGTGCACCAGAGAGTCCACACATGGGACGAGGGTGTTTGTCATGTTCGTTGGGACCAGAGAGTCCACACTCGGGATGAGGGTTGACCATTTATACCAGAGAGTCGATACACGGGACGAGGGTATTTTGCCGTGTGCTAACCAGAGAGTCCACATTCGGGACGAGGGTTAGTGCTTAGTTCAAACCCGTGAGTCCACACTCGGGATGAGGGTTTGGTTTTTCTATTGATCTCGTGTTCATCGTTCATCCGGCAGTTCATTTATGCATAGTTGTTCTAGTGTTCGTGTTCATAGTCATTTGTCGTGTTCCTATTTTTCTTGTTTATTTTCTTGCGCGTGATAAAACTGTTAGATAGGCATGTATATTATGTATCTTGCTATGTCCTCTGAGGACCTGATGATCTCTTCAGGTTAGCCAAGTGAATTAGGAGCAGATGAGAGGGTTGAATCAGCATCAGACCGTAGTGCTTTGTAGTTGAGGTTGCCTTGTTTAGCAGGTGGTATTAAGATAGTACATTTCATGTATTTTTCTCTTTTCGTCTATTGGTAGTGGATTTGTGTCCACCGGACGTGACATTGATTCTTGGAAACATTCAGTTATATTCATTACTGTTCAGTTTCATGTCTTATTCATTGATCTTGGTTGTGACTTGATTATTCTGTGGATGAGATATAGATTACCATGAGATTCTAGACTTCAATGACTCGTGTATATTAGACAACGTTCTACCGCCGACACTGCGGCGTAGGCTGGGCTTGGACACGTCTTGTATTCGAAAGCGGGTGCGGATCGTGACAACGTTCTATGCAGAGGCTGTAGGATCACAGAGTAAATAAAGAATGGCAGTAAGTAGCGCTCATCCGAGTCGCTATCAGCCAGGGGCAGAAAGTAGCGCTCATATGAGTCACTCTCGGCCCACAAATGTGTGTAAAAAGTAAATGTAGCCCCTATACTAGTAGCTGTCCCCTCCCCCCAATGCTTCTATCCAAGATGTATCTACAGCCTGTCCACTTGGCAACTGCTACGGCTTCTAACTCAATACACTAGTAGCAATTACCTCCTATCCGTCGCACGACCCATACGTAACGATGGCCAGTCGAGTATGCAGGTCTGTGTCTTATATGAACTCACTCATCACATGATACACATGTGTCAAGGCCATAGGAGATATAAAAATATCCCACACTCATAAGGTGGTCGTCTAACTCTAGGTCGACATGCATAATAGAATATAAAAGTAACAAAAACGACTAAATCTAGTCGCTCACACCCAAGTGTGACTTGGACGCACAATATAACAAATGACAAATAAGAGAAAGAAATGTGCAATAATAAAATATACTAAAAATGAATGAGTACAATCAGAATCTATGGCAAGGTATATTTGCCTGCGGTGCGAGGAGGGCAAACCAAATGTCGCAAGCGTCAACAAAAACTCACAATTCACATATGACTCCGGATGCTAAAACAAACATAAAAAATGTTCTCGGTGAAAAAAATATACCTAGGAAATGCCTGTCCGAAAGTCAAATTCTGGAACAGGGGCAAAATCATAATTTCAGGTCAAAACGATGTCCGCCGTTGGTCCCGCTTTGCACCGAAACATGTACTAGTATCTACGGTCTCTAAAGTCATCAAACTACATGTCTACGGATCCGGTTTGAGGAGATGAACCCAACGATATATCCAATTTTGGATTCCGATGAGCCGTGCACAAAATCGCCCGCTGGATCGGGTCGTGGGCCCGCCAATGTTGGCTTTCCGATCAACCTTCTCAGAATTGGACCAAACTTGGCATGCAGGACCAAAATTTCGATTCGGACCTGTTGGCGCAAGTTTCGTCTCAATTTGACGAACATTTACCAAGTAATTAGGAATTTAGAAAATGGCCGATACGGTATTCTTTGACGGATACGGGTCAAATTCGTCGTGCACACGCGACCAATTCGAATTCTGTCAAAGCCCACACGTCCACAAAGTTGATATGCACCTTTCGATACCCTCAATTTGCAATGGGTCATCCGGTTTGTCGGGACGGACCTCGTATCGAAGTTTTTTAAGGTTTTTGAAAACTGATTTTTTTTTTCAATTTTTGGAATAAAATTAAACAGAAATCGTATGTCTAAATACAAAACTGTTTGAAAGGGTTTAAAGTTTGTTAGTTTGTCCACAACTCTTATTCAGGAGGTATTCTAAGATTTTATTTGGATGAACCACAATCGGCCTCCAAATTTGAGGGGTTGGGACTGAAGTTGTCCTGTTTTAGAATTTCTGAAACTCGGTTTTCGAGATTTTTGGGCGAACTTTTCGAACAAATCATCGCAGAATTTACCCTACTTGAAGGGAATCGAAGTGGGTTAGGTTAGGATCATACTCGTGTGATCGGTTCTGAAAACGATCGATTGTGGAGGAAGTGTTGCCCCAACGAAGTGGCCCGAGCAACCGCCGTTTCTGTAGGTGCGGCTGCCGTTGTTTGTCGGGTTTGCCGCCATCCGTCGTCTCTGGTGGCGGTGCAGATGGGTCGACGCACGCTCGAAGATGCTGGGGGAGGTCACAGGGAAGAGGGAAGGTGTCTAGGTCGAGGATCGAGGGTTGGAGAGGAGTTTCTTGGTCGACTCTAATATATAGCTATATATATTTGATCGAATTTGTTTAAATCTTAATTCGATTTGAAATAACCCAAGATTTAGTGTAATCTTATAGAGAATCATATTAGGATTTAAACAAAATTTATTTCGAAAGATTTAGTGTAATCTTGTAGAGAATCATATTAGTATATATAACTCTAAACTAGTGTACTAAATAGATAAAATACCAAAAAAATATATAAAATTTTATCTAAAATTCCCAACTATGTTGGGGACCATTTTTTTAGTATTAGCACAAGCATTTACACCTATTCATTAACAAACCCATGACGTAATTGTATATAACAAAATTAAATAAAATAGACATATAGTAAATTAATAATAAAAATATATATGGGAGTTTACAGTGAGACAAAAAAGGCAATGATGCATGATATTATACTGGTCTATAGGAATTAAAAGGAGGGCCCTTGTTTAGTCCAAGATCAATCTCATATATGTATACCACATTCTTCCACTTTCTCATATATTGTAATGCCCCAGTCCTAAAATACGTAGGACTAGAAACGTATCATGACAGCTGTCTACATACGAAGTATACTCCAATATACGGATATCTCGTATGTACACATAAGCTGTAAAATATAGTAACCATGGAGCTAATCTCATCCACAAACCAATATATCATAAAATCAACTTATTAAAGTCATTTGTACAAACGTTGGACGGAGACAAAGTTCACTACCAACTATCTCAAAATAAAATGTACAAGAAGTGAATCGATAAAATATCAAACGAACCAAGCTCAATTCTCTCCGAAGGAAGGAAGAAGATCACGGCCTTGGCTAGAACACCTGCAGTAAATCATGAAAGCATACACCTGGAGAGATAACCAGGTCCTCAGAGGGACATAACAAGATATAGGAAGAACATGCCATGTAACTGCATAAGTAAAAAATACTATAAACTACAACACAACAGGGTACCTAACCATCTATGTGATATGCACTTTGAGGACAACGTTCTACGCAGGGGCTGTATGGATTCACGCAAGCAAGTAATAAAGAGTGGCCGTCAAGTAGCGCTCATCCGAGACACTATCGGTCAGGCAGCAAGTAGCGCTCATCTGAGTCACTATCACCCATAAATATGTAAAAATTAAATTTAGCCCCTACGCTAGTAGCTGTCCCCTTCCCCAATAATACTATACATGCATCGTAACCACGACACACCAACACGTGTCGTTTCCACAACACGGTTCATATTCAATAACTGTCAAGTCTTCTAATATGCATTTATTGACAGTTATTCCTACGCATGCGCACGGGTGATCATCCAACACGCAAGTGACCACTACATGATACTCACAACTCACACACAACTCGTGATACAATCGTGACAAGTTAATGACATGCACACTATTGACGGTAGTCACTTAACTCTAGGTCCACATGCAAGAAAATAATAATAAACAAGGAATATAAATACAATAACTGAAATAAAATGCAACTAAATGTAAGCAGTAAATATGGCAAGGTATCTTGCCTGATTCCGTGCTGTAAATATAAAACGCCGCTCCCGCGTCCACGCCTCCGGAACACGACGCTCCTAGATAATTAATTAACTAAATTAAGTCACTACTTATGAAACTTACGATATTACTTAATTAGTCAAAGTAATGTGTTAAAATTATATTTAATCTCTCGTGGAACTATTTATATCTATACAATCACACATAGGTTCCACGAGACATCGAAACACAGTTTTAGGGTTTCTAACTTTTAATTAGTCGGTTATACCCCTACTTCAATAACATACTTAAAAATCATATAAAAATGATAAAAATAATATTTAAACTAATTTTCTATAGATTTATTTCTAAAATTCTAGAATTAATATTTCTAAAGATATTTATGACTAGTTGATTAATAAGTCAGCTAGTCTACCCAAAACTTGCCCGAAACATAGTTAATGACTCAAAATTGTTAAAATAACCAAAAATATATTTTAAACATCAATAAAATAATTTATTTTATAGAATAATATTAGAGTTACAAGGGTTGAGTTATGCTACAAGTTTGGTCCATTCTACGTCAGTCGGTTACCCGAAATTAGCTAGTTTTGACCTACAATTTTCTCGACCAGATTTAAGCTGCTAAAATCATGGAAAAATACTTAAAAATCCTAATTTATGTATATGAACACACATAAAATTTAGTTTCAAAAATAGACACCAATAACTCATAGTTCCTTTACAATGGGGTTAATTTTGATCCTACCGACACATGAATATTACACATATATTTCATGAAACTTTTATGGATGATTATACCTAACAAAATCCATCAAAATATAATTTCTACAGAATTAATAACATATTTTTTATAGAATCTTAGCAAAGGTTTTTAGAAGAAAAGATTTGGGTTCTTACCAAAGATCTTTGCTAGAAAGGGTGATGATGACTTCTCTTCACCAAAGCTCTAATCTTTTCTGCTATCCTCGCTTTCTAATCCTCTCTTGGTGAGTATGGAAGAGTTGATAATGTCTATATAGGATTGGATGGGAGAGATGGGAGTTTTTAGGGTTTGTTTTGAGGGGTTTTGGGGATGTATGGTGGAGGAGATAAGTTTTTGTGAAGGATGGAGAGATGTGCAATGGAGAAGATGATGTATAGATGCTATGGGGAGTTTGTTGCTGCCGAAATTATGGAGAGGGAGAGAGGTTTTGGTCGGCCAAAGGTGAGGGTGAGAAAGATTAGGATTTGGTTAAGGTTTGGGATAAGTTGGTATATTTAAACATATCCTTAAATGAATTTTAAGCAATCTAGGATTTAAATCCTGTTTAATTTGATGCATTTAGCCATGGGGGTTGCTTGGCTGAAATTAGCATGATGGGGGTCCACTTGGCATGATTTGGTTGTTTGGTGAGTTGGCAAGTTGATTGGATTGAGGATTTAAAAAGGGGTTTCCTAATATAAAACTATTTAATTCTATCTATGTAATTACACTACAAAATCTGAATTAAATACAAATAAATATAATTATTAATATTTATTAATGCCCAATATGCCTACATAGGGTTGGGTTTGGCTTAGAAGAGATTTGGGAAGGTTTGGTGCAACCGGGTCTCCTAAAAAGTCATAAAGGCTTTCTTAACTAATTAATTAAATAAAAATATAACTTGTGTCATAATTTGAATGGTTAACATGCAAGAGATTACAATATGACCATGGTATTCCTAACATGGCTAGCATACTAGTTAAAGCATCCGACTACGCTAGGCATGCCATACTTTCTTGTTGTCTTGCATATTCAAACTCAACCATGACTATAGTCCTTTTATATAATATAAAAATAAATTAAAATTAAATAAAATCCAAAAATAATTTAAATATTTCTTTAAATTGTAAGGGGTTTTACATCCTACCCAACTTATGTCAATTTCGTCCTCGAAATTTAAAATAATCATAATATCAAGAATTACGAGATTTTGTACGGAGGGAGAGTAGGTACGTCAAATCTTAGTTCAATTTTTGAAAGGATAGAGGGGTGGTTGTCATAGGAATGTCAATTGACCTTATATTCTATAAGATGGGGTATGCTTCCTTCCAGACTCTATCCAACTTATAGAAGTTGGCTACCCGTAAAGATCGTCGTCATTACAAGACCTTGAGGAGAACAATTTCTAGGGAGGGGCACGAGAATAATGGACACTTCTGACCGCAGTCTTGGATTCTAAGTGAGCATCGATAACACCATAACGTTCTTGGTCAATAACAACTATAAGAAAGATACTACAATCACACATTGTCACTCTAGGGGTCATGCTTCTAACAAGCTGGTAGCGACCTCTTATTGGAATATACTAAGGTGTGTCGGTTCAGAAGGATTCGTTCTACGTCTAACATGGGAAGCTAAGAAGTGAGCTTAAAAACTTAGAAAAGAAGAATTTATGGCCAAGTGATGAGAATCGATGATAATTAAAGAACCCAGGCTATAGAATATGATTATGCAAGTGTTTTGAAAACTCTAAGTCAAAATGACTAATATGTGTGGGCTGATGTTTGGAGTTGTGTAGGATGCATGCGCTTGCTTGTTGGAAGGCATACGTCATAGGTGTGCATCTTGAATAGATCTTGAGTATTCAGTTTAGTTAAGGGAATGGGTCGATATTTGCATGGATGAAATCGAATCGGTCGAATTTGGGTCTCTATGGTTTGTTTTGAGGAAATAATGTGTCATACACGTGGTGTAATTTTTTTAAATAGAGCACTGGAAAGTTCGTTTGCGTGGGACATGTATGTCATGTGAGTTGCATGACTAGTCTAGTTCGTGAGTGTGAACTTTGTTGAAAAGAAAAGGCTAGCGTTGTGCTTCAATTATCAAAATCACGGTCGAGGGTATCACATGATACGAATATGGGTCGATGTTATGAACTATTGAATTATTAGTCTAATTGGAACCAATCATTTCCAACCACTTGTTAATTCCAAAATCTTATGTTCCTTAGAGAGGCTTACGATCTATTTGCCTCAAATTTTTTTTGCTATTGATTTAAACAAAAATGATTCTATGATTGACTTGAAGAATTTTGGTTGTAATCTGTTACCGTAGTTATCTAAACGCATGAGCAAAGGGATATAAAATGCGAAATAAAAGATCGTTTCATAAATTCCATACAGACGGAAGAACGGTCATGATTGTAATCCCATTCTGAGAGGTAGAGTATAATAAGTTCAATATTCTACCCAACTTATAGAAGTTGGTTAATCGGGGAAAGCACAGTAATAGGGCTTCTAAGAAGGTCAAATTTCAAGGAGGTATAGAAAGTATGAGATATTTCCAATCATAGTCACACTCTATAGGAAGTCTAGGTATTATCTATTTAATATGGCCCATATATTAATTATGTTTGGTTAAGACAGTATGAGAGGTCTTGGTCAAGTATATCCGAAAGCAAGTTGGTACCGAGAGATGCATAACATAGGCTACGAAGGGATGTACTTACGAAATCTATGGAAGGAGAATTAGTGAACCAAGAGGTGGGACCTACATAATAGGGGTGGGGGCCTATTTCATCAAGTTTGGTTTTATAGTTCCAATATGGCGATTTGGGCTATGATGGGTTTAACTGAGTCTCAATAGGTTCCCTAATTGGACTTCAATCTTTGATTGCATGAACTTTATATTTTAATCTATAGTGGTTGGACAAAATTTTGTGGAATTTTAAACCATCCCTATTAGGTTAGGGTAATGTAGAATAGGTTCAAATTCAAGTGGTTGGGCAAATTTCCCGTCGGGTTGGTAGAATAGGTTCTGTAAGTCGTGAGATGCGCCTTTCGTGACTTTTGTGTTTAAGTAGCACATAAGGCCTCTATTGAGTGGCATACTAGTGGAATGTGCATAAAGGGCTTCAAGTATATCACAACCATATATTGGACCAAAAGATTTGAGTCAAGGTTAGATCTCTAACTGCAGTCCGAAAGTACATCGGTGTTATGGTAAGGGTTATCGCTAGTCCCTTTTGACCTGAAAGTCGTATCATAATAATAGAGTCCAAGGAGATGTGTTTGTGTGGGACATGATATGTCTACTTAAAGGTGGACTCGTTTAGGTTTTGTATATAAATTTTGTTGGAAGGTAACAGCTAGTATTACACTTCAAATATCAATGTCACGGTAAGGGACACCAAAAGATGTAAAAAGAAAGTAGGAGTTCACGAGTCACTAATTTATCATCCTAGTGAGAACCATTTACCTCAATCAATCGGTGATCTCCAAATTCCTAAAAGTAAGAATGGTTTACAATCTATTCACTCTAGAGACTAGGATATGGTTTTAGGAATAATAAGGTTAAGAATATTTGAGTCGCGATATCGTACCTTAAAATTCGATAATAATAAGTCACGATGTGATCGATAACATGATAGGGTAGTTGTGAATCAGTTTTGAGGATTGTACCCCGAGCCCTAATAAATGAAAATAATCGCGTACAGTGGTACCTGAGTCGATAAGATGGAATGACCCGTTTGTCCATGGTATACGAGAGTCTATCGGTGGAATAACGAACTCTAAAGCACGTCATGGGAAAGATCCCTAACTACTAAGTCGTCAATTTCTATTTGTGTCAAACCTGCCAGACTATAGTCACAAGCGTTCTAGAGGTATTAAATGTAGTGCTCATGCATCACTTGTTGATTACTAATATAACATAATGACGGGGCATCATGCTACAGATTTTGGCTAAGCTGGTGAACGTGTTGTTCTAATATTATGTCACTTCTTTAATAATAGAATTTTGTACCTAGAGTAACATCTGCTGAATCTCTAATCTTGGAATGGGTGTCTACTACGGTCCTTGCAATGCTTGTCCTTATTTTGGTCTATTCTTCTCTGTCTAAACTGTGGGGGCCTAGTCAAGTAAGGTTTGAGTTAAGGTATACGGGTTGCTAGTTAAGCCAAGAATCAAGATGAATATTTGGAGACTCACAATAAATGATTCCTAGAGATTAGATAGTCTCATAGGTTTGTGGTTTACCCAAGGGTAAGATCTTACTCATCTTTCAAGCTCAAATGACTAGAAGGTCACGATATTACTATTAGGGTCGAGGGAAGGACGAGCAACTTTAGGCAAGGTTGTAGTTATATGGCTTGGCCGATGGTTGCTATACTTGTGCATGTAACTACCATGGCCATGGGGATACTCTATATTTATCAAATACGAGCGTTCGTCTTTCCAATCAGTGAAAGAAAAAAGCAATAAAGAGTTCAAGAAAGATGTAATTGAATACAATTACGTAATTCAAAGGCGAATGTGTAATTCAAGAGGAATTGTCAATGCAGTCGCGGATGAGATCCTAGATACCTTTATATCTCAATCCACGTGGGATAATCATATGAAGAGCGAACCAAGTGCACTATGGTTGACCAGACCATAATATATTGATTCTAATTAGACAATATGCTTGTGGACGTCCCCAGTATACATATGTCCTGAACAAGCTCGACAAAGAATAAGCTTGCAAAACTAGGCTATAAATAGCGTCGTTATTCATGGTAGTTTAAAGTATGTACGGAAGAATACGTTGAAAGCAGTAATAAATAGTTCGAGTTTCACAAGGATCTAAGTCTTATCCGGTGTGCTTGCGTATAAAGTCGTCCTACTGGTTCTTGTATCAGGCCTTAGTTGACCAATGGGTATGGGCTACGAAATCTCTATATTCTAGGTAAATATCTCTTCTACACTAGCATATATTCATTATCACTCTGTTACACTTTAATACTAGGTTAAAAGGATACGGGTGGTAGGTTGTAGTCATACTACTCAACTTATGAAGTCAACTAATGGAGTAATTGAGGAATATAACACATATACTCGTATGGGTTATCTCCTAACCTCCCTATTCAGCACGAAAGAAGATAAGATTTGCAGTGAAAGGAATCAAGCAGAAGGAAGTCAAGATAATCGGACGAGAGTTCGAGATTTGGAATTGAGGGAGGAAGTCAAGCTTGTGGATGATATTCCTATATCCTAATCCTATATGCAGGTTCACATGATACAGTAGCGTAACCGATGTGACAAACTCGACCTGCATGGTCCATCATAAAAATATGTAATGTCCCAGTCCCAAAATACGTAGGACTAGAAACGTATCATGCCAGCTATCTATATACGAAGTTTACTCCAATATATAGATATCTCGTATGTACACATAAGCTGTAAATGTAGTAACCATGGAGCTAATCTCATCCACAAACCAATATATCATAAAATCAACTTATTAAAGTCATTTGTACAAACGTTGGGCGGAGACAAAGTCCAATACCAACTATCTCAAAATAAAATGTACAAGAAGTGAATCGATAAAATATCAAACGAACCAAGCTCAATTCTCTTCGAAGGAAGGGAGAAGATCACGGCCTTGGCTAGAACACCTACAGTAAATCATGAAAGCATACACCTGGAGAGATAACCAGGTCCTTAGAGGGACGTAACAAGATACATGAAGAACATGCCATGTAACTGTATAAGTAAAAAATACTATAAACTATAACACAATATGGTACCTAACCATCTATGTGATATGCACTTTGAGGACAATATTCTACGCAGGGGCTGTATAGATTTACGCAAGCAAGTAATAAAGAGTGGCCGTCAAGTAGCGCTCATTCGAGACACTATCGACCGGGCAGCAAGTAGCGCTCATCCGAGTCACTATCACCCATAAATGTGTAAAAAGTAAATATAGCCCCAACGCTAGTAGCTGTCCCCTCCCCTCAATGATACTATACATGCATCGTAACCACGACACACCAACACGTGTCGTTTCTACAACACGGTTTATATTCAATAACTGTCAAGTCTTCTGACATGCATCTATTGACAGTTATTCCTACGCATGCGCACGGATGATCAGCCAACACGCAAGTGACCACTACATGATACTCACAACTCACACATAACTCGTGATATAATCGTGACAAGTTAATGACATGCACTCTATTGACGGTAGTCACTTAACTCTAGGTCCACATGTAGGAAAAAAATAATAAACAAGGAATATAAATACAATAACTGAAATAAAATACAACTAAATGTAAGCAGTAAATATGGCAAGGTATCTTGTCTAATTCCGTGTTGTAAATTTGAAACGCCGCTCCCGCGTCCACACCTCCGGAACCCGACGCTCCTAGATAATTAATTAACTAAATTAAGTCACTACTTATGAAACTTACGATATTATTTAATTAGTCAAAGTAATGTGTTAAAATTATATTCAATATCTCATAGAACCATTTAGATCCATACAATCACACACAGGTTCCACGAGACATCGAAACACAGTTTTAGGGTTTCTAACTTTTAATTAGTCGGTTATGTCCTACTTCAATAACATATCTTAAAATCATATAAAAAAGTCATAAACATAATATTTAAACTATTTTCTACAGATTTATCTCTAAAATTCTAGAATTAATATTTCTAAAGACATTTATGACTAGTTGATTAATAAGTCATCTAGTCTACCCGAAACTTGTCCGGAACATAGTTAATGACTCAAAATTTCTAAAATAACCAAAAATATATTTTAAACTGCAATAAAATAATTTATTTCATAGAATAATATCAGAGGTACAAGGGTTGAGCTATACTACAAGTTTGGGACATTCTAGGTCAGCCGGTTACCCGAAATTAGCTAGTTTTGACCTACAATTTTTTGGACCAGATTTGAGTTGTTAAAATCATGGAAAAAATATTTAAAAATTATAATTTATGTATATGAACACACATAAAATTTAGTTTCAAAAATAGGCACCAATAACTCATAGTTCCTTTACAATGTGGTTAATTTTGATCCTATCGACACATGAATATTACGCATATATTTCATGAAATCTTTATGGATGATTATACCTAACAAAAGCTTTCAAAATATAATTTCTACAGAATTAATAACATATTTTCTACAGAATTTTAGCAATAGTTTTTAGAAGAAAAGATTTGGGTTCTTACCAAAGATCCTTGCTAGAAAGGGTGATGATGACTTCTCTTCACCAAAGCTCCAATCTTTTCCGCTATCCTCGCTTGCTAATCCTCTCTTGGTGAGTATGGAAGATTTGATAATGGCTATATAGGATTGGATGGGGAAGATAGAGTTTTTAGGGTTTGTTTTGAGGGTTTTCAGGAATGTATGGTGGAGGAGATGAGTTTTTGTGAAGGATGGAGAGATGTGCAATGGAGGAGATGATGTATAGATGCTATGGGGAGTTTGTTGCTGTCGAAATTATGGAGAGGAAGAGAGGTTTTGATCGGACAAAGGTGAGGGAGAGAAAGATTAAGATTTGGTTAAGGTTTGGGATAAGTTGGTATATTTAAACATATCCTTAAATAAATTTTATGCAATCTGGGATTTAAATCCCATTTAATTTGATACATTTGGCCATGGGGGGTTGCTTGGCCTAAATCAGCATGGTGGGGGTCCACTTGGCATGATTTGGTTGTTTGGTGAGTTGGCAAGTTGATTGGATTGAGGATTTAAAAATGGGTTTCCTAATATATAACTATTTAATTCTATCTATGTAATTATACTACAAAATCTGAATTAAATACAAATAAATATAATTATTAATATTTATTAATGCCCAACATGCCTACGTAGGGTTGTGTTTGGCTTGGAAGAGGTTTAGAAAGGTTTGGTGCAACCGGGTCTCCTAAAAAGTCATAAAGACTTTCTTAACTAATTAATTAAATAAAAATATAACTTGTGCCATAATTTGAATGGTTAACATGCAAGAGATTATAATATGACCATGGCATTTCTAACATGGCTAGCATACTAGTTAAAGCGCCCGACTACGCTAGGCATGCCATACTTTCTAGTCGTTTTGCATATTCAAACTCAACCATGACTATAGTCCTTTTATATAATATAAATAATATAAAAATAAATTAGAATTAAATAAAATCTAAAAATAATTTAAATATTCCTTTAAATTATAAGAGGTTTTTACATATATGATACTAGACTTGGCGAACTGTACGTCTTGCTCTGCATTGACCTTGACAGCTAGACCCACTTTTGAAGCCAATTCATATGATCTCTCTAACCTTAGGTTTCATCATGTGACTGGAGTGCTCAAGTCAATCCGACTTGTACCTTGGGCTCTGTTACCACTTGTTGATAATGCGGCAAGACTCGAACATGATCCATAATGATATTGGACTTGATCCATATGCCTTAAAAGAAATATAAGTACATGACTAATCAGTATATCTATACCTCATCCTTACATCTTCTATCCATTGTAGGGCCATATTTTATATTCAGCCCTCTTTCTATCATCATCAAACTAGTGAATGTTTAGTGCTCAACCGAATGCAAGATACAACAAAACACATAGGTTTACAAAAGATTTTTTATAATATTAATTAATCCATGCATCCCTACAGATGATTATTTTAGTGTCCTGTCCCAACACTGTGTCCATTCCTCGTTCACGGGGAGTGCGGTTAAGAAATATTGTCGCTATTGATTGATCGGGACCGATTGAATTAAGATCATTTCCTCGTTATTGAATGTCTTCTTCGAAATCAAGTCCCAGATTCAGCGGGTTGTGCCTCGAGGTTGGACTCTGTGACTGAGTCAGAATAGACCTCTCATTGCTATATTTTTCATGTCACACTAGCTTCCTTGGCTTTGGTTTTATGAGTGTATTTTCATGAATGTTTTCGATAGATTTTGTTGCTTGCGTTCTTCGAACTTCGCATTTCATATCGAGCTTGAAATAGAAGGGTAGAGTGCTAATTCAATGCTTGTGCGATTTCAGGTGATCGTGAAGGCGTCGTCTAGCACAACCATTTTCTTTTCTCTTGCCTCAAGTAAATCTAGGTGAGTGGTTGACCATTCTCCCCTTGACCCTTAAGTAATATTTATTCTGAATGAATTGAAGCTGTTTCTTTCCTAAAGTCTATTACCATAAGGAAGAAAGAACAAAGGGATATTTTAGCAAATGTCCTCATTCAAAATATAGAAACTAGTATATATCCCCACTTTTTTTTAAAAAAATTAGCAAATGTCCCCATTCCTTTGTATGGAACAAATAAAATTTTAAGATATACTCCACTATTTAACCAAAATTTGGCTGATTTACAAAGGAGTGGGAGCATTTGTTATTTTTTTAAAATAGTGGAGATATATGCTAATTTCTATATTTTAAATGGGGACATTTGCTAAAATATCCCAAGAATAAAAGAACTACAAAAAGTAGTAAATCTAATAATTATACAAACATATTTCCAAGTAATGGGACAATTGTTATCTCCAATCGAAACTCTTTTAGATTTGCTATTGAAAAAATTATATACTATTCATCAGTTAGAAATACCAACTATATCAAAAAAAATTGAAGAATAAAAATATTTCAATTAAACCTCCCGCTAATATTAGTGGCTTTAAACTTGAAGCTCCTGAAGTGAAAAGAGAGGATATTAATTTACTTATAATGCTTTATATGGTCAACCATTTATAATTTCTGATACCACTGACACTGAATAGTGTTGGAGTCCAGTCTCGATTTGATAATATCATATTTGTGGAATCCAAATCTATTTAAATATTTGATTTGATTAGTTTTGAATGTCCATAATTGGTGTTGTGCTATTTTAGATATAATATTATTTTTATTTTAGAAAATCCTATTATGATCTAAAATATGATGTTGATGGAGTATTTTAGGCATAATAGGAATCATGTTTTACTCCTAGTTAGGAAAACATATTATGACTAAAATATAATTTTCTCATCCTATATATATAGGGTACGGGTAGAGCATAAATCACTACACAAAGTGAAGATTTTGGGTGCTAGTCTACAAGAAAATCTAAGAGAAAGTCCATGCTTTACTCTTAGGACTTCGCCATCCAAGACAGAAGGAGGAAGGAGATCTAATCAAGAAGTCGTCAACTTTGGTTAGAGAGATTGCTATAGATTGGTAAGTGATCTCAATTGTAATCTTATGTTTTCTTTTTGAGAGTGGCGAGGGGGTTGAACATATTAGGGCAAAGGGTTCAACATTAGTTTTGTCAATTATGTAATTTTTATCAGATTGGGATTTGTCCAGGTGACATTGTATACTTGTTTTTATCTATGCTTGGTGTCCGTTAGATGGGGGTTGGTTGATCATGTGGGTTGGTAAACACTTTCATGCGCCTAACAATTGGTATCGGAGCTTTAGGGGTTTTGGCATCCATGTCAACAAAGCAGATGAACACTCGTATGATCACCCTCACAGTAGGGAACTGGACGATTTTGAAGCGAAGGATGGAGGATCTACTCTGATGCAAGGACTTGCATGGTCCGTTAGAGGGCGACAACGCAAACCCATCAGACAAAGCTGCTGAAGACTAGAAATAACTGGATCCAAATTAAGGTCGTTAGATTCATCCTCCAATAGTTGGACGACTTGGTGTTTTACCTCTTGTACTTGGAGAGTTCGACAAAAGCCTTGTGGGAGAAGATGCATTCACTGTACGAAAGGAAGACGGCTGGCAATAAAGCATTTCTTATTCGCCAACTCGTCAACTCGAATTACATGGAGGGTGCCTCGGTACTGTACTAGGTTCATGGTTTCATCAATCAGCTGTCTGCGAAGAAGATGTTGATTAATGATGAGCTTCGGGCCTTACGACTTTTGAGTTCTCTGTCTAAAAGTTAGAGACATTGGTGGTATTGGTGAGCAACTCCGCACCGGATGGAGTTGTCACGATGGAGGCATTCAAAAGTAGCTTGTTAAATGAGGAGGTCCGACGGAAGCAAGTTGAATTATCGCAGAAGAACGCTCTGGTGGCTTTCTACGGGAAGGAAAGACTCAAGTCACATCCAATGACAGGAAAGAGTTCTCGAAATCCTACAATTATGGACCGCAAGGAGGGCTGCTATCACTGTTGTGAAAGGGGTCATATCAAAAGAAACTGCATGAAGCTCAAAGCTGAGAAGGCAAAAGGCAATGACGATCAAGAGGATCTCACGACGTTTGGAGATATCATCATCGCAGCAACCAATATAAAGAAACCTTATGGCATGTGTCATGATGGCGACTAGGTCATAGACACAGGGGCATCGTATCACGCACTCCATATAGGTCAATCTTTATGTCATACCGTGACAACAGGTTTGGACGTATAAAGATGGACGACAAGGGGACTGCTGCAGTTGTCGGCATCAGTAATATGCACTTGACAATGGAGCTCGGTGAGAAACTCGTTCTCAAGGGTGTACGACATATATCGAGTTTGTGCTACAACTTGATTTCGGTAGGAAGGCTGGCAGATGATAGCTGTCATAGTTTGTTTGGGGATAGAGATTAGATTCTTGCGAAGGGTTCCCAACAACTGGCTCGAGAAGATTTGTGTTATGGCATGTACATGCTCAAGCCGCTGAGCTATACATGTGGGACACAAACACTGAATGGAGGCTCGAGGGATATTCAAGATGAGGTGGATCTTCGAAAACATGCTGAGGAGGATATTCGAGAAGTTTTGAGGGTTACGGAGGATTAGCTTCGTCGAGACAAAGCGACGAATGAAGATGAGTTAAAGATTGAGGGCCAGTATGTCGGTCCTATAATAGTTGGTCGGTCTCCAGATGGGGGTTGCTCTACGGATCCGATTTTGGCAACGGGTGGTTTGCCAAAGCTTCAAGGAGCGACACTGGTTTCAGCAGTTCGAAGACAAGAAGGAGATCAAGGTTTGCAACAAACTCAATCAGAGGTAGGTGCATCACCATTCACGCAATCTAGGGGGAGCTGTGGATCATCGACGGTGTGCACAGTACATGATGTTCTGCTCGAGGATACATGTGTACAGGGGAGCTTCTGTCACTAAAATTTTAGTTTGAGGATATTTTTATCATTTTTGAATTATTTGAATTTAAAATATATTATTAGGGATTATTAAATAATTTAATTGAATGATGTGATTTAAATACTAATATAATTATTGCCTTGTGATTTGGTTAGCCTAACCTAGATTGGACCTAACCTAGATGGGTCATAACTAACTTAGTGAGCCACTTTGAGAATTAGATGGTTTGGCTGAGGGGTTAAGTCAAGTCTAGTTATGGTTAAGTGATTTGCAAAAGGTTAAGAAAGATCCTCTTATTCTAGACCACACAATACCCTTGATTCAATCCTGGCCATAGGATGAAACCTAAAAACCCTAACCCTAACTATTATGACCAGCCAAGAAACCCCCCCTTGCCTATATAATGTCTCTATAGGGATTTGTGCCTCTCTCTTTAATAGTTCTTCATTTCTTAAGGAAATAGGTAAGCCTTCTTTAATTCCTTCCTAGTTTAATCAATAGGACTCCTTTTTGATTGGAATTTCTTCCATCATGATCTAATCAATGTTTTCTTGCTGATGGTGGAGTCAAATCTCAGATTTGCATCAATTTCGGGATTTGGGGTGGCTTTGAAGAACTCCTTGGAAGAGACTTTTTGTGTGAAGAACAACCCATAGGTACATTCTATTCCACCCATTAAAACTAGGTTTAAATTGCATATTCATCTAGCCCTAGGTGTCCTGATTCTGTAGGTATAGGGTTTCCCAAGTTTCGTGTCCTGTACGTGTCCGTATCGGACACGTATCAGTGACAGGTACAGGTGTTCGACGAAACGCCACAAAGGACATTTTGTTCGAATTTTCGAATTATGTTTGAATAGGAATTTAGGTTTTTGTGTCGCTTATACGATTTTGATTCACTGAGGTAGTTTCCGTGTCGTGTCGTATCGATATGGACACATGTATACACGGGTACACGCGCGCGTGCACGAGCACTGTAGCTTCCCTGCTACCAGCGTGCTCGTACGGGCTGCCCAAGGCACGTAGGTGCCTGAGTTTTGACACAGAGCAAGGGGCAGTATCTGTCGTGATACTCCCCAAGTATCGTGTCACCAGGTGGCATGTCGGGTGCGTGCGAACACGCGCACTGGTCACGCATGGCTGTGCAGCCTGTGTGTTTATGCGTTGTGTGATGCTCTGTGCAATTATCTAGTTTGAAATATTTAAATCATGTTTTAAATTGATAATTAGGATCCTAATATGTCTAATAATCTGTGATAGATTAGGGTTTTATAGTAGTTTAGTGATTGGGATGGTTTTGGATTCGAGCAAGGGTGGAATGGTGTTCATTCACTGATGTTCTGATACACTGAGTTATCAGTGAGATGAATCACTGTTCAGGTAATACCCTTCACTGGTTTTTCTTGATTAATGTTAAGTGTTAGTTATATTTGATTACCTAAACATTTGACAACATGGTTTATAGTTAATTCTCAGCTTTAGAGGGTTTTAAGTTTGAATTGTGTATTGTTTGGGTTGGTATTTCTGATACTGTAGGAGTATCAGTGCAGTGCTCTATTGATTTTCCTGTTCAATTGTCATTAAATGGATATAGCAAGTACTATATTATGTTTTAATCTACTAAACTTCTAATACCATGTTTAGGAATATTAGAAAATCATTAAGGGCATGTTGATTTCATTCACTGTTAAAGAGGAATTCTGTTAACTGTTAAGTAAGAACCTAGGATTTTCATTTCATGAGTGCCACATTGATTTATGCATACCTTCCTATCAATTCTCCTGCACATGTTACACAATACACTGAATCCTATTCCTATGTTTATAAAATCTGACATGAGGTAGGATCAACATGAATTGATTTCTTTTTTCCTTTTAACTGAATTTGTTTCTATTCCTTTTTTTTGTTCACTGTCACATATTACACTGCCATGTTAGGATATCTAAGATTAGTGTGGGTTTAAGGTCGATTCTTTTCCTTTTCCTAAGAACTTCACTTAGTGATTTCCTGTTGGATGAATCCTGAGATTTTGCATTCCTGTCACACATAGGAATTGGTGTCCCAGTTTTTAACTGAATCTGAGATTGTTTACTTGTCACATTCCTGGAAATGGATTCCTATTCCATCTTCCAATGTCACCTACAACACACACACATTCATTATGTACACACACGACCTTGGATTGGTCCTGTCCCCTTTTGTTTCTGGACTGTTTTGATTTAGGTATTTGAAATCTGAGATTAAGTGCGGCTGAGTTGCCTTGATTTATGTTGTGAACTCTAAAACCTGAGAGTATTTCTGAATCCTGAAATTCATTGGGATGACTGAGCTGTATCTACACTGCAAGCTGAGCCTATCACTCACTGTTTCACACACATGGACACCCTCACAGATCACTCTATCACTATACACACACACACACACATACACACATACACATGAACACTTGAGTTTTCCCCCTCTCTATAACCTACTCCTATTGTAGATATATATATATATATATATATATATATATATATATATATATATATATATATATATATATATATAAGTTTGTGTATTGTATTGGGTATCTAATATGGAAACTTGAAATGGTGTATAGGGTATATATATGTATTAGTATCCTATAATATATGTAGGTGTGTGATTATATATATATAATATGTGGGCATATGGATATATTAGCCTATGTGTTATATGATAGCTCATGTGCTAGGCACATGCCTATATGTATATGAGATATACATATACATTCATATGTGATAGTGGTATAGGTATATATGTGGTATTTAACCTATGGCCTAGGGTTGTGTTTGCTTAGCTAATGAGCCTAGATTGAGCTTGTACAGCCTTGTTAGACCTAGAATAGACTTGCTAGACTAGTGTAGACAAGTTTGACCTAGTGTGGACTTATTTGACCTAGTTTGACTTCTAGGGTTAACCAGAGTTGACCAAGAGTTGACTTTGGCCTAGTTTGACCTAGATTCATGTAGAATGCATAGTAGAGCTTCATTTTATCATTTTAGACTTGTTGTGACTTGTACTGTTCTGATTAGGAGCCAGACACCACTCCTCGGACAGTATATTCATCTTGGACATTCAGATAGCAGGCGAGTACATTCTCTAATCATTTCATATCATGTTTGGAATTATATTTCCTACTTTAGACTATCTTACTTGATACTGACACATTGGTAACACGGATTGGTACTATATGGATCCCTTCATGAGATGTTATCCCTCTCGGGTGCATCAGATACTTTTGTCATGTGTGTTTCACTTACATCATGTATCATATGCTTCTATTATCATGAATCTTCGGAAATCAGCTAGTGACTCCTGTACCCTCATGATCACCGAGCCTTCACGAATCAATTCATGAATCACCCTTTATGGGCAACGTAGTATAATCATGAATCTTAACGTAACTTGAATGGATCCTTGTGTATTGATTGGGGATGGGGGAGTACAAATGAACATGTGAATAAATCCAAGTAGTATAATCATGAATCTTAACGTAACTTGAATGGATCCTTGTGTATTGATTGGGGATGGGGGAGTATAAATGAACATGTGAATAAATCCAAGTAGTGTAATCATGAATCAATTCCCTGTAGTGTAATCATGAATCAGTCCTTAGCCATTCACATGTTTATTCAGTACTCTGAATCACTAGCACTGTCTCTCTTCATATATATTATAGATATTTACTTACAGTCTCTTTCTTACATTATGCTATTCTTCAGTTTTCTGTATTTTATTCTCTAGCATGATTATATTTTCTTTTCCTGCTATGACTTGTTGAGATGTATTGTGCTCGCTCCTGTCCTGACTGGACCTGGTAAAATATTACAGAGGATGAGGACGAGGCTGGTGTGGATACCTATTACGGTGCTACCTTAGATGAGTGTCTGGACCTGGACCAGTAGCAGGTCCCACTAGCTGTGGATGACACACCCTTAGACTAGGATGTTTTCATTTGCAGTATTCTATGGATGATTGTACTTATTAATACTTGGGACCTGAGATTATGTATTATCTTAGACACTTAGACTCTCTGATGTACTTGGGATTTTTCTTTCATTTTAGCAGTTTCTATTATCTATCTATCTGTCATTTATCATCTGTATTTCCTTGAGTTCTATATCATATCGTGCTTTTGTTTCCTTAGTTGTGAATGGGTTTACCGTTATCATGGCACACCCATTCGGGGAGTATAACTGTTTAGAGTCTATAATGTTAGATGTTGTGACCTAGGACAGCATTCTACCGCCGATACTGCGGCATAGGCTGGACGTAACCACGTCTCGTGCCCTTACTCTAGGGTGCGGGTCGTGACACGTTTTTAGTGGTGGTCCATGCAGGTCTAGATTAGAAGTGTAGTGGTATTCTAACTAGAATATCACTGCAGCCTGCGGTAGAATTAGGAAATTTTTTGAAGGTACTCGATCACATTAGGAAAATTCTTTTATTGCCATCTAAATCCTTATTTCAGCTGATCCCTTGAATTTTAATTGTCCGCCTTTGTTATATCGCATCTTTCTCAGAAATTGATACTCTTATTTATCTATCTTCAGGATGGTAGAGACTCGATCGCAGCGTACCATTCATGAGGATGCTATGGAGGGGACTGCTACCTCCCAGCCAGTACAGCGGGGCCAGGGGACTGCAGCTCCTGCCACCTCTGCTCGTATTGAGACCCCGACAGCAGCAGCAGGGGTTATGCTTCCACCGGCTCGGTGGCAGGACCCAGTTCTCCCAGAGGATCCTTACCAGCAGCCACCTGCAGGGACAGTTGACGCCGTTCAGCTGTTGGCCTTCTTCAGGCAGTACATGGAGGGTCAGTAGACCCAGTAGCAGAGGCACACGGCAGAGCTCACTTGAGGCATTGAGCTGGCAGTGACAGCAGTGGAGAGAGTCGTGGCTCAGCCAGCAGCAGTCAAGCAGCCGCACCAGCCACGGGAGAAGGGCATCCAGGACTTCCAGAAGATACATCCGAGAGACTTCTGAGGGACATAGGGGATCCTGTACGCCGATGAGTGGATCGAGCATATGGAGGAGATCTTCAGGCTGGCGAAGATCCCAATGAGACTCCAAATAGAGGCAGCGGCCAGTATGATGCAGGATCTGGCCCATACATGGTACCAGACCGACCCGAGGGTCGGCACAGCAGGACAGACTTAGGCAGCTTTCAAGAAGCTGTTCAAGGAGAAGTTCTTTCCAGACGCAGCACTGGGAGCCATCGAGACCCAGTTCGAGGCCCTAGTCCAGGAGAACCAGTCTGTAGAGGAGTACACAGGAGAGTTCTGCCACTTGAGCAAATTTATGGAGGACTTGTCAGAGACGACGAAGGCCCGGAGGTTCCGGAAGGGCTTGGTAAAGGAGGTCAAGTCCTACACCAAGAATGCCTACAATGCTATATTTGAGGAGATCCTGGTGGACGTACTAGCTGCAGAGGATGATCTTGAGCTTAGGCTCAAGAGGGGACGAGACTCCCAGGGAGGCAGCAGTAACGGAGGACCGGCGAAGAGGCCGTACTTTCAGTAGCAGCACCACCAGCAACAGAGGTTCCAGCCACAGCAGTTTCAGCAGCCGAGGCATCAGCCAGTGCAGCATCAGCAGCAGAGTATGCAACAGTCGGCACCGAGGCAGCAGGCCACCCCCTGTACTTATTGCAAGAAGCCAGGGCACGGGTGGAACGAGTGTAGGAAGAGGCTAGGCAGGTGCCTACTCTGTGGGGCAGCAGACCATCAGCTGAGGGAGTGCCCTATGTTCTCGGGACGTTCAGGGCAGGGAGAAGGAGCAGGAGCCAAGGCTCCAGGGGGACCGCAGAGGGGACCAGCCCTGTCGACCCAGCAGCAGAGATTTGTTCAGCATTAGCAGCAGGCCAGGAGAGGCCAGCAGGGGCGATCTTTCACCATGGCGGCTGAGGATGCAGAGGCGATAGGAGAGCTGATCGCAAGTTCGGTTCTTCTCGACTCCAGACCAGCTTTTGCATTATTTGATTCTGGTGCTTCGCATAGCTTCATATCTGTATCGTTTGCGATTAGACACGGTATCATAGCTGAATCGTTGCCTAGAACTTATAAGATCACGACCGGGGGTGACATTATCCTCGTACGTGATATTTGTAAGGGTCGGAGTATTGTTTTGGGTGGTCACGAGTTGGAGGTGAGCCTGCTCGTAATGCCATTACCGAACTACGATATAGTACTCGGCATGGATTGGTTGAGCAGGCACCACACCAGCATTGATTGTAGAGGGGGTAGAGTTCTCTTTAGAGCGTCAGGGGAGCCAGAGTTCGAGTACTCCAGACGTCAGGCGGAGCAGAGCAGCAGAGTTTTTTGTGGAGTCTCGGTTGAGGAGCAGGCGATTCCACACCCCTTGATAGCAGAGTATATGGATGTTTTCCCAGAGGAGTTGCCGGGATTACCACCAGATAGAGACATAGAGTTCTCGATAGATTTGGTTCCAGGAGCGGAACCCATCTCTCAGCATGTCTATCGGGTAAACAACAACGAGCTGGTGGAGCTAAAGAAGCAAGTGGATGAGCTGCAGGACAAGGACTTCATCCGCTCGAGTTCGTCGCCATAGGGTATACCAGTGTTGTTTTTGCCGAAGAAGGATGGGTCAGTACCCTAAAGGGCACTCAACAACCTCACGATCAAGAACAGATATCTACTGCCGCGAATCGATGATCTCTTTGATCAGTTGAGCGGAGCTCGGGTATTTTCCAAGATTGATCTGAGGTCGGGATATTACCAGGTAAAGGTGAAGGGGGATGATATTCCCAAGACCGCTTTCAGAATGCGGTACGGGCAGTTTGAGTTTTTGGTTATGCCGTTTGGGCTAACCAATGTACCAGCAGTATTTATGAACCTTATGAACAAGGTGTTCCACCAGTATCTGGATCAGTTTACGGTGGTGTTCATTGACGACATCTTGGTATATTCTAAGACTGAGGAGGAGCACGAGGAGCATCTGCGGATAGTGCTGGAGACTCTCAGGAGGGAGCAACTTTATGGGAAACTCTCCAAGTGTGAGTTTTTCTTGGACCGGGTGGACTTTTTGGGGCATGTGGTGACTGGAGATGGTATCTCAGTTGACCCCAAGAAGATTGTGGTAGTTGAGGCATGGGCAGCGCCGACTTCAGTTATAGAGATCAGGAGTTTCCTGGGGCTGGCGGGATATTATCGGAGATTTGTGTAGGATTTCTCCCGGGTTGCAGAGCCGTTGACGCGGTTGACCTGGAAGGATGCTGAGTATGTTTGGTCAGAGGAGTGTCCGGCAGCTTTTGATGAGTTGAAGAAGCGGCTTACGACAGCTCCGATTCTGACATTGCTTTCAGGATCAGGTGGTTTCACTATTTATAGTGACGCTTCAGGGAAGGGGCTGGGTTGCGTCTTGCAGCAGCATGGAAAGGTGATTGCCTATGCTTCCAGGCAATTACGTCCCTATGAGAAGAACTACCCTACCCACGACCTGGAGTTGGCAGCGGTGATTTTTGCTTTAAAGTTGTGGAAGCATTATTTGTATGGGGAGAGGGTGGAGATCTTCACAGATCATAAGAGCTTAAAGTATGTGTTCACTCAGAAGGAGTTGAACATGAGGCAGCGCAGATGGCTAGAGTTGATGAATGACTTTGACATCCTACTTCAGTATCACCCAGGAAAGGCCAACGTGGTTGCCGATGCCTTGAGTAGGTATCCGATAGCCATGTGTTTGACCATGGATCGGCATTTGCTTGCAGACTTGGAGAGCCTTGAGATTGAGGTGATCGTGCCCGGGATACAGATGCAGTTATGGGGGATGCAGATTCAGTCAGACTTGGTAGAGAGGATCAAGTCGGCACAGTTTGAGGACGTTGCTCTGCGGTGTCTCCGAGAGCAGGTTCGAGCAGGATTGCTGGAGGGCGAGTTTTCTCTTGCAGATGATGGTGCCTTGAGACACGGTTCCAGATTATGTGTGCCCAGCGGAGAGCTCAGAGAGCAGGTTATGCAGGAGGCCCACAGATCTCAGTACTCTATACACCCTGGTGCCAATAAGATGTACCGAGATCTGAGGGAGCATGTTTGGTGGTCCAGAATGAAGCGGGAGGTGGCTCGTTTCATAGCTAGGTGCTTGATCTGTCAGCAGGTCAAGGCGGAGAGGCAGAGGCCTGGTGGATTATTGCAGCCGCTGCCCATTCCTGAGTATAAATGGGAGCATATCACTATGGACTTCATATCAGGATTACCGCGTACACCTGGAAGGAAAGACGCAATTTGGGTCATCGTTGACATGTTGACCAAATCGGCCCACTTCTTGCCATTTAAGGTGGGTACATCTACAAAGAGGCTGGCGGAGATGTATATGCGGCAGATAGTCAGAATTTACGGAGTTCCGGTCAGCATCATCTCAGATCGGGATAGTCGCTTTACTTTCCATTTCTGGAGGAGTCTGCAGATTAGCTTGGGCACTCAGCTCAAGTTTAGTACTGTATACCACCCCTAGACGGACGGACAGTCAGAAAGGACTATTCAGACACTTGAAGATATGTTGCAGACGTGCGTCCTAGACTTTGGAGGTTCCTGGGAGGATCATCTTCATTTGGTAGAGTTTGCTTATAACAACAGCTTCCAGGCCAGCATTGAGATGTCACCTTTCGAGGCTCTGTACGGGCGTAGGTGCCGTACACCCTTATCTTGGGATGATGTTGGTGAGAGAGCTTTACTGGGGCCAGAGATGGTTGTTGACGCAGCCGAGAAGGTGAAGCTCATCAGGGACAGACTTCGCGTGGCGCAGGACAGACATCGGCACTGGGCCGATAGCCACCGGAGACCCTTGGAGTTTGAGGTACAGATTAGAGTAGGATTAGATTAGGTTTGTTGTTTGTGTTTTATTGATCATGTTTGTTTATCATAGTTAATTTGAGACTTTGCTTGTGTTTAGGTCGGAGACATAGTTTTTCTGTGGATATCTCCGACTCGTGGTACGATACATTTTGGTGGAGGTGGGAAGCTTAGCCCGCGCTTCATCGGCCCTTTCGTTATCAGCGGGAGAGTCGACGAGGTGGCTTACAGGCTAGACTTGCCACCTGCACTTGTGAGGGTCCACAACGTATTCCATGTATCACAGTTGAGACGGTACGTGGCTGACCCTAGCCATGTGCTCGATCATTCAGAGATTGAGGTTGGGCCTTCTCTCAGCTATCCAGAGCAGCCAGTGGAGATTCTGGATCGATGGGAGAAGGTTCTGAGGAACCAGATGATACCCTTGGTACGCGTTGCATGGAGGCATCATTCTCCAGGAGAGTCTACCTAGGAGCGGGAGGATGAGATGCGCGAGCGATACCCTTATCTTTTTGGACCGTGAGGTATACTTTCTATCCTTCTCACCAGTTGTATTTCGCCTTTCAATTTCGAGGACGAAATTTTTTTAAGGAGGGTAGATTTGTCACTACCACAATTTTAGTTTGAGGATATTTTTGTCATTTTTAAATTATTTGAATTTAAAATATATTATTAGGGATTATTAAATAATTTAATTGAATGATGTGATTTAAATACTAATATAATTATTGCCTTGTGATTTGGTTAGCCTAACCTAGATTGGACCTAACCTAGATGGGTCATAACTAACTTAGTGAGCCACTTTAAGAATTAGATGGTTTGGCTAAGGGGTTAAGTCAAGTCTAGTTATGGTTAAGTGATTTGCAAAAGACTAAGAAAGAGCCTCTTGTTCTCGACCACACAATACCCTTGATTCAATCCTGGCCATAGGATGAAACCTAAAAACCCTAACCCTAACTATTATGACCAGCCAAGAGACCCTCCCCTTGCCTATATAATGTCTCTATGGGGATTTGTGCCTCTTTCTTTAATAGTTCTTCATTTCTTAAGGAAATAGGTAAGCCTTCTTTAATTCCTTCCTAGTTTAATCAATAGGACTCCTTTTTAATTGGAATTTCTTCCATCATAATCTAATCAATGTTTTCTTGCTGATGGTGGAGTCAAATCTCAGATTTGCATCAATTTGGGGATTTGGGATGGCTTTGAAGAACTCCTTGGAAGAGACTTTTTATGTGAAGAACAACCTATAGGTACATTCTATTCCACCCATTAAAACTAGCTTTAAATTGCATATTCATCAAGCCCTAGGTGTCCTGATTCTGTAGGTATAGGGTTTCCCAAGTTTTGTGTCCTGTACGTGTCCGTATCGGATACGTATCAGTGACCGGTACAGGTGTTCGACGAAATGCCACAAAGGGCATTTCGTTCGAATTTTTGAATTATGTTTGAATAAGAATTTAGGTTTTTGTGTCGCTTACACGATTTTGATTCACCGAGGTAGTTTCCGTGTCGTGTCGTATCGATATGGACACGTGCACACACGGGTACACGCACGCGTGTACGAGCACTGTAGCTCCCCTGCTACTAGCATGCTCGTGCGGGCTGCCCAAGGCACGTGGGTGCCTGATTTTTGACACAGAGCAAGGGGCAGTGTCTGTCATGACACTCCCCAAGTCTCGTGTCACCAGGTGGCGTGTCGGGTGCGTACGGACACGCGCACTGGTCACGTATGGTTGTGCAGCCTGTGTGTTTATGTGTTGTATGATGCTTTGTGCAATTATCTAGTTTAAAATATTTTAATCATGTTTTAAATTGATAATTAAGATCCTAATATGTCTAATAATCTGTAATAGATTAGGGTTGCATAGTAGTTTAGTGATTGGGATGGTTTTGGATTCGAGCAAGGGTGGAATGGTGTTCATTCACTGATGTTCTGATACACTGAGTTATCAGTGAGATGAATCACTGTTCAGGTAATACCCTTCACTGATTTTTCTTGATAAATGTTAAGTGTTAGTTATATTTGATTACCTAAACATTTGAAAACATGGTTTATAGTTAATTCTCAGCTTTAGAGGGTTTTAAGTTTGAATTGTGTATTGTTTGGGTTGGTATTTCTGATACTGTAGGAGTATCAGTGCAGTGCTCCATTGATCTTCCTGCTCAATTATCATTAAATGGATATAGCAAGTATTATATTATGTTTTAATCTACTAAACTTCAAATACCATGTTTAGGAATGTTAGGAAATCATTAAGGGCATATTGATTTCATTCACTGTTAAAGAGGAATTCTGTTAACTGTTAAGTAAGAACTTGGGATTTTCATTTCATGAGTGCCACATTGATTAATGCATACCTTCCTATCAATTCTCCTGCACATGTTACACAACACACTGAATCCTATTCCTATGTTTATAAAATCTGACATGAGATTGGATCAACATGAATTGATTTCTTTTTTCCTTTTAACTGAATTTGTTTCTATTCTTTTTTTTGTTCACTGTCACATATTACACTGCCATGTTAGGATATCTGAGATTAGTGTGGGTTTAAGGTCGATTCTTTTCCTTTTCCTAAGAACTTCACTTAGTGATTTCCTGTTGGATGAATCCTGAGATTTTGCATTCCTGTCACACATAGGAATTGGTGTCCCAGTTTTTAACTGAATCTGAGATTGTTTACTTATCACATTCCTGAAAATGGATTCCTATTCCATCTTCTACTGTCACCTATAACACACACACACACACATTCATTATGTACACACACACAACCTTGGATTGGTCCTGTCCCCTTTTGTTTCTGGACTGTTTTGATTTAGGTATTTGAAATCTGAGATTAAGTGCGGCTGAGTTGCCTTGATTTATGTTGTGAACTCTGAAACCTGAGAGTATTTCTGAATCCTGAAATTCATTGGGATGACTGAACTGTATCTACACTGCAAGCTGACCATATCACTCACTGTTTCATACACATGGACACCCTCACAGATCACTCTATCACTGTACACACACACACACACACACATACACATGAACACTTGAGTTTTTCCCCTCTCTATAACCTACTCCTATTGTTGATATATATATATATATATATATATATATATATATATATATATATATATAAGTTTGTGTATTGTATTGGGTATCTAATATGGAAACTTGAAATGGTGTATAGGGTATATATATGTATTAGTATCCTATAATATATGTAGGTGTGTGATTATATATATATAATATGTGGGCATATGGATATACTAGCCTATGTGTTATATGATAGCTCATGTGCTAGGCACATGCCTATATGTATATGAGATATACATATACATTCATATGTGATAGTGGTATAGGTATATATGTGGTATTTAGCCTATGGCCTAGGGTTGTGTTCGCTTAGCTAGTGAGCCTAAATTGAGCTTGTACAGCCTTGTTAGACCTAGAATAGACTTGCTAGACTAGTGTAGACTAGTTTGACCTAGTGCGGACTTGTTTGACCTAGTTTGACTTCTAGGGTTGACCAAGAGTTGACTTTGGCCTAGTTTGACCTAGATTCATGTAGAATGCATAGTAGAGCTTCATTTTATCATTTTAGACTTGTTGTGACTTGTATTGTTCTGATTAGGAGCCAGACACCACTCCTCGGACAGTATATTCATCTTGGACATTCAGATAGCAGGCGAGTAAATTCTCCGATCATTTCATATCATGTTTAGGATTATATTTCCTGCTTTAGACTATCTTACTTGATACTGACACGTTGGTAACACGGATTGGTACTATATGGATCCCTTCATGAGATGTTATCCCTCTCGGGAGCATCAGATACTTTTGTCATGTGTGTTTCACTTACATAATGTATCATATGCTTCTATTATCGTGAATCTTCGGGAATCAGCTAGTGACTCATGTACCCTCATGATCACCGAGCCTTCACAAATTAATTCATGAATCACCCTTTATGGGCAACGTAGTATAATCATGAATCTTAACGTAACTTGAATGGATTCTTGTGTATTGATTGGGGATGTAGGAGTATAAATGAACATGTGAATAAATCCAACTAGTATAATCATGAATCTTAACGTAACTTGAATGGATCCTTGTGTATTGATTGTGGATGGGGGAGTATAAATAAACATGTGAATAAATCCAAGTAGTGTAATCATGAATCAATTCCCTGTAGTGTAATCATGAATCAGTCCTTAGCCATTCACATGTTTATTAAGTACTCTAAATCACTAGCACTGTCTCTCTTCATATATATCATAGATATTTACTTACAGTCTCTCTCTTACATTATGCTATTCTTCAGTTTCCTGTATTTTATTCTCTAGCATGATTATATTTCCTTTTCCTGCTATGACTTGTTGAGATGTATTATGCTCGCTCCTGTCCTGACTGGACCTGTTGAAATATTATAGAGGATGAGGACGAGGCTGGTGTGGATACCTATTACGGTGCTACCTTAGATGAGTGTCTGGACCTGGACCAACAGCAGGTCCCACTAGCTGTGGATGACATATCCTTAGACTAGGTTGTTTTCATTTGCAGTATTCTATGGATGATTGTACTCATTGATACTTGGGACCTGAGATTATGTATTATCTTAGACACTTAGACTCTCTGATGTACTTGGAATTTTCCTTTCATTTTAGCAGTTTCTATTATCTATCTATCTGTCATTATCATCTGTATTTCTTTGAGTTCTATATCATATCGTGCTTCTGTTTCCTTAGTTGTGATTGGGTTTATCTTTATCATGTCACACCCATTCGGGGAGTATAACTGTTTAGAGTTTATAATGTTAGATGTTGTGACCTAGGACAGCGTTCTACCGCCGACATTGCGGCGTAGGCTGGACGTAACCACGTCTCGTGCCCTTACTCTAGGGTGCGGGTCGTGACAGCTTCAGTATCGGACACGAAGGTGGACAGGTTCAGGAGTTTGAATATCGGAAGAACCGTACGTCCACTTGGTTGGGCCAGCCAAGGATAAAGAAGCTCGACGACACGATAGCACATTCTGGTGGAATACAGATGTCGGGAACATGAAGCCAAGACTAACGGTGAGGCTGATCATCAGGGACTTCGGTCTTGGTCGTGTTATTAATATCGGTAGGATCTCAGTTGTGCAGGAGATGATATGCTTGGCTGTCATGACCCGTAACCATTTTTTGGATGCGAATACGTGCACGAGCCAGCCTACGCCGCGGTATTGACGGTAGAATGCTGTCTAGACCATAATGCTCATAATTAAAATAATACTCATAAAATAATATCTTTTATTTGCTCATTCACACTAACTAAATAAAATTACAATATCCAAGTTTACATTTGAATACAAAGTACATTGTCTCACAAATTATAAATGACAACTAAATAAATACTCAACTATCTAACTAGTCGCTAGGTCTGGCCTTCGCATATACCCCTGTCTCTCCAAGAATCCAATGCAAAAGAGTAGCCGCGACTATCTGAAAAATATTATTTTCAGTCAGGAAGGGAATGAGTACAAATTATTGAATGCAGTTCCAAGTATATGTTAACGACGATAAGATAATGGTTAGTCATAAAATACATGGTAAGAATATCAAGACAAAAGGAACAAGAAACATAAAGAATACCAAGCAGGAAAATATATGACAACATGTAACATGATAATATAAGTATCAATGTATTTTGAAGTACCTTTTCGACATGTGATCGGTCTAGGGATATTTACACCACAATGTCTAAGTCAATTATCAAGGTCTATTTTATTATCAAGGTCTACTGTGCAAAAAATAAAACATGGTCCAAGGTCTGATCACATATGTCACCCCCACTTTCCTGAATAGGGCTAATATAGTCATTTATATTATTTTATTATTATTTAAATTATTAATGTTAGTGTTTTTACATTATTAGTTAAATATGTATTTTGTTGATATATATATATATATATATATATATATATATATATATATATATATTTTGTTGATATATATATATATATATATATATATATATATATATATATATATGTTCAATAAGTTTTTATTATAAAACTTTTAATATATTAAATAAATATAGATACGGAATATTTATTTTTAAATTTAGAAATAATTTTAGAATTGTTTGGTATTTATTTTATTTTATGAGATGAAATAAATATGTATTTTAGAAATATTTTTATTAGTTAATATGTATTTTGTTGATATATATAATATATATATATATATATATATATATATATATATATAATATATATATATATATATACTATATATATATATATATATATTATATATATATATATATATATATATACACCACACACACACACACACACACACTATTAAAAAAAATATATACACTATAATTTATAAAAGGGGTTAGTAAATAGTATTTTTATAATAAATGAATAATATGTATAAGGGGTTAGTTTATATATAATAAATAAAATATATGTATGTATGTATGCATGTATATATATATATATATATATATATATATATATATATATATATATATATATATTATATATATATATATATATATATATATATACTGGAATTGCTGAGAAACCCAATTTCGGGGTAGGCTTTTATGAAATGCCCCACCCACTGGATAAGTTTTATGAAATACCCAGAATTAAGTATTTTCACGTTAAATATTCCAAGATTCCCTTTTAGATGCCACCCGCTAGAAACTGCTATTTTTATAATACCGAAACTACCCCTCCGCGCGAATTGGTCATATATATGTATTTGAATTCAAAAAACTCAGATCTGGATTGTGATTTTCGTCTTCTTCTTCTTCACTGGAAATCTGAATTCCATTGCTCTCATCTTCAGCAGAGATCGCAAAGATCGTTCGTAGTTCGGTGTGCTTTTCTTCAGTCGAACTCAGATCATCGCTCGTCATCATCATCATCTTCATCTTCATCGTGGAGACATTTGAAGTTTTTCGACAATTAGGTCAATTGTGGAGAGAATATATTTCTTCTTCTTTTCCATCAGAATTATCATCGTTTTGAAAGAAGAACGAAACTCTTTGTTCATGAAAAAAACTAAATTACACGGAGAATGCCATTCTCCGTTTTATTTAAAACGGAGAATGCCGTTCTCCGTCTTAATTTAAACGGAGAATGACATTCTCCGTCTTAATTTAAACGGAGAATGGCCATTCTCCGTGCTACATTAAGACGGAGAATGTCATTCTCCGTTTTATTTAACACGGAGAATGACATATTCTCCGTTTTATTTAACACGGAGAATGGCATTCTCCGTGTTAGTAACACGGAGAATGGTCATTCTCCTGCGTTTTAACACTAGAATGACCATTCTCTGTGTTAAATAAAACGGAGAATGTCATTCTCCGTGTTAAATAAAACGGAGAATGACATTCTCCGTCTTAATGTAGCACGGAGAATGGCCATTCTCCGTTTAAATTAAGATGGAGAATGTCATTCTCCGTTTTATTTAACACGGAGAATGACATTCTCCGTTTAAATTAAGACGGAGAATGTCATTCTCCGTTTTATTTAACACGGAGAATGACATTCTCCGTTTTATTTAACACGGAGAATGGTCATTCTCTTGCGTTTTAACACTGGAATGACCATTCTCCGTGTAAACTAAGACGGAGAATGACCATTCTCCGTCTAAATTATGACGGAGAATGGCCATTCTCCGTGTAACTTTTAGGACGGAGAATGACATTCTCCGTCTTAATTAAGACGGAGAATGTCATTATCCGTGTTACTAACACGGAGAATGGTCATTCTCCGTGTAAATTAAGACGGAGAATGCCATTCTCCGTGTTACTAATACGGAGAATGACCACCCTCATGTGAAATTAACATTTTTCGTGTTCTAACACGGAGAATGGCCATTCTCCTGCATTTTATGGTCAGCTGAAACTTTGGAGGGCCATAACTTTTGACTGGGAGGTCGAAATGAGGTCCCATTTGTCGCAAAATGAGCGTATCGTCGAGGAGACTGAAAGTAACAGCTTCATAGTTAGACGGCCTTTCAAAATTTTAGATTCGCAAAAAAATGATGTTTGGACCTCCGTTTTAGCATTTTTGTCGTTTGTCCCAGTCTTTCCGAAATTTTTCGACGAGTTTTTGAAGATTTTTGAGGAGAAAACCTAGATTCGAAAGTGAGCAGCGTAAGGAAGAAGATGAAGTATCGAAACTTTTTTTAAGAGCAGTTTCGTGGGTGTTTTTATTAAATTAAAAGGAAGGACAAAAGGGTCATTTGGAACCCGCTTTGGATAAGTTTCTCTAATTCTGGACACGCGATGAAAGTTTTTTTAGCGGTGGGTTTTACATAAAACTTTTTTAGTTTTTGGGCATTTCATAAATCTTCCCATATATATATATATATATATATATATATATATATATATATATATATAGAGAGAGAGAGAGAGAGAGAGAGAGAGAGAGAGAGAGAGAGAAAGGGAGATAGAGTCCGGATCGGGAACCCCCCAGCGGAAGCCCCCCAAAAAAACCCCTTCTAGTTCACCGTTGGATCGAGGATGCATGCCCGCGGGCCCAACGCAGCCCACTCGATCCAACGGTGCACTAGGGAGGGGGGCTTTTGGGGGCCTCCCGCTGGAAGGCTTTTGATCCGGATTCATATAAAGTTCGGATCGGGAGCCCTCCAAAAATCCCCCTCCTAGTTCACCATTGGATCGAGGATGCATGCCCGCGGGCCCCACGCAGCCCTCTCGATCCAACGGTGCACTTGGGTGGGGGGCTTTTGATCCGGATATATATATATATATATATATATATACATATATATATATATATATATATATATATATATATATATATATATATATATATATATATAAGGTATAAATAAAGAAAGAAAGGATTAAAAAAAGAAACGAAGGAAGCAACTCACGCACACACCCACGCCCAACAATTGTTGTGCTCAAACCGAGCACAGGCAAGCAACATTTGGGCTTTCAAACACCCAACCCGACCAAAACATCGACCGAAACCTTAGTATATATATATATATATATATATATATATATATATATATATATATATATATATATATATATATCCAAAAAAAAAAATATATATATATCCAAAATAAAATAAAAAAAAAATATATATATATATATGTGTGTGTGTGTGTGTGTGTGTGTGTGTGTGTGTGTGTGTGTGTGTGTCGAGAGAGAGAAAGAGAGAGAGATTTTTGGAAAACCCTAACCCTAAGCCGTTACCCCAACCCAGCGTACTCCCCGACATCGTCGTCGACCAACCCGCGGCCGTCCATCGCCGGGAAACGCGCAACGAGCAGCCCACCCGCACGCGAAAGCTGTCAGCGAGGAGTCGACTCTTCAACGGGATTTCTCCGCGCACGTTCGATCGATTTTTGATCCGTTTCTTCCGGTATGATCCTAATCTATACAACTTTAATTCTGTTCAAATAGTTCGTGCCGATTCGCATCAGGTGCGACGAAAAATGAGTTCCAAAATCGAGAAAAAACTCGATTTTGTGGGTTTAGAAATTGTCTCAAAACTCTATGTTTGTGGTCGATTTGCGACCAGAATATCGCTAACTTTAGAAAACCTTCTGAAGACACTTGTAGACGACAAATAGGAGATCAAAACCCTTCTTGTAGATCTAAATTTCATTTATTATACAGAAAGTTATTGGTTTGTGAAAATTGAGAAAAAAATTGGTTTTCAAAACTGAATTTTTAGGAAAATTGTCCCGATACGCCGTCCGTCCCGTCAATCCGGACGACGTAGTCACGAACCAAAAGCATCAAAAGGTGTTGACTTCGTGGACGTGTGGACTTTGACAGAATTCAAATTGCTCGCGTGTGCGTGACGAATTTGATGCATATCCATCGAAATTCAACGTATCGTCTTTTTTTGCAAATTTGTCAATTACTTCGTGCACGCTCGTCATATCGAGACAAAACTTGTGCCAACAGGACCGTATCATTTTTTTGGTTCTTATGCCAAGTTTGGTCTAATTCTGAGACGGTCGATCGGAACGCTATTTTGGTGGGCTCGCGACCCGATCCAACGGGCAAATTTGTACACGGCCCACCGGATTCCAACATTAGACATACGATTGGGTTTGTCTCGTCAAACTGGACCTGTAGACATATAGTTTGATGACTTTAGAGACCGTAGGTTCTGGCACGCTTTTTGGTACAAAGCGAGTCTAACGACGGACATCATTTTGGCCCAAAATTATCGTTTTGTTCCTGTATCCAGAATTAGACTTATGGGTAGATGATTCTAGCTAATTTGACCATTCTAAGAACGTTGGTAATGTCTGTTTTAGCATTAGGAGATAGTTGTGCGAGTTGACCGTTCGTGGCTCATTGAGTGGGTTGTAGTTTCGATTTTCTCAGCTCAGGATAGCAGGCAAGTACATTCTCTGATAATTTTATTGCTTTGATATCTACTCTATCTGATTCAGTTGTTGTATTATACTGGATTCTCAACACGAGGATACACGGACTAGTATACGTGAATCTCGTCATGAGATGTCATTTCTGGTTTACCTGGTATATGAGTTCATTGTTCGATATTGTTTCCTGTACTTGTATAGACACCGATTTAGGAGTGGGCTGGCCCCCTGCTCTTCAAATCCCGTGTCATGATCTATCATGTCTGGAATCATTATATTACTCGGGGATGGGGAGTTATTAGAGGTTATGTGATTATTACCCCTACTTGTTTATTACTTGTACATGGCTCCACCCTCACCACACATAGGGTGTAGCCTGACCTTATACTACTTATGCATAGCTTTCCATTTTGGCCGACCTGATCCTTATACTATTATACTACCTGTGTATAGCCGGTCAAACGGAACAGCCTAATCTGGACCCAAGCCGATCACATAACGCTTTAATATCTTATGGCACTTTCTTTTTATGTTTACATCATACATCAGATTACTTTCCACTGTTTATATTCCAGTTATATCTTATATCTCACACATGACATGATATCCAGTTCTCTTGTACTGTTTTACTTTTAGTCTTGATATTTTATCTTGTATTTCCTTATAATGGTCTCTTATAGTATTTGTCAATTCACATGAAACTTCTGTTAGCATTTGTACTTGCTCATATCCTGACAGGATAACCCCCGTTGTTTTTTTATAGGATTTAGATGCAGACTGCCCGACCTATTATGGGTTTGGCATAGATGGAGCCTACGACCAGGACCAGCCTGTGGACCCGGTGCTCATAGAGGACGCATAGCCTGTAGTGACTTAGTTTAGCTAGATTTTGTTTGGATTATATTCCAGCTTGATACTTTAAGACTTGTGGTATCTATTTGGAATCTTGTGTTGTGTCTTAAATTTTGAACTTGTGACTGTGACTCATAACTATTTCAGACTATTTATTCATCTTGTTTCTTTATCATATTCGTGCCTATCTTCCTTAGATTTATGTGATTGAGTTGTGTTTATATTCCTCCGTACGGAGATGACAGGTATATTATTGTGTCTTAGATTCTATATATTCTAGATGACCTTTATAGCGTTCTACTGCCGATACTGTGGCGTATGCTGGAAGTACCCACTTGCTCGTGCCCCTAAACAGGGTGCGGGTCGTAACACATTTTTATGGTGGCCCATGTAGGTCAGAGTCACAACTAGTACAATTTCGTAATGGTGTTCGACTTAGAGTGCTAATTACGAGCCTGCTATTTGGATGTAGGTTTTAGGTTATGATAGGAGTTACTCAATCACATATTAAAAAAATTCCAATCTTTTGATTATCAAGACAACTCTCCTTGCATTTCGAAATAAATTGTCCTTCCTTGATGATATCTTATCATGTGCCATATTGATCTATTTGCTTAGGACTTTTGAGAGATTCCTGTGACGACCCTTGGAAATCTTGTTTTGAACATCAATTTAAAATCATTTTCTCTTATTTTTGTTCACCCTTACTCCTTATTATTGAATTTGATATTGATGGATCATCGTTGATTTTGATTGTCATATCGAGATGAATTTTATGGCCCGAGTTACGGTATCTTTTGATAACATATGTTGACGGAATAACAGGGAAGGTAAAACGCCTACTTGGTTATGGAACCTGGAGTTTATCGCAGCTATATTAGCCAGCGTGGCAGAAAAGTAGGGACTTGACTTCGAATGTACATATCTTGGTTATGAGATTTGGGATTTCTCGTAGCCATACTAGTCGGCGTGGCCAAACGACATGATTATAGAGATGCATACCCAGTTATGGAATCTACCGTTTATCGCAACCTTGCCTACTGGTGTGGCGAGGATTCTGAGTATCATTATTTTGGAGAAACGCGTATGATTATCAGATTTTATCTTGATAAGGGTCGTAACATATCATCTTTATCATTTCACTTATGTTATTATAGATTCTATTCCATCATTAGTTAGCTTAGGAGTAGGGATAGTTTCAGTTATTTAGTCTAGGTCCTTGTAGAGTCTCATTTCATTATAGGTTCTTCGTAGTATGATGGCTTGGTGACTTGAAATTAGTTTGTGTCCTTGAGTATTGTGTTAATAGTTTAGAGCATGGTTAGGAAGTAATGTATATAATTTTTGATAATTAAATATAGATGAGAACCCTAGAGTGATTAATGAGTGTTAAGGTAGGAGTTGTTGTAACCCCGCTTTTTCGGTATTTTAATTTTTTTGATAATTTACTAGTTATTTAGAATTTTAGAGATGTTATTTTTAGTAAATTGGTGGAGTATTAATTTTCTGGTTAATAAATAGTCTCTTTATAAATTCTTATGAATATTGTTATTTAATTATTCAGGATTTGAAGATGAGGTTCTAGCAACTAACTTGTAGTGTTCTCCAAGATTCCTAACAACCTTTCTAAACCTTCCTAACAACTTCTGTGTGTAATATACAAATATCAGATTAGAGTGGGCCTTAGTACAAATAACTTGTTTACTTTTCCTATTAAACCATTGCAGAGAGAGAAAGGAACTCTCTCAACTCATTTTTCTTTTCGAGCCTGAAGCTCTTCCCAAATTTCCCAGCCACTTCTTCTCCAAATTCAAACCAGACCCTAACCCTAACCCTAAAAACTTCAATTCTCGAAGAAGAGGCGGCCATGGCAGCATCTAGGGAGCTCGGTACCGGCGTTTGATCGACTGCGTGATTCTTCTCCTCTACAATGGTGTGCAGATCTCCAGTGGAAGGGTTGTACTGATGACTTCGAGTTCGGCAACCACTCGACACAACTTATCTCCGACTAGAGCTTCGTCACCACATCAATTTAGAGTTGCGATGTCCTCTCATCATTTGATCGAGACATCGACCGGGTGAGCTTGCTCAGATCTGTTTGGAATTTCGATCATTCTTGACTTGATCTACTGATCGGTGTGGTTGTTAATGTTTTATCAGTAGACACCTTCGTCGACGTCTCAAGATGACGGATCTAGATTCTTTTCTTGCCGATTGGGTTGAATCACGGTGAGTTTTTTTTTCTTCCTCTGTTTTTGAAATCTAGGATCATCGGTCCGATCATCGATGATGTTTTGTGTGATCGATTGTTCTCTATAAAGGAATTTGTGAGATTTTGGCAATCGGTTCGACTCAATTGAAATTGAGTTCGTTGCTTGGCCTCGACGCATACATTGTAAGATTTTAATTTGGTTCTTTTGTTTTGTGGGTTTTGTGGATGAACATCTTTTGTGAAATCGAATCTAGAAGTACTTGATTAAAAGAATTTCTGAGAGCTGATTTCAAATCGAGACTGGGAGGGATGTTGTATTTTAGTGCTAATCAAGTGTTCGTATTATTGCCAATTAGGCCTGGATCGTGTCTGATACGTGAGGATTCAGTACCAGCCAGTACAGGTGGGATTTCTCGAATCGGATACTACAGGTAAACCTTATTTTTTTCCTTATTGTTTTATAGATTGGATTAGTTTAAGATAAGGTTAATTTCTTGTCATTTCAAGTCGTTAGCATGGTTGAGTCTTTTCGCCTTCGAGTCGTGGATGTTCATGCTATATAGGGGGGTTGTTCGTGTTCTACCTGAGCAGTGTCCTATTGAGCCGAGTATCCTGGTACGATTGCTGATATGATCGTGTCCAGTTGGTGTTAGCATTTGAGAATAGATGGGTGATGCGAGGTTATGATTTAAACTGTATGGTTTGATCCTGGGAGGGTGCTTAGCCAATTTCGAATTATTCAAGGGTGCTGCTGTAATAGTCGAGTTAGTTGATGTTTGTAAATTTGAGGAGAGCGGGTTGGAATTTGCAATTGGAACATTGAAGTTAACAAGAAGAAATTGTAGCTATAGACTTAATAAATTTTGGGCTCCCTGAGCTTGTATATTTATATATACAGTTAATCTAGATGATTTATTCTGAAGTTCAGTTGTATTTCTCTTAAGCTTTATGTTAAACCTTTTTGGTTTCTACTACCCCTGATTGGTGATTGGATTTTGATTCGGTAGGAAAAATTACTAGGCTTGGAGTTGTGGTAGATTACTGATAGCACATGAGGGTTTTTAATGGTAGTTGCTTTGTCCAAATTCAAATGAATTTGTTGATTATTGATTCCTGTGAGGTGTGGTTCAGTTATAGGTTGATTTACTATAATCTTTGTATAGTAAGTTAAGCAAGGTTGGGTTAGAGGCATGCTTTGCTTTTGTAATATTTTTAGTAAACTAGTAAATTATGGTCAGAATATATTGGTTTGCCTATGAGTAGCTTATTAATGATTAGGGGAGTATATATATAGCTAAGCTAATAAAATAAAATCTGGAGATAAAGCAAATTGCTGATGTCTTGCACAAACTTAACCAATTGTACTATTAACAGGAGATCATCCAGACCTACTACCAACTCTTGATCACCCTGAGCAAGGCAAGTATACTCCTCGGATTTGTCCATTACTTCATGTCTTGTGCTTTTCTATATTCATGCTCTTACCTTCTTGTTGACATGATATTTTACGAGTTTGTCTGGTATCTTGTTCTCTGAGTTACTTGTGTCTGGGAGGGAAAATACTACAGATGTGTGATCAAACCCGAGTTATAATTTATGTGAATAGCTTAGGCCTCGCACCGTGCACGCGGGTCCTACCATTTCATGTTCCATGTTCTACCCAAGCCGATCACACACTCTGGATGTATTTCGATATATTACACACGTCAGGTTCTTGTACATTTCATGTTCAGGCTTCATTTCATGTTCCCTGTATTTACTTTTTAGTATTCACGTTCTTATTTCTCGTACTTTATATTTCATGTTCTCCTGTACTCATTTCTATATCATGATGTTCTTGTTTATTTCCCTAGATATACTTAGCTCCGCTCCTGACTAGAATATGTTGCAGGTGTACTTACAGGATATCGTTCTACCTTATGGGCCAGAGCCCAGGATCTTAGCTGAGCAGGATGGAGCCATAACTTAGCTTGAGGTTTCAGGTTTAGATTGTTTTAGCTCTACCTCTAGATATTGTATGTTGTGAGTTCATAGAATTTTTCTTCTTATTGTCTTTAGTACTTTTATGATATTATGATTGGTGGATTATGGTGTTCATTCTAGGATCGTTTTTTAGATGCTGTGATTGTGCACATTTATTTTTATCTGGTTAGATTTTCCTAGCTTGGTACAGCTTACTTCGTCGTGTCTAATGACGAAGGCTGGCGTGTCCAACTTGTATCTAATTATTCGGGAGCAGTTCGTGACAGTTGTACCAGGTGCCAGAATAGGAGGAGTACCCTAGTAGCAACAACCAGAGTATTTCAAGTGTTATAGATGTTTAGGCACCAACATTTTAAGTAACTAGTTAGAGGAGGGACATGAGTAACCTAGTATAGAAGTATCATTCAAGTATCATACAGAGGAGTTAGTGCCTTGTGTAGACATTATCAAGAATTGGGTAGACACCCAAGAGAGAGTGTTCTAGATAGATGAGTGTACCAATAGAGTGCATGATTAAGCAATATTAGGTGGTAGAGGAGCTGAGGCAGACAATAGAAGATAGTACCTTGTAAGATGTGGTATATTATTCTGGATAGTGTGTGTCAGTGAGTTGAATATGCCCATGGCCTGGATCCATAGTGTATTGGCAGTATTATAAGAGGTAAATTGCTGGGAGAGCCAGAGTTTGAGACATCAGAGGAGCACGAGGAGCATATACGGATTATGATAGAGACTCTCAGGAAGGAGCAGTTGTAAGGGAAGCTGTCGAAGTACGAGTTTTTCTGGAGAAGGTAGAGTTTTTGGGTCATGTTGTGACCGAGCATAGGATCTCAGTGGACCCGAAGAAGATTTCAGCAGTTGAGTCTTGGTCAACGCCGAACTCAGTTGCAGAGATTCGGAGCTTTTTGGGTCTGGCAGGCTATTGTCGAAAGTTCGTTCAAGACTTTTCTCGGATTGCAGAGCCGATGACTAGACTGACCAGGAAAGACGTGGAGTTCGTCTGGACCGAGGAGTGTCAGGCTGCTTTTGATGAGATGAAGAAGAGGTTGACCACAGCCCTTATCTTGATGTTGCCATCAGAGACAGGTAGTTTCACTATCTATAGTGATGCTTCTGGGAAATGTTTGGGTTACGTTCTTCAGCAGCACGAGAAGGTGATTGCCTATGCATCCAGGTAGTTACATCCTCATGAGAAAAACTATCCTACCCATGATCTGGAGTCGGCAGCTGTTATCTTTGCTTTGAAGCTGTGGAAGCACTTCATTTACGGAGAGCGGGTTAAGGTCTTCACGGATCACAAGAGCTTGAAGTACGTGTTCACCCAGAAGGAATTGAACATGAGGCAGAGGTGCTGGCTTGAGCTGATGAAGGACTATGATATCTCCTTGCAGTACCATCCAGGGAAGCCAATGTAGTTGCAGATGCCTTGAGCAGGTATCCAGTCGCTATGTTTTTGACGGCAGATCGTCATCTATTAGCCGATCTAGATAGTTTGGGTATCGAGGTGATCGTTCCGGGCATAGAGGTTAAGATGTGGGGTTTACAGATTCAGTCTGCGTTGATGGACAGAGTCAGATCAGCACAGTTTGATAACGTGACCCCAAGGAGCATCAGGGAACAGGTTGCGGCAGGATTGCTAGACGATTTCTCTATAGCTGAAGATGGGTCGCTGAGGCACGGTACTAGATTGTGCATTCTGAGTGGAGAGCTTCGGAAGAAGATTTTACAGGAAGCACATCATTTTCAGTACTCTATGCATCCAAGAGCCAACAAGATGTACAGATACCTGAGGGAGCATGTATGGTGGTATGGCATGAAGCGAGAGGTAGCTCAGTTTGTATCTCGATGCTTGGTATGCCAGCAGGTGAAAGCCGAGAGACAGAAGCCAGGTGGTCTGCTTCAGCCACTACCCATTCCAAAGTGGAAGTGGGAGCACATCACTATGGACTGTGTGTCTGGACTTCCACGATCTCCGAAAGGAAAAGATGCGATTTGGATTATCGTTGATAGATTGACCAAATTGGCCCACTTTTTACCTTTCAAGGTAGGACTGTCTACAAATAAGTTGGCAGAGATGTACGTGCGGCAGATAGTTAGATTGCACGGAGTTCCGGTGAGCATAGTCTCGGATCGGAATAGTCATTTTACTTCCCACTTCTGGAGGCGTTTGCATACTAGCTTGGACACCCAGCTCAAGTTCAGTACTGCGTATCACCCCCAGACGGACGGACAGTCAGAAAGGACCATCCAGACACTCGAGGATATGTTTCGTACTTGTGTGTAAGATTTTGGAGGCTCTTGGGAGGACCATCTCCACCTGTTAGAGTTTGCTTACAACAACAACTATCAGGCCAGTATAGAGATGTTGCCATTTGAGGCTCTATACGGACAGAGATGTCGCACTCCTTTGTCATGGGACGATGTCAGCGAGAGAGTATTTCTTGGTCCGGAGATGGTGGTGGATGCAGCAGAGAAGGTTAAGTTGATCAGGATAGACTTTGGGTGGCTCAGGATAGACAGCAACATTGGGCCGATATATAGCCACCGGAGACCGTTAGAGTTCAAGGTTAGTATCAGTTTTTCTGTTTGTGTTTACTTATGATTGTTTGCTTTAGGTACTTGCATTGAGTCTCGTCTTGTGTCTAAGTTGGCGATATGGTGTTCCTGAGGATTTCTTCGACACGGGGCACGATTCGTTTGGCCGAGGCGGAAAGCTTAGTCTGCGCTTCATCGGACCTTTCACTATCCTTGGAAGGGTCGGTGCAGTAGCCTATCGACTGGACTTTCCGCCTACGCTCGATGGAGTTCATAACGTGTTCCATGTGTCGCAGTTGAGACGGTACGTGGCAGACCCTAATCACGTAATGGATCACTCCGAGTTAGAGGTGGCGCCTACTCTCCGCTATCCAGAGCAGCCTGTAGAGATTCTGGATCGTCGAAAGAAGGTGCTCCGGAACCAAGATTATTCCTTTGGTTTGTGTCGCATGGAGGCATCACTCTCCAGGTGAGTCTATCTGGGAGAGAGAGAGGACGAGATGCGAGAGCCCTACAATTATCTCTTCGGGCCATGAGGTATTTTCCCTTTTGTTCTTGCTTGTGTTACTTGTTCTAGTTTGTTCTAATTTCGAGGACAAAATTGTTTTAGGAGGGTAGATTTGTCACCCCCACTTTCCTGAATAGGGCTAATATAGTCATTTATATTATTTTATTATTTTATTATTATTTAAATTATTAATGTTAGTGTTTTTATATTATTAGTTAAATAAGTATTTTGTTGATATATATATATATATATATATATATATATATATATATATATATATATATATATATATATATATATATGTTCAATAAGTTTTTATTATAAAGATTTTAATATATTAAATAAATATAGATACAAAATGTTTATTTTAAATTTTAGAAATAAATTTAGAATTGTTTTGGTATTTATTTCATTTTATGATATATATATATATATATATATATATATATATATATATATATATATATATATATATATAAACTAACCACTTATACATATTATTCATTTATTATAACATATTATTCATTTATTATATATATATATATATATATATATATATAAACGGGGTTAGTAAATAGTATTTTTTATAATAAATGAATAATATGTATAAGTGGTTAGTTTATATATATATATATATATATATATATATATATATATATATATATATATTATATATTATATTTTACATATTATATATATATATATATATATATATATATATATATATATATATATATATATATATATATATATATATATATAAACGGGGTTAGTAAATAGTATTTTTTTATAATAAATGAATAATATGTATAAGTGGTTAGTTTATATATAACAAATAAATATATAATAAAAATATATGTATGTATGTATGTATGCATGTATGCATATAAATAAAAAAATAATATATATATATATATATATATATATAATATATATATATATATATATATATATATATGTATGTATATATATATATATATATATGGTATATATATATATATATATATATATATATATATATATATATATATGGTATAAAGAAATATATATATATATATAAAAAAATATATATATAAAAAAAATAAAAATAAAATATATATATATATATATATATATATGGTATAAAGAAAAAAAAATATATATATGGTATAAAGAAAGAAAGAAAGAAAGAAAGGATTAGAAAAAAGAAACAAAGAAAGCAACTAACGCACACACCCACGCCCAATAATTGTTGTGCTCAAACCGAGCACAACCAAGCAGCCTTTGGGCTTTCAAACACCCAACCCGACCAAACCATCGAACGAAACCCCCATATATATGTTTGTGTGTGTGTGTGTGTGTGTGTGTATCGAGAGATAGAGATTTTTGGAAAACCCTAACCCTAAGACATCACCCCAACCCAGCCTGCGTCCCGACATCGCTGTCGACCAACCGGCGGCCGTCCATCGCCGGAAAACGAGCAACGAGCAGCCCACCCGTGCGCGAAAACTGTCAGCGAGGAGCCGACTCCTCAACGGGATTTCTCCGCGCACGATCGATCGATTTTTGATCCATTTCTTCCGGTATGATCCTAACCTACAAACCTTTAATTCCCTTCAAATAGTTCATGCCGATTCGCATCAGGTGCGACGAAAAATGTGTTCCAAAATCGAGAAAAAAAAACTCGATTTTCTTGGTTTAAAAACTGTCCCGAAACTCTATGTTTGCGGTCGATTTGCGACCAGAATATCGCCAACTTTGGAAAACCTTCTGAAGACAGTTGTAGACGACATATAGGAGATCAAAACCCTTCTTGTTAATCTAAACTTTACGTATTATACAGAAAGTTATTGGTTTGTTAAAATTAAGAAAAAAACTGGTTTTCAAAACTGAATTTTTAGGAAAATTGTCCCGATACGCCGTCCGTCCCTTCAATCTGGGCGACGTGGTCGCAAAATGAAAGTATCAAAAGGTGCGTTTCGACTTCGTGGATGTGTGGACTTTAACGGAATTCAAATTGGTCGCGTGTGCGCGACGAATTTGATGCGTATCCGTCGAAATTCAACGTATCGACATTTTTACAAATTTGTCAATTACTTTGTGCATGGTTGTCATATCGAGACGAAACATACGCCAACATGACCATATCATTTTTTGGTCCTGTATGCCAAGTTTGGTCCGATTCTGAGACGGTCGATCAGAACGCTATTTTAGCAGGCCCGCGACCCGATCCAACGGGCGAATTTATGCACGGCCCATCAGATTCCAACTTTGGACATACGGTTGGGTTCGTCTCGTCAAACCGGACCTGTAGACATATAGTTTGATGACTTTAGAGACCGTAGGTTCTGGCACGCTTTTCGGTGCAAAAAGGGTCCAACGACGGACATCGTTTTTGGCCCGAAATTACCATTTTGCCCTGTATCTAGAATTGGACTTATGGATAGGAGATTCTAGCTAATTTAACCATTCTGAGAATGTTAGAAATGTCTGTTTCAGGGGGACAAACATGGATAAGGTAACACAATTATCCTGGCCAGAAAGGGCGCAAAGGATCAAATGGGGTGTCATGGGTAGCATGCGCCCAAGGTCAACATGCATCAAGGAGAGTATGCGCCAAGGATGGTATGCACTGGGAGTGGCATGCGCCCAAGCAGTAGCATACGCTCAAGACTATGTGTGTCATAGAGAGCATGTACTAAGGAGGTCATGCGCCCAGGGCTGTATGTGCCCAAGCGTGCATGCGTCCACATGATAGGGACATGGTGTACTTGGAAGAAGGCCAGGAGACTATCTTCCTAGGCAAGTGGGCACATAATCAGGGCTATGTGCCCAAGCGAAGAAGGAACAAGATGTACTAGGGCGCATATAAAGGCTATGCACCCAGGGCTATGTGCAAAGGGACATGCGTCTAAGCACATAAAGTTGGGGGCCTTGGACGCATAAAAATGGCTATACGCCCAAAGGAAGGCTGATGTGGGCGCATGGAAATGCTATGCGCCCAGCACTGTTCTTCTTTCCCAATCCGAGAACATTGTTCATGGAACCCATGAACTTCTCAAGTTCACAAATCACTCAAAACAAATCGAAATCTGGGTTTTCAAAGGTCTATTTTGAGTAAAATCAAATTCTCTACAACATGGAACAATCAAAATTTGAAAATAATAAAGTTTGATAGATCAAAACCCAAGAAAACCAAGATTTGAATAAACTTAGATCTACAAGATTTCATCCTCCAAAACAAAAAATGCTAAGTACTAAAGAGTCTTAGAAGCTTGTAGGGAAGACAATAGAATAATTAAAATAGTGTTCCTCCATGAAGCAAGATGACACTTACCTAAGGGTTTGGGAGAGAATTAATGGAGAAGAGAAATAAATGAAAGAGTAATGAGGAGAGAGAGAGAGAGAGTGAAGTTGGGTTATAAAGGGAGGTTTATCATGATGAACCACTTGGCCTAAACCAAGCCAAAATAAACCAAGCCGAGCTAAACCAAGACCAAACCAAGCCAAGCTATGCTAGACAAGTCAAGATACAGGGCGAAAATTCCGTACAGGTATACTAAAAATATGTATAACGAAAAACGGGAGTAACAGATATAATTACGACACGTTACGTACATGATTGTTAGTTTGCACATGAAGCACATGTGAGCACATGAGAGTACATGAGAGCACATGAGATTACATGAATAATACGAATACATGGAGTACACGATGTATATGATAAAGTACATGAACATGAAATACCCGATGTACCCGATAAGTGATAACATCTCCTGACAAGATCTATTTAGTACCAATCCGTGTAACAATGTATCATCATCAAGTAAAGTAGTCTAGAGCAGGTAATATAGATACTATCATGATAAAAATAATCAGATGTAGGTACTCACATCAATTTGGTTGGAGTCGACGTGCACGACACGAATGTGTCGACACGGGATAGGTACGATGTTATGCTCCACAAGATGGTCCCAAACAATGGCACATGCAGTCCCATTGAGTCTAGAATAGTCCAAATAGCCTAGTTTGGTATATAGAAGTCCAAAATCAGAGTTCGAAATGATAATCGGTTCAAGAAGTAGGAAAGGATTGTAACAGTCGCGGTTATGATTTAGGGAAAAAGCGCAACTAAATACGTATATCTAATTTTGGAAATCATTTATAATATTTAGAAATTATGTTTCATTAATCGAAATATTTTTAGATATTTGTTTGAAAATATAGAAACATTTTAGTGCTAAATCTCTAATTTTGTCAAATAGAATTTTTAGGTCAAAACTTATTAATAAATTTTAGAAACACAAGTATATATATATTTCTATATAGTTTCCAAAAGAAATAATACTATTAATACAATAGTATTGATAATAATAATATTAATAACATAAATGCATAAACGTTCTTATACTTACTACACATACATATACTTGTACAATATATATATATATATATATATATATATATATTTTTTTTTTTATATATATATATATATATATATATATATATATATATATATATATATATATATATATATAATATATATATATATATATATATATTTTTTTATATATATATATATATATTATATATATTATATATATATATATATATATATATATATATATATATATATATAAAATATATATAAAAATATATACATATATATATATATATATATATATATATATATATATATATATATAAAGCATATTAGTTAAAACCCTAAGCCCAAAAATAATGTAAAACTTAATTAGATAAAGGATGACGTGGCCTGGGCAAAAATGGCTCAAACCAAGGATCTGTTCATAGCACCCCCTTTTTTTAACAACAAACCCAAACCCTATTATCATCAACAATATTAGCAATAATAATAAATATAATATCCATATTTTTAAAAACTTGGTCACTGTAATTAATATCCATTTATTAATATAATAGATATCTATTTAATTATTCATTCAAAAAAACCTCATCCCCTTAATTATTTAGATATCTATTTAATTATTTAGATATCTATGATATTAATAAATGGTATATAAAAGACATATTAATTATCTTAAATAAAACTTGGTCAATGTAATTAATATACATTTATTAGTATCATAGTAATCTTAAATAAGACAGCAGGGGTGAAGCTGCTGTCTTCACCTCCCATTAATTATTCATTCAAAAAACCTCATCCCCTTCTAGTTCCATTAATGGTATATAAAAAAAACCACATCCTATAATTAAAAATTAGCTATAAGTCAAAAGGGGCTGAAGCCTGATGCTGCTGACTTCCCATTCCAAACTAAAACCTAACTATTATACACAGAGAAAAAGAGAAGGGAAGGATGTCACTCCCGTTTTCCATTATACGTATTTTTTAGGATATGTATACGGATTTCTGACAATTGTCAGGTGGCCCGTATTTTGACTTATCTTGCTTAGCTTAGCCTTGGTTTAAATCTTGACTTGATTGGTTCAACTTGGTTCAACTTGACTTGACTTGGCTTGGTATATTTTGGGTTAAAATGAGAGGGGTTGCTATATAAAGTCTGTAGGAACCCTAGAGGGGGGGTGAATAGGGTCAAGCTAACTAATCAAGCACTTAGCATAAGCTAATTGACAATTTAAATATATAAGTGCAAGAGAAGAAGCAAACACAATACCGACACCCGATATATCCTGGTATCCTCCTAAGAGGCAGTCCAGTCCCGGAACTCTCTCCGGCTTTAATCCACTATTTGATCAAATAGTTACACACGAGTTTGGATCCGAAGAACTCGCCAACTTCTTACACAAGAGCTTTAATCCGAAGGGCTCTCCGACTTCAACCGAGAGTTTGGATACGAAGACTCCCCAACTTCAACCGAGAGTTTGGATACGAAGACTCTCCAACTTCAACCTTTCACAATAGGTTTTGATCTCCTTATACAATAGGATGAAGATCTCACTTTTCAACTCAATAACTCTAACACAATTTGTAGATGGCAAAAGAAGGCTTTGTAGAGTTGTATGTGGATAAGCTTTGGTGGTTTGGAAATTTTTAGGCTCAAAGCATCAACCTTGAATGAAGGGATTCAAGGCTATTTATAACCAAAGCATTGAAAAGAGCTCAAGGCAACTTTTCAGTCCACGAACCGGCATACCGCCGGTATGATCCGGCATACCGGCGGTATACCGGTCTGGAATTGCAACGGCTAGAAATAGAGCCGTTGGGATCATTAATTGCTGGAAATCCGACCGTTGGAATTTCAACGTTTCGGAAGCGGTATACCGTCGGTATGATCCGGTATGCCGTCGGTATGCCGGTTTTGTAAACAGAAACTTTCTGTGAACAAAAACTGGTATACCGTCGGTATACTCCGGTATACCGTCGGTATGCCGCTTATCTACCAAAAATGATCCTGGGCTTATTTCTGCCCTAGCTTTCGATTTTGCCATCCATTTCTTGTGTTTACAATTATTCCTAAGACTCATTACAGACTCCAGATATACTTAGATAGGTGCAGGCTTCTTCAGAGTCTTGAAATGATGATGGCATGGCTTGGCTTCTTCCTTTGATAGGTGCTGGCTTTTTCCCTTCGCGGCAGCTGTCCAAAGATATCTAGTTTGTGAAAACTGGATGCCCCCGAGTGCGTGGCTCCAGAGATGTCGTCGGGTGGTTCAGAGAAATCTTGTGGGATCCGTCGTCTTTGGCCCACCATGATTTCTTCATTGCATATGTCCACATTGATCTTGCTTATTGCTTTTCTGCATGTACATGTTAGACGAACAGAGCAATATACATAGTAGCAAGTATGATAAGTTTAATGCACATTAGGACAATGCTGAGTTTAAGTATAAGTGCTAAGGTGATAGCATAAATGTTAGTGATATCATAATGATTAAACTTAATTGAATGACCACAATCAAAAATATAGTTTTGATTTTGGCAACCCGATTAAATTTAAGATAGATAAGCTCATATCACTAATATGTAAACCAATAGACACATATCACCAAAGGTATAAGTATAAGTAGAAATGCTATAGCGATAGTATGAAGATTAGTGATAATAAAATGCTAAACTTAACATATTAACCATATTCAAAAACATGATACAATCATTGGGCTAACAAAGTCAACTTCTTCTCTCTCCTCTATTATTTTGCATTTACTTCTTCATCTTCTTCATTTACTCCTTCCACCTACCAAGCCTAGGCAAGTGCAACTTGATTCATGATGGATCTCAAGTTTTATTCCTTTCTCTTCCTTACTTGATTCTAAGCCTCTTTAGAACTTGGCATTTTTGGATTTGATGGATGGATTCTTGTAGATCTAAGTTTGTAACTTTTTGATTTTCTTGGTTTTTGATCTCTAAAACTTGATTATTTTCGAAAACTAATGGTTCTATGTTGTAGAGAATTCAATTTCATATAATTTTGGCTTTTGTTTCGCTTGATTTCGACTTCGGATGAGGAAGTTATGGCCATGGCAAGTTTTTGGAACTTTTATGGCTGAACTTGCTGATTGGGGACGATGACCCCCATGTGTCCGGGAGGCCATACGCCGGGAGGCCATGCGCTGTGAAGTTCCGGCAACGCATTCCTTAACTCCGAGCGTGTCATGCGCATAGTTTCCTTACGCGCATGTACTGAAGACGCAACGTGAGTTTCCCATGCGCGGATGTACGGGAATTCCCACGTGCGGATGTGCAAAAATTCTCACGTGCGGATGTGCAAAAATTCTCACGTGCGGATGTGCAGGAATTCCTACGCACGGATGTGCAGAAATTCTCACGCACGGATGTGCAGGAATTCCCATGCACAGATGTGCAGGAATTCCCATTCACGGAAGTGCAGGAATTCCCACGCACGGATGTGCAGGAATTCCCACGCACGGATGTGCAGGAATCCTATGCGCCGGAATTGCTCTATTTCCCTATTTTTGCCTGTTTAAGTTATTTTGTAGCTAAAATATTAAAAAACTCAGAGCATGAAAGTTGTAGATCTTTTCCTTGGCTTCAAGAATATGTCACTAGTTATTTTATGCAAGTTTCTCTCATTCATGATAATGTAAGAATACAACACGATGGTGGTCCGCTGTGGCGCACTCTTGACAAGTAAACTGACATGATATATCTCGACATGCTGTTATGACAGCTAGCCTGACATGACAAGTATGAAAGACCTAGACACCGTGGGCGATTGTGTTTGTACAAATAAACTGGTACTGTCTTGCATCATGTCTAGGATGGGGATTCATGAGTACTACGGTCAGGGATACCTACTGAAATTGACTAAGGCTAACTAACTAGAATGATTCAGTAGTCATGAAGAGATTTTTTCAGCTACAGGCAATCCCGTTATCTGGGCGCACTAAGTGGACTTGTAGCCTACCGACGAGTAGGGCACATTTCCAGCATACCATCAAGTGTTGCACCCTTCTTAAATGGACATTCGACCTGGATAACCTGGATGGGCTGCAGGTCTTGTGGCTGTGGGATAATCTCATTGCATCTTGCTAGTAATTAGACTTGTGATAACCCTAGTTAGTTAAGTATCAAGCCGTACTCCTTGCTTGGCCGTGATTGATTGAATGCAGTCTAGCCGAGCTTCGACTTGTCCTGATCCTGTACAAGATTGTGACAGGACATGACTTATTATGCTTGCCTTAACAATAACGATCGGGGGACCAGTTCTGTTCAGGCGAAGGGTTACAACCCCGGTCCTTGTTTAGTTCAAGGGTTGTAACCTGGCTCCCGGAGCAGTTCTGTGTCTTCTCTTCATTTATTTTCTTATTGCACCCCATGCCATGCTCGTCATATTTTACCTTACTTCAATAGCATGATGATCTATACTGGCCTTAACAATAAAGATCAGGGGACCAGTTCTGTTCAGGCGAAGGGTTACAACCCCGGTCCTTGTTTGGTTTAAGGGTTGTAACCTGGTTCCCGGAGCAGTTCTGTGTCTTCTCTTCATTTATTATCTTATTACCCTATGAGCAGTATTTGAGACGGGATCCTATTCAGGTGAAGGACTGCAATCTCGGTCCTTATTTGGTTTAAGGGTTGCAATTTAGCTACTTGAATGGTTTCCTCGTACTCAATTATTATTGTTGTACCTGTTATTACCAATTCTTATTTACTATCTTTAATATTCATTATGATATGCTGGTTTTAGTTCCTAAATGAAGCCTCCTTTGTGGCACTTGCTCTTTCTGGGGTCTGACCCAGCTGGTTTTGTATGGCCAGATATCGGAGCAGCTCCAGAGGATCTACCTACCTTCCAGCCAGATGGTGACCACCAGGAGTAACCCTGGCAACGAGTGGATTCTTTTGTCCTCCCACTTTATTGTAAACTTATTCTTTTGAGGCATTCAGCCGACGAGCACGTGTTAGCTCGATTGCACCTTTACTTACTATCTGCCTACGGGCTGTAACATGATTGGCAAATCCTATGGTTGATCATGTATTGACTAAAACTCTTGCTAGCCCTGACATTTTGTACAACTAGCTTCATGATCATCCAATATGTAATGTATGGAACGCCTTACTATTGTATATTTGATGTTCTAATATCTTGTGACTGTTACTACTTGCTTGTGATTGAGACAATAAGCGTGTTCATGACCATAGGAGACTGATGGATTGTAGTTAAACCTTCATGTATCTAGATAGCCGTGACCGTATAGCGAGGTGGGTTGCACTTTAATATACATAGCTGGCTATGTACGCCACAGCTCTCCAGTATTCTGGTTCTGGGGCAACACAGAGGACGAGAGAAGGGGCTTACTGATGGCTTCGACCATGAGACGTCGGCGGCTCACGCCGGTGGCGGGTCAGCAAGGAGGAGGAGGCAGACCAAGGGCGGCGCACGGCTCTGGACGAGGTGGCACGACGGAGCTGGTAGTTATGGCAATGAGGACGGCGGGAGCATTCCAGATCTGGGAACGGTGGGCACCCAGAACGATGTGCGCCCGCACGACGGTGAACTGGTAGGGTGGTAGCATGGCCGAAAATCGACGGTCAGATTGTCACCTTCTCTCTATACTCTCTCTGTGTTGTGGTGGATGGCGTTGGGTTAGTGGTAGTGGTGACGGCGAGTGGCGCCTTGTGGCGGTGGTAGATGTTGCGACAGCGCCGGGGTGTTGACGGTTGTGGTTGTATGGTGGTAGATCGGTGGGGTAAGGTCGGTGGGAAATGGGTACCGGGTGGCGGATGGCCGAGGTGGTGAAGGCATAGGGGATGGCAGTGGCTATATCGGGCTATGGTGGTCGTAAATTTCGAGACTGGCTAGGAGGAGATGGCTGCTACGATAGGGGTGTGGTGGTCGTGGAGTGGCAGGGGAGTCTGGAATGCCAGTGGAAGTACAGGGGAGAGTGGTAGTTGTGCTGTTGGTAGGGAAGAAGAGGATAGCAGTTGTGTATGTGTTTGCCTAGGAATATGTGTAAGAGATTGTGAAATATATTGGAGAGTCCTCAATATATAGGATAGAGTGGGACAAACCCTAATGGCATACTTGTAAAATGATGTAATAGAATTAGAGAAATAGTGGAATACTGACCACTAATCCTAATTGTTAACCACTAACATTTAGTTTACTAATTATCACTATCTAATTATAATTTAGCTACCAACTATCCATTACTAAGCTAACTTCAAGCTGTATCCCACAATCCAAGTCCTAACTTGGTAGGTTAACCGAATAGATGTCTCAATCAGTACTCTCCCGCTCTCCAGTATTCTGGTTCTAGGGCGTGACATAGTTTTAGTGGTGGCCCATGCAGGTCTTGTAAATCAAGATATGTAAGAGTTTACCGAATAGATGTCTCAATCAGTACTCGCCCTTGATCTTTACTCGTATCCTCTGAATCCCTGAATTCTTGACCTGATCATATGCTTGTATCGTTGATCTGTCCTGGTCCTTCCTTATTGTTCCCTATGTCGTCTTCTTCAGCGGCATTATTCCTGGACCTGTCGATCTACAAGGCGGAGCACCTCCTGTGGACCAGCAGCAACCTGGAGATCAGGCCCAGCATTCAGGAGTAGCCTCTAAAGTCATGCCTACCGGAGGAGAGCCACCAGTTCAGCCCGTCCAGCCTGCTGAGCCCGATGATGGCACTTTGGTGGGTCTCATCAGGTCATTATTAGCTTTCCAGGATCGTCGAGGAGATGCCTTGCACCAGGCGGTGGCAGATGCTTTGACCAGAGGAGGTCATCAGGGTAACAACACGACCAACATCTTCAAGCGCTTGAACCTTCCATTCTTCGACGGCAGTGAAGATGCTATCGCTGTTGATGCTTGGCTGCAAGATACAGAGGTGATTCTAGAAGCAGCCAGGACTCCAGAAGACGAGAAGGTGGAGGTGGTGCGCCTGTAGTTGTTGGATCTTACCCGCAGCTGGTGGGCGGTACAGGCCGTTGGATTATTGGCACCCATTGCTTGGGCAGTATTCAGAGAGAGATTCCAGACCAAGTATTTCGATGCTGTAGCTCGATACGATCTACAGACGAGGTTCACCAATCTGAAGCAGATGGGCAGGACGGTCAACGGATATACGGTCGAGTTTTTGAGACTCAGTCGGTTTGCTCCTACCTTGGTAGCGACCGAGTTCTATAGGGCCCAGCAGTTCCAGCAGGGGCTTCACCTGGAGATTTTATTAGCAGTGGAGCAGTTTGAGCATCAGACTTTTGATGCAGTATTGAGAGCAACTAAGACGCATAAGTATACCACCCAGAGGATCGTGGATAGGACCGGAGGTCGGAAGCGATCCCACTGTTAGATGAATCTGTCATCAGTACCAGCCCCGGCAGCTAGGACTTTGACCATTGGAGCTCCGAGACGGGCTGCCTCAGTGACGTCGGTTCAGCATTCCACCCCGACGTACCCTCATCAGCAGAACCAGAAGTAGTCTTCCGCAGTGGGATGTTCACACTGCAGGAAGCCGGGGCATGTGGTATCAGAGTGTCGCAGAGCACAGGATTTGTGCTTGGTTTGTGGTGCCCCAGACCACAGGGTTGGGAACTGCCCGAACGGGGGGAGTTCATCATCATCTTTCTCTAGTCCTTCAGTTGGAGGACCAGCACCAGTCCAGCAGCAGCAGCAGCTGCAGTACCCGTTTCTGAGGCCATTGCCGACGTAGGCCCAGGCATTCCAGCAGCAGAGACCGCAGCAGTATGCCCAAGCCCACGCCCTGATCCAGAGCAGGCAAAGAAATTTTCAGCAGAGGGGACCTGCACCCAGAAGGCATGGTCAAGTGCTGGCTTTGACCATGGAAGAGGAAAGAATAGCACCCGATGAGGTAGTGGCAGGTATTATTCTCGTCAACACCTTTCCAGCTTCAGTATTATTTGATTCTGGTGCCTCACATTCATTTATGTCTGCACGATTTATGACACGGGTAGGATTGAAGCCCGAGTCATTATCAGTAAGGCTCAATATACTTACTGGTAATGGACTTATGGGAGTAGATAAATTGTTTTTCTCGTGTCAGATCGTAGTTAGCGGTAGAGAGTTCCCCGCTAGATTGATAGAGTTTCCGATGGCCGATTATGATGTGGTCTTAGGAATGGATTGGTTGAGGGACCAGTATGCTAGGATAGACTGCCATATCAGCAGGGTTGGTTTTAGCATTCCAGGCGAGCCAAAGTTTTCTTTTTCCTGAGGCGAAGTTGAACCTTCTCCTCCAGTATTGCGGATGGCAGTAGCAGCAGTGCAGTTACCTCGAATAGTCGAGGAGTTTCCAGATGTTTTTCCCGAAGATCTTCTAGGGATACCGCCAGAGCGGGAGATCGAGTTCACCATCGACTTGATTTCCGGGACAGCCCCAGTGTCAGAGAGAGTCTATAGGATGGCATCGTCAGAGCTAGAGATATTGTACAAGATGATTGAAGAACTCAGAACCAAGGGATTTATTTGTGCTAGTGGATCGCCTTGGGGAGCCCCGATGCTTCTTGTGAAAAAGAAGGATGGTACGTCCAGATTATGTGTAGATTATCGTACCTTAAACTCAGTGATAATCAAGAACAGATACCCTCTTTCGAAGATAGATGACTTATTTGATCAACTCAAGGGGGCAGCAGTATTCTCGAAGATCGACTTGCGCTCAGGATATCATCAGATCAGAGTCAGAGAGTAGGACATCCTGAAGACAGCTTTCAGGTCTAGATATGGGCATTGGGAGTTCCTTGTGATGCCATTTAGAGCAACCAATGCGCCAGCTGTGTTCATGGACCTCATGAATCGCATCTTCATGCCCTACTTAGATCAGTTCATGATTGTGTTCCTAGACGACATCCTGGTCTACAGTAAGAGTGAGACGGAGCATGAGCAGCATCTCCGTATGGTTCTTCAGATTCTCAAAGAGCACCAATTATATGTCAAGTTCAGTAAATGCGAGTTCTGGCTCGATCGCATTTCGTACTTGGGTCATATCATCACCAGAGGAGGAGTAGAAGTGGATCCCTAGAAGATCATGGCTATTGAGACGTGGCCAGTACCCCGCACAGTTGCAGAAGTTCGCAGTTTTCTTGGATTGGTCGGCTATTACCGGCGATTTGTTTCAGACTTTGCTCGGACCTCAGCGCCATTGACCCAGTTGACCCGCAAGGATGTGCAGTTTGCTTGGACAGCAGAGTGCCAAGATTCTTTTAAGAAGTTGAAGCGAGGCTTGATGACGGCACCCATTCTCACGCTTCCAGATGGAACTAGAGGATTCTCAGTATATTGCGATGCTTCAGGCAGAGGTTTAGGATGTGTTCTGATGCAGCATGGGAAGGTAATAGCTTACGTGTCACGACAAGTTCGTAATCATGAGAGGAATTACCCAACCCATGACTTGGAACTGGCAGCAATAGTGTTTGCACTTAAGTTGTGGAGACACTACTTGTACGGAGATAGGATGGAGATTTTCACCGACCACAAGAGCCTGAAGTATGTTTTCACCCAGAAGGATCTTAACATGTGTCAGAGGATATGGCTGGAGCTTCTTGTGGATTATGATGTCAACTTGCAGTATCACCCAGGGAAGGCCAATATCGTTGCAGATGCATTGAGTAGGAGAGCCAGAGTTTATTTTCTAACAGCGCAGCCGGAGTTGTTAGCGGATCTTCAGAAGATGGGTATAGAAGTTGTTCTCCCTTCCAGTATGGCGTGACGGCCAGCATGTAAGTTTAGTCCACTATAATTGAGAGGATTCAGATGGCTCAGTCAGCAGATTACAAGCTTCAGGGGCTCAGAGCAGTGTACGAGGCAGGACGACGACCAGAGTTATGCATTCATGAAGACGGTACACTTAGGTATGGGAGGCGTCTTTGTATACCCAGTGGAGATATCAGACATGAGATCATGGCAGAAGCTCACAGTTCTCAATATTTCATCCATCTCGGCGGTATGAAGATGTACCGTGATATCCGTCAGCACTTTTGGTGGAATGACATGAAGAGGAAGATAGCCCAATTTGTCTCTCGATGTTTGGTTTGTCAACAAGTTAAAGCTGAACATCAGAGGCCACCTGGACTTCTTCAGCCCTTGCCAATTCCAGAATAGAAGTGGGAGCATGTAACCATGGATTTCGTGACTGGATTACCTAGATCCCCAGCTGGTCGAGATGCTATTTGGGTTATAGTTGACCGGCTCACGAAGGTGGCCCACTTTCTCCAGTTCAAAGTTGGTCAGTTGACGGCTCAGCTAGCAGAGATGTACCTCAGGCAGGTAGTCAGGATGCATGGAGTACCAGTCAGTATCACCTCGGACCGAGATTTAAGGTTTACGTCGTACTTTTGGCACAGCTTGCAAGAAAGTTTGGGAACTCAACTCCAGTTCAGCTCAGCTTATCACCCGCAGACAGATGGCCAGTCGGAACGCACGATCCAGAGTCTCGTACAACAATAGTTCGCAAGCTAGTACACTCGACTTCGATGGTTCGTGGGAAGATCACCTGCACCTGGTGGAGTTCTCGTACAACAATAGTTCCCAAGCTAGTATCCAGATGGCCCCGTTTGAGGCGCTGTACGGCAGGAAGTGTAGATCCCCGCTAGCCTGGGATGATGCTGGAGAGAGCAGATGCTTTATCCAGAAATGATTGCTCAGACCGTTGAAGTGGTCAGAAGAGTCAGAGATTATCTTCGAGTTGTCCAAGATCGCCAGCGCCATTGGGCCAATTCTCATCGGCACCCTCTTGAGTTTTCTGTCGGCGACCATGTATTCCTAAGGATTTTGCCTAACCGTGGCGTCATTCGTTTTGGCGTGCGGGGAAAGCTTAGTCCTTGGTATATAGGACCGTTCGACATTCTGGAGCAAGTAGGTGATGTATCCTATCGTTTCGCTCTTCCACCATCGCTACATGAGGTGCATGACGTGTTCCATGTATTCCAATTACGACGGTAAATCTCGGACCCGAGCCACATCCTGGATCATTCAGAATTGGTTGTTGGTACCAACCTTTCGTATGAGGAGAGGCCCATGTCTATATTGGACCGGAGAGAGAGGATACTCAAGAACAAGACTATTAGTTTAGTCCGTGTTGCTTGGGGTCATCACTCTTTGGGTGAGTCAACGTGGGAGCATGAGGATAATATTCGATCGTAATATCCTGACCTATTTGACTCGCAAGGTATAATGTCCTTCTTATGCCCTACGCCCTAAGCTTCCTTGCTTGCATGAATGATTGCTTTAATGGTTGCCTAATTATAACTTGCTTGTGATTAATATAGCGTGTCCCGACATCTCTAGCCTCTTGATTAAATTCTGAGGACGAAATTCTTTTAAGGTGGGTAGAGTTGTTACTCTCGTTTTCCATTATATGTATTTTTCAGGATACGTATACGGATTTCTGACAATTGTCAGGTGGCCCGTATTTTGACTTATCTTGCTTAGCTTAGCCTTAGTTTAAATCTTGACTTGATTGGTTCAACTTGGTTCAACTTGACTTGACTTGGCTTGGCTTGGTTTGATTTATTTTGGGTTAAAATGAGAGGGGTTGCTATATAAAGTCAACTTCTTCTCTCTCCTCTATTATTTTGCATTTACTTCTTCATCTTCTTCATTTACTCCTCCCACCTACCAAGCCTAGGCAAGTGTAACTTGCTTCATGATGGATCTCAAGTTTTATTGTTCATTTTTCTTCCTTACTTGATTCTAAGCCTCTTTAGAACTTGGCATTTTTGGATTTGATGGATGAATTTTTGTAGATCTAAGTTTGTAACTTTTCGGTTTTCTTGTTTTTTGATCTCTAAAACTTGGTTATTTTCAAAAACTAATGGTTCTATGTTGTAGAGAATTCAATTTTATGCAGTTTTGGCTTTTGTTTTACTTGATTTCGACTTCGGATGAGGAAGTTATTGCCATGGCAAGTTTTCAGAACTTTATGGCTGAACTTGCTGATTGGGGACGATGACCCCCATACGCCCGAGAGGCCATGCGCCGGAAGTCCATGCGCTGTGAAGTCCTGGCAACGCATCCCTTAACTCCGAGCGTGTCATGCGCGGAGGTTCCTTACGCGCATGTACTGAAGACGCAACGTGAGTTTCCCATGCGCGGATGTGCGGGAATTCTCACGTACGGATGTACAGGAATTCCCACGTACGAAATTCCATACGAGGATGTACAGGAATTCCCACGCGCGGATGTGCAGGAATTCCCATGCGCGGATGTGCAGGAATTCCCATGCGCGGTTGTGCAGGAATTCCCATGCACGGATGTGCAGGAATTCCCACGCGCGGATGTGCAGGAATTACATGCGCCGGAATTGCTCTATTTCACTGTTTTTGCCCGTTTAAGTTGTTTTGTAGCTAGAATCTTAAAAAACTCAAAGCATGAAAGTTGTAGATCTTTTCCTTGGCTTCAAGAATATGTCACTAGTTATTTTATACAAGTTTCTCTCATTCATGATAATGTAAGAATAGAACACGATAGTGGCCCGCTGTGGCACACTCTTGACAAGTAAACTGACATGATATATCTCAACATGCTGTTATAATAGCTAGCCTGACATGACAAGTATGAAAGACCTGGACACTATGGATGATTGTGTTTGTACAAATAAACTGGTACTGTCTTGCATCATGTCTAGGATGGGATCCCTGAGTACCACGGTCAGGGGTACCTACTGAAATTGACTAAGGCTAATTAACTAGAATGATTTAGTAGTCATGAATAGATTTTCCCAGCTACAGATAATTCCGTTATCTGGGCGCACTAAGTGGACTTTTAGCCTACCGACGAGTAGGGCCCATTTCCACCACACCGTCAAGTGTTGCACCCTTCTTAAATGGATATTCGACCTGGATAACCTGGATGGGCTGTAGGGCTTGTGGCTGTAGGACGATATCATTGCATCTTGCTAGTAATTAGACTTGTGATAACCCTAGCTAGTTAAAGTATCAAGCCGTACTCCTTGCTTGGCCGTGATTGATTGAATGAAGTCTAGCCCAGCTTCGACTTGTCCTGATCCTGTACAAGATTGTGACATGACATGACTTATTATGCTTGCCTTAACAATAACGATCGAAAAGACCAATTCTGTTCAGGCGAAGGGTTACAACCCCGGTCCTCGTTTGGTTTAAGGGTTGTAACCTGGCTCCCGGAGCAGTTTGGTGTCTTCTCTTCGTTTATTGTCTTATTACACCCTATGCCATGCTCGTCATATTTTACATTATTTCAATTGTATGATTATCTATATTGGCCTTAACAATAAAGATCAGGGAACCAGTTTTGTTCAGGCGAAGGGTTTCAACCCCGGTCCTTGTTTGGTTTAAGGGTTGTAACCTGGTTCCCGGAGCAGTTCTGTGTCTTATCTTCGTTTATTATCTTATTACCCTATCAGCAGTATTTGAGACATGATCCTATTCAGGTGAAGAACTACAATCCCGGTCCTTGTTTGATTTAAGGATTGCAATCTAGCTACTTGAATGGTTTTCTCGTACTCAATTTATTATTGTTGTACCTGTTATTACCAGTTCTTATTTACTATCTTTAATATTCATTATGATATGCTGGTTTTAGTTCCTAAATAAAGCCTCCTTTATGGCACTTGCACTTTTTGGGGTCTGACCCAGCTCGTTTTGTATGGCCAGATATCGGAGCAGCTCCAGAGGATCTACCTGCCTTCCAGTCAGATGGTGACCACCAGGCGTAACCCTGGCAACGAGTGGGTTCTTTTTGTCCTCCCACTTTATTGCAAAATTATTTTTTTGAGGCGTTCAGCCGACGAGCACGTGTTAGCTCGATTGCACCTTTACTTACTGTCTGCCCACGGGCTGTAACATGATTGGCAAATCCTAGGGTTGATCATGTATTGACTAAAACTCTTGCTAGTCCTGACATTTTATACAACTAGCTTCAGGATCATCCAATATGTAATGTATGGGATGCCTTACTATTGTATATTTGATGTTCTAATATCTTGTGACTGTTACTACTTCCTTGTGAATGAGACAATAGGCTTGTTCATGACCATAGAAGACTGATAGATTGTAGTTAAACCCTCATGTATCTAGACAGCCGTGACCGTATAGTGAGGTAGGTTGTACTTCAATATACGTAGCTGGCTATGTATGCCCCCGCTCTCCAGTTTTCAGGTTCTGGGGCATGACAGAGGACGAGAGAAGGGGCTTACTGATGGCTTCGACCATGAGACGTCGGTGGCTCACGCCGGCGGAGGGTCAGCAAGGAGGAGGAGGCAGACCAAGGGCGGCACACGGCTCTGGACGAGGTGGCACGACGGAGCTGTTAGTTATGGCAATGAGGGCGGCAGGGGCATTCCAGATCTGGGAACGGTGGGCACCCAGAACGGTGTGCGCCCACACGACGTTGAACTGGCAGGGTGGTAGCATGGCCAAAAATCGATGGTCAGATTCTTACCTTCTCTATACTCTCTCTGTGTTGTGGTGGATGGCGTTGGGTTAGTGGTAGTGGTGACGGCGAGTGGCGCCTTGTGGCGGTGGTGGATGTTGCGGCAGCGCCGGGGTGTTGACGGTTGTGGTTGTATGGTGGTGGATCGGTGGGGTAAGGTCGATGGAAAATGGGTGCCGGGTGGCGGATGGCCGAGGTGGTGAAGGCATAGGGGATGGTAGTGGCTATATCGGGCTATGGTGGTCGTAAATTTCGAGGCTGGCTAGGAGGAGATGGCTGCTACGATGGGGGTGTGGTGGTCGTGGAGTGGCAGGGGAGTCTGGAATGACAGTGGCAGTGCAGGGGAGAGTGGTGGTTGTGCTGTTGGTAGGGAAGGAGAGGATAGCAGTTGTGTATGTGTTTGCCTAGGAATGTGTGTAAGAGATTGTGAAATATATTAGAGAGTCCTCAATATATAGGGTAGAGTGGGACAAACCCTAATGGCATACTTGTAAAATGATGTAATAGAATTAGAGAAATAGTGGAATACTAACTACTAATCCTAATTGTTAACCACTAACATTTAGTTTACTAATTATCACTATCTAATTATAATTTAGCTACCAACTACCCATTACTAAGCTAACTTCAAGCTGTATCCCATAATCCAAGTCCTAACTTGGTAGGTTAACATTAGGACCAAATTGGTCTAAACCCAAATCGAGGGAAATGTAACGTCTCAGTCCCAAAATACATAGGATTAGGAATACGTAACATGCCAGCTATACATTCGACCATACTCTGGTCCGACTCGAATATGCATAAGCTGTGTTATAATAGACACAATCTACATAATACAACTATATCTATGTCTTAATCCACAATAAAATAAAACACAAGAAAGAGCCACAGGTGTTAAAGTCGGCCGCCCAATAACACAGGAACTCGAATAAATTTGAGAAAGAAATATGAGTCTATAAAAAACTAGGCTATGGCAGCATAGGAGTAACTAATATGATTAAATAACATACCTCAGTAGAAATGAAATAAGTACCTTATACCAATGTCCGCATATCAAGGCGGTTAGCCTCAACATCTTTAGACAGGCTCCACAACCGTTTAAGCTGCAAAACTGGTAGGGGATCAGGTCCTCACGGGAACGTAACAAGGTACAAGAAATAACATGCCAAAAGTAAAACAGTATAATGTCACATACTCAATGATAAACTACTGTAACCATCTAAGTGATATGCAAATGAGAGTATGGTATCGTACCCCGGGCTGGTACTCACGGACTCATCCGTATGCTAGACAGTACCCTCTAGGCTCCGTGTGGGGGAACCCAATAAGGGATAGTATATGTAGATATATGTACTTTAGATTCCGTATAGAGAACCCAAAGTCCAGTACTCATGCAGATAGGTAATATATAGAATATGTCCAGAGAATGATGAAGACTCTCCCCTCCCAATGTAACCTCACATCTCATGTCCACGATGTCTCATATCCATAACACGCATAATTATGACCTCTAACTAATGCAAGAAGTCATAATAATATATATGTTATATACCTATCACATATCATGTATCCTATAAGCCTACACAGAATCACCATGAATACCTCAAGAAGGATTATGTTACATGTAATATTGTCAAGTGTCTTACGTTCGGTCGTGCTCAGGATACAAGCACGTATCATGGGTTCGTGGTAAAAACTCTCTAACTGACGATACCCGACTCCGCGGACGGATATCGGCACCCGAACCTTATTCGGACACTAAGTATCGTCTCACGGCCCTTGGGTAGACACACACACCAATCCTATCAAATAGCTATAGTAACTAAATACTAATAAATAGAGCAAGAACTGAGATACATGATGGCAAGGTACACTTGCCTGTTGCCTGCTACCTGCTGCGGTGTCGTCTGACTGATGTCTTCAGTTGGAGGTACAGCGGATCCAAGTTGTCCTATTATAATATATTCTAATCAATGCACACAATCTAATTCAATTAATATAAAAATAATGTGATCATTTGCACAGCGTCAACTAGTATGGTGACTTTTATGCCAACGATCCAACAATTGTGTGGCCTTCGACAACGTACTAATAACCACATACCATGCTACTTTCTATTACGTCGTGTGGGTCTCGAACATCATGTTATCACATGTACATTTAGGCATTTCTATGATTCCAATACGTGTAATCCTAAACATACATAGATACGACACGATGTCCCAAATTTACGACGACGCTAAATGATACTTCGAACATGCATATAGCCTCTCAAATACGCATGTCGACAACAAATAAAACTGAAATTAATATGAATTAATTTCTGAAATTTATATTTATTTAGTTAAAAATATTAAAATATTTTTCGTTTCATATACAATTTTCATTGCATATCGACTGGGTGGTTTAGCAACTTGACAACTAGTTTGTGCATGCAAAGTTGCCAACTTATGTAAAAGTAAATCATTTAATATATAAAATATACTAATTTATATTTTTAAATATAAATTAAAACTATTTATAAACATTATTTGATGATAATATATACAAGAAATAATTATGTAGTTAGTATGTCTAATTAATGACACAATATGGCCAACATACCTATTTATTTGGAACCAATTATAATAGAAAAATTAATATTTTAATTCTGAAATAATATTTAAAAATAATTCAAATATATCATATTTATTTTTTATACTAAAATTAAGCTAGCCAGTTAGCACATTCAAGTAATCTCACTAGGTTGTCCAATTTCGGTTGATTCGGACTAGATGAAATCTTAAAAGTATAACACTTTATATTCTGAAATTAATAAACTTATAAATAATATTCAGAATATATTACCATAGAATTTAATATAACACTTGCTATGGGTTGGTGAGTGATCTCAATTGTAATCTTCTATTTTTTTTTGAGAGTGGTGAGGGGGTTAAACCTATTAGGACAAATGGTTCAACGTGAGTTCTGTCAATCTTGTAATTTCATTTGAGTTATTAAAGGTTGGAATTTATCCAGGTGACGTATGTCACCGCCATATACTTATCTTCATCTTGTGCTAGGTGTCCGTTAGATGGAGGTTAGTTTTGATCAGGAAGGTTGGCAAACGCTTTCGCACGCATCCAACGATTGTATCAGAGCTTTGGAGGTTCTGACAACCATGTCTACGGAGCAGATGAACACTCGTATGATCAACCTCACAGGGGAAAACTGGACGATTTGGAAGCCAAGGATGGAGGATCTACTCTGGTACAAGGACTTGTATGGTCCATTGGAGGGCGACAATGCAAAGCCATCGAACAAAGTTGCTAATGATCTAAAACGACTAGATCGGAAGGCCGTTGGATTCATCCGCCAATAGCTGGACGACTCGATGTTTCACCATATATCTATGGAGAGTTCGACAAAAATATTATGGGAGAAGCTGCATTCGTTGTACGAAAGGAAGACGGCTGTCAACAAGGCATTTCTTATTTGCCAACTCATCAACTCAAAGTACATGGAAGGTGCCTCGGTGGTACAACATCTGAATGAGGTTCAGAGTATCATCAATCAGCTGTCTGCGATAAAGATGGTGATTGATGATGAGCTTCAGGCCCTACTACTCTTAAGTTCTCTGTCGAAAAGTTAGAGACGTTGGTGGTGTCAGTGAGCAACTCTATACCTGATGGAGTTGCCACAATGGAGGCAGTCAAAAGTAGCTTGTTGAATGAGGAGGTCCGACGCAAGCAAGTGGAATCATCGCAGGAGTCTGCTCTGGTTGTTTCCTACGGGAAGTAAAGACCCAAGTCACATGCAAGGACATGGAAAATTTCTCGGTATCTTACGATTGTGGACCATAAGGAGGGCTGCTATCACTGTGGTGAAAGGGGCCACATTAAAAGAAACTGCATGAAGCTCAAAGTTGAGAAGGCCAAAGGCAAGGAGGATCTCACGACGTTTATAGATATTATCATTGCAGCGACCGACGCAGAGGAACCTTGTGGCATGTGTCATGATGGCGACTGGGTCATGGACATGGAGGCATCGTACCACGCCACTCTACATAGGAGGATCTTTATGTCATACCGTGGTGGCAGGTTTGCACGTGTGAAGATGGATGACAAGGGGACAACTACAGTTAAAGGCATCTGTATTGTGCACTTGACGATGGAGTTTGGTGAGAAGCTCGTCCTCAGGAGTATGCAACATGTAACAAGTTTGTGCTACAACTTAGTTTCGGTAGGGAGGCTGGCAGATTATGGCTGTCTCAGTCTGTTTGGGAGCAAAACTTTGATGCTTGCGAAGGGTTCCCAACAGCTGGTTCGAGGAGATTTGTGTTGTGGCATGTACAGGATCAAGTCGCTAAGCTGTACAGGCAGGCCACAGACACCAGATGGAGGCTCGAGGGGTGTTCGATAGGAGGTGGATCGTCGAAAACTTGCTAAGGAGGGGCTAGTCTAGATGCTTTGAGGGATACAGAGGATTCAATTCGTCGAGACAAAGCGACGAATGGTGATGATTCAACGATTGAGGGTTAGTCTATCTGTCCCATGACAGCTGGTCGGTCTCCATGTGGGAATTGCTCTACGGATCCAGTTTTGGCGAAATGTGGTTTGCCAAAGCTTTAAGAAGCGATATCGATTTCAATAGTTCGAAGCCAGGGAGGAGATCAAGGTTTGCAGCAAACTCAATATGAGACGGGAGAATCATCATTCACACAGTTCATGCGGAGGTGTGGGTCATCAATGGCATACACAGTGCGTTATGTTCTGCTCGAGGACGAATGTGTACACTACCAAAATATTTCAAATTAGCGATGCCAAATGACATCGCTAAATAGGGAAAAAATGTCGCTAGTTCATTTTCGTGACAAAATTAGTGACATATTGACCATGTCGCATAATACGTGGTCGCTAACTAAGCTTACGTTGTTGTTCGTCGCTGTAGCAACGTAATTTTGTGACGCGCTTTGTCGCTAGCATTTTATGTAACTAGCGATGTCCACCGACATTTGCGTTGCTAACTAGCAATGTTGTATTACGTTGCTAATTGTCGCTGGCAGATTAAATGTTAGCAACGCAACAGGCAAAGTTTAGCGACGTTTAGCGACTTAGGTTCTGCCAATTTGTGTTTGCCACGTCACCTTTTTAGTGATATTTTACGACAATCTGCGACGTTACGATACTTACATAGCAACGTCATGTTACGAGCATAGCGACGAAATTAGCGACATTGGCTATTAAAATTGCTGACCTGTATAATTTTCCACGTCAGCACGTTTGCGACGTTCTGCAACATTCGGCGACGTTCTTTTTCCAGGTTAGCGATGTTCTGATACAGCTTAGCGACGTAACCATGCATCGCTAATCGTCGCTAATTCCAAAAAAATGTCAAAAAAGAATAGAATACAGTATGCTTTTTATATAAATGACAATTACATTATATAGCATTGTACCTGCATTTAGAATGACAGTTTGCAAATAATAGACCCAGAGCAACCCTCTGTAGAATTCTCTAGGTTCGCCGACCCCTTCGGTGGAACACTCAACACCGATAAACCAATATAGAGACAAATGATAAAAAAAACTACCAATAATCAAATAAATAGAATCGAACGATCAGAAAGATAGAATATAGCCAAGTAGATACAAATCTACTACCAAACGGCTATAAAAAGTGTGTCCGATAATATTCAACATAACATAACACAAATTGTCAGTAAATGTATAAAATAAATACATAGAGACCCAACAATGGGTCAACAACACTGTAGAAGCATGAAAAATATCAGCTGACAATATTCTTCCACTACAGCACAAATAATACAACTGTGCAGACAGAGTGTTAAAAAGACAAAACAGAAGATATAGAAAAAACTTCTTTTATTATCATGTCTACAAAAGTCTAGTACAGACTCATCAAGGCTACATATAAAGGACCAACCAAATTCTTCTACAAATGGTCGATTACAGATTCAGCAAAGCCTAGAGCAGTATACAATGGGTTTAGTCTTCATCGAAGTGCAGTCCCCCTTCTTTTCGGTACGCATACTGGAAGATTGATCCCCATTGAAGCGTATTCTTACTTTCTTGTGGGTGCAACCCTCCAAAAGCGTATCAGCTACTCGACTTAAGCGAGCAACTTCCTGAAGCAGCAATTGGCCTGGGTTTCTAAAAGGCGCAAAAGGTCTAAAAAGCCCAGAATGGGTAGGACAGAGCACAACCGGTGGCTCTTCGGGTTAGCCATCCACCCACAAGCTAGGTCGTCAGGACCTCGAAGACCTCCAAAGTGTCGCCCAGGTTCGAACTCCTTATGAGAAGCATTCCAACATGTTCCGAGGCTCATCAACAGTTCTTCTACGAAGGCATAGTCCCTTTGAATGAAGTAATGCTCAACCGAAATCCGACTTAAGCAAGGCCAACCATCGCTCGAATCTAAGTCTGGATCCAACATGGTGTTGAAAGACAAGAAAAGGAAGAAGATGTGACTCTTCAGAAGAAACTCCCCCTTTATATAGGACAGGAGTGGTCCAAAACACAAACCATATGGCCGACGGTCAAAGTTCCCACATTAATGGGATGAACCTAGGACTCAGCACGATAAACCTCATTAAATAAAGTTCATTCGACTAAGTCCTAGGCTATCCTAGGACCCCTTGAAATTCTCTAAGTAACTGTGACAATTAAGAGGGAGTCGTTCATTAAGGAGCGGACATTCATTGCTCTTTAAAAGAAGACTTCAGAGCCAATGCCTTCAATCCAGAGGCGCAGCTACATTACTGCGCCAACCTCAGGCACAGAATGGTGATGTTTTTACATCACCTTAACTCCAACGGCGCATCACTCAGGTGCAGACGGGTGATGTTTTTACATCACCTCAACCCCAACGGTGCAGCACTCTGCTCCGGTCCAGAATCTCAACTACCTTTCGTTAGAGAATTAGGAGATACCATTACATCCAATAAAAGTTCGCCTACCGCTCTAAAAGCACAGTAACCTCGTCAACCTGAAGCACAAGCCTACTCGTCGCCCTAAAGCACATTGACTTCGTCGCTCGAAACACAGCCTTCTCGTCGCTCATACGCACAGAGACTCCGTCGTCTTCGAAGCATAGTCTACTCATCACTTGAAAGCACAGAGGCTTCGTTGTCTCCAGAAGAACGGTCTACTCGTCATCCCAGAAGCGCAGTAATACTTAGACATCGCCAGAGGTGCAGGAAGCATGGTCCCACCTAGTCGGTTTGCTTAAACCGACTCTCTCGAAGATAAGATTGGGATCGATCATGATTGATATCTTATCAAATTGATCTAAATCTTAGACAAAAATCAATCAAAATCCAAATCTAAGATAAAATTCTAAAAATTACTCAGCTGCATCCGAACAAGCTGTAACGCCTCAGTCCCAAAATACGTAGGACCAAGTACGTAGACATGCCAGCTGTATACATACGAAATACATGGACCTCATATATATACATAAGCTGTAAATGTAGTAATCCAAGACAACTAAATCTCATCCACAATGAAAGGAATAATAATATAGAAATCAACTTGAATATTTATGATACAATCGTTGGACGGAGACAAAGTCCACTACCAACTAATTTAATTAGAGAAGAAATATATAAAGAAAATGATTGGTCGAGCGAAGCAATGACAAGTCTAAAAGCAGTCATCCCGAAGGAAGGAATGGCCTTAGCTAGAGCACCTGCAAGAAATTACGAAAATACACACCTGAAGAGATCACCAGGTCCTCAGAGGGACGTAACAAGACACATAATATCATGCCGATAAACTGAATAATAAGCTCAACAAAAAAGTATGCATGAGTAAAGATTCCTACCCATTCTAGGTGATATGCACTTTGAGGACAACGTTCTACGCAGGGGCTGTAACAGATTCACGCAAGCAAGTAATAGAGAGTGGCCAGCAACTAGCGCTCATCCGAGACGCTATCGGCCTGGGCAGAAGGTAGTGCTCATGAGAGTCACCCTCGGCCCAAAATGTGTGTAAAAATAAAATGTACCCCCTACGCTAATAACTGTCCCCTCCCCCCAATGATACTATACATGTGTCGACTCCACGACACTGTTTAATCCTTAACAACTACCAAGTCTTCTACACAAATCTATTAGCAGTTATATCCTAACGCACGGCCTGTACGCACCAATGATCAGTCAGCACGCAAGTCCGCATCTATATGCGACTCACAACTCACAATCTGTGGCACAACGTGACAGTTTATGAGATGCACTAAACATATGGTGGTCCCTTAACTCTAAGCCAATTGCATAAAGTATAATAATTTGCATATATATAATTTTAAAAGAACAACATAAAGTAAAAGCATGTATGATATTGAGCAAGAAATTAAATAGTAAGCGCAAGGTTTCGTGCCTGAGGTTATGTGCAAAAGGGAATAATCCAGTAGCTCGAACCGGCAAAATAAACAAAGCAGGAAAAGCTAAATTTTGCAGATGATGCCGGATGCTGCAACAAATATCACGAACAAGTTTGGAATATAAGATATGTCTAGGAAACGCCTCTCCAAAAGTTAAATTCTGGAACAAGAGCAAAGTCGTAATTTTGGTTCAAAACGATATCCGTCGTTGGATCCACTTTACACCGAAATGCATGCCAATGTCTACGATCTCTAAAGTCATCAAAATATATGTCTACAGATTTGTTTTGATGAGTCGAATCCAACGGTATGTCCAATTTTGGATTTTGGTGGGCTATGCACAAAATCGCCCGTTGAGTGGGATTGTGGGCCCGGCAAAATAGCATCCCGATCAACAGTCTCATAATCGGACCAAACTTGGCTCACAAAACCAAAAAATATTTCGAGTCCAATGGCGCAAGTTTCGTCGCGATTTGATGAGTGTGCACAAAGTTGTGACTTAATTTGCAAAGGGTCGATACGAGGTATCTCGACGGATACGTACTGATTTCGTCGTGCATATGCAACGAAATTAGATTCCGTCAGTTCCCACACATCGACAACATCCATACGCGCCTTTCCATGCGTATAGTGCACGACCACGTTGCCCGGTTTGTCGGGGCGCACGCCGTATCGGGTGTTTTTCCACTTTTTGAAAACAGAATTTACAATTTTTTGTAAAACTTTAACAACGTGTAACTTTCTACATACTAGATGAAAAGTGAATCCAAAAGGTGCGTTATAATCTCGGTTATGTTGTCTTTGACTGTCTTTAATTATTTTTTACGAAAGTTTAATGGACAGCGAGAAAAGTGGCCGACAAGTTGATGTTTAGAATTAGTTTTTAACAGTCCAGAAAATCTAAATTTTTTGCTAACTTCGGTTCAATTTTTCGAACAAATTAGATGGTTTTGTTAAAATCCATCTGAAGGATATCGATGAGGGTTAAGTCTACTTTCTTGAACATTTTACGGATTAGAAATCGGAGTTACGAGCAAAAAGTTACGTCGTAGGGAAGTAGGGTACCTTGAGTATAAAAACTGCTCCGCGGGTGACGAAAGGCTGACTTCCGATGCTCCGTTTGTCGTGCACAAAGCTCCGTCGCTGGTGAAATGAATTCGTAGGCGAAGAGGGTATGATCAGCCTTAACTTTTGTTTTGGAAGTTTAGGGTTTAGAGGTCTGTGGAGAAACTTATATACATAACAAGTAGGCCCCACTCCTAATACTAGTGGGGTTAGGATTTCACAAAATTCCCACAACTTTTGCACTCAGCCGGGGGGGGGGGGGTGGTTTTCTGCTGACTATAGCAGGTAGGCCCGCCCACTTAAGTGGGCGGCTGTAACCAAACTTTTTTTCTTTTTTCTTTTCCTTTTTCTTTTCTTTTTCTTTTCTTATTCTTTAAATCTTTTATAGATAAAACTATATATATTCAAAAAATCATTTAAATACAAATAACACTTTAAATATCACATATCCACATATTTAATATATTTAAATATATCTACATATATATATATATATATATATATATATATATATATATATATATATATATATTATATATATATATATATATATATATATATATATATATATATTCATCTTACAATAAATCAATCTCAATAATAATAATAATAATAATAATAATAATAATAATAATAATAATAATAATAATATCTAAATAGAATGAACATATTTTAATCTCCATGAAATAACTTAAATTATAATAAAATAATAATAATCGTCCCAATGGGTGAACATTACCGCTTACCCAAGTATGGGTCCAAAAAATTGTACCATCTTGTAAAATATTATTTTATTAATAAAACCTAAATTTTGTACCAAAAGTCAATAAATATTCAACAAGTCTCAAAATTATTTAAAAATATTTGTACACACATGAAATGTTCCTACATGGCCATCTTGGTCCCACCATATGCCTACATGGGCTTAAATTTGGTTCGGGCCATGTTCGGACTGAATTGGCCAAACCGGGTCATAAAAAAATAACTAAAACCATAAAATTTATAAATTCATTTTTAAGTCTAATAAAATAATAAAAAATAAATTTTAAAAAAAGGGGTTTTACATCCTACCCAACTTACAAGAATTTTGTTCTCGAAATTAAAAATAAGTAGGGATTGAAAAGGTCACATGGGTATATCGATGAGAAATCATCAAATCACAACGTTCAACAAAACATGAATTAGAAAATCATGATTTAGATAAATACGAAATAATCATGGATATGGCTAATTAATGCAAGAATAAAAATGATCAAGGGTTTTAAGTAGTTCAAGGTAAAACACGAGTTTAAAGAATAGAAAAGAATCGCGTAGACTAAGGGAAAAAATAATTTAGAGACTTAAGAGAGATGGTTCCTTGAGAATAGTTGTATATTGGTCATCCAGGTTGCGGGCATTATTAAGAGAACGATTTGAATCATCCTCAAGTATCAAGAATGATTAGAAGGTCGCGATAGTAGGTATGGAATCGACGAGTAGTTCAAAGCGAGGATATAGTCACCTTGGTTGGTCCATGGCTAACTATCTTGGCAATAGATGGTAGGACAACTAAAGGCAATACTTTGAGTCTATCTATCAAGTACTGTCACCCCCGTTTTTCGTTCTACGTATTTCCAGTATACGTATACGGAATCCTGACATGTATTTTTATTTTTCCTGTCTGGCTAGCTAATTTTCGTTTAATCTTGATTAGGTTCATCATAGCATGTAATGGTTTACTTGGTTTATGTTGGGATGGCTCGGTTTTAATTGGTTTGGATTGGTTTGGTTTGGTTTAATGTGTATTGGAACACCTTAGCCTATGCTCCCCCTCAACACACCACATCCCACCCTCATAAAACTCTACCAACACTCTCTCTCTCTTCATTACTTCCTCCATTAACTTCTTCTTCCTCCACCCAACTCTCCACACCGATAGGCAAGTGCAACTTGCTTCTACAAGAGAGCCATTTTATTGTTCCATTAGCTTCTTCCCATGTTTCTATGGCACATTAGAACTTGTTATTTTCCATTTTGAGGCTTTAAATCTTGTAGATCTAGAATTTTGTTATTTTTGGACTTGGTGGTTTTGATCTATCAAACCTCTTTGTTTTCAAGTTTTGATTGTTCCATGAGGTGGAAAACTTTCTTCTACCCAATTCTGACCTTTGAAAAGTTAGATTTGGACTTGTTCTGACCAAGTTATAAACTTTGAAGCTTTGGTTTAACCATGGAGTTTTTGATGGTTTGAAGAAGACAGTGACCAGTGTGTAGAGCTTTTTAGCTTACGCCACTGAGCCACAGCCTTGAGTACGCTCCCTGTTGGAAGCGTGACTTTTGTCTTGAGTACGCTCCCTGTTGGAAGCGTGACTTTTGCCTTGAGTACGCTCCCTGTTGGAAGCGTAACTTTTGCCTTGAGTACGCTGCCTGTTGGAAGCGTGACTTTGCCTTGAGTACGCTGCCTGTTGGAAGCGTGACTTTGCCTTGAGTACGCTGCCTGTTGGAAGCGTGACTTTTGCCTTGAGTACGCTTCCTGTTGGAAGCGTGACTTTTGCCTTGAGTATGCTTCCTGTTGGAGGCGTAACTTTTGCTTTGAGTACGCTTCCTGTTGGAAGCATGTCTTTTCGTACGCAACCTTGAGCACGCTTCCTGTTGGAAGCGTGTCTCTTGCGTACGCAGACTTGAGCGTGCCCTGGCCTGAGCGTACGCATATCTTGAGCATACGCATGACCCTTGCGTACGCTGTACTGAGCGTACGCTACCTCTTGCTCCCCCCCCTTTGAGTGCTTTATGTCCCCATATTCCCTTTTTATGAATTTGCATCCATTTTATATCCTTATGCCTTTGATGTAAATTGACATGAACCCGACATGATCATGACCGTAATTATGAATGTTAATCGGACCAAGGCTTACTGATGGAATTGCATAATTAGTGACCCGCTGTGGTGCACTCTTGACAAGTAATTTGACATGATAATTCTTGAAGGTGGTCCGTCGTGACGCACCCTTGCCTTGACAAGTAATCTTGATAAGTAATCTTGACACGATAACCTTAATACGCTGTTGCGACAGCTAACCTAACATGCTAAGTAAATTCTTGACACCGTGGATGATTGTATTGAATATGCCTATATAAGCAACAAGTCTTGTCTCGCATCATGTCTAGGACATGTATCCCTGGTTACCACGGTCAGGGATTCATACCAAATCTGACTAGGTTAACGACTAGATTGATCAAGTAAAGCATATAGAGAGGTATTCCGGCTACAAGCAATCCTGTTATCTGGGCGCCTTCCTTGATGGACTTGTAGCCTGCCGACGAGTAGGGCACATTTCCAGCTCACTGTTATGTGGGGCACTACATGAAACGATTACTATGCGCACTGTCATGTGTTGCATCCAAGTCACCTTACAAGACATGATAACTCTAAGCTTGAACCTTGCGTCTTGATAACCTAGATTGTCTGCAGGGCTTGTGGCCGTAGGCGTACCTCATTGCATCTTGCCAGGAACTAAGCTTGTGATAACCCTAGTTAGTTATGTATCAAGCCGTACTCTTTGTTTGGCCGTGAATGATGGATGGAGTTCTATTTTGTCTAGTCTTGCCTAGATCCAGTGCATGGATATCTCCAGACATGCTTGTTTATGCTTTACTTTATCGATAATTGGTTCGAGGCCAAGTTCTGTTCAGGTGAAGGGTTACAACCCCGATCCTTGTTTGGTTTACGGGTTGTAACTTGGTTACCGGAATAGTCCTTTAGTTATCTTATCGTTTATCATCATGTTTTCTTTAACTCATGTCTTATGTTATTTCATCTATAATTTATGTACTGACATGCTGGTTTTAGTTCTTAAGTGAAGCCTCCTTCGTGGCACTTGCTCTTTCTGGGGTCTAACCCAGCTGGTTTTGTATGGCCAGATTTCGGAGCAGCTACCGAGGATCTCCCAACCTTCCTGCCAGATGGTTAATACTAGAAGGAATCCCGGCAACGAGTGGGTTTTTATTTTGCTCTTCCACTCCCTTGTAAAAATATTCTTTTGAGGCGTTTAGCCGCCGAGCAAGTGTTAGCTCGTTTGCAACTTTATTTACTGTCTGTCTACGGGCTGTAGCATAATTGACAAATCCTAGGGTTGATCATGTATGACTTAAACTCTTGCTAGTCTTCGTATTTTGTATGACTAGCTTCATGATCATCTGAATATGTAATGTATGGGACGCTTTACTTGTATGTATGATGATCTACCATCTTGTTATATCTACTTGTTGCTTGAGATTGAGACATTAGACTTGTTATTGACCTTAAGAGACTGATGGCTTGTAGTAAACCCTCATGCATCTATACAGCCGTGACCGTATTGCGATGTGAGATTCACTTCAATGTACGTAGCTAGCTGTGTCTGTCCCCCGCTCTCCAATATTCTGGTTCTGGGGCGTGACACTGTTTAAGTGGTGGCCCATGCAGGTCTTGTAGATCAAGATGTGTGAGGGTTTTACCGGATAGATGTCTCAATCAGCACTCGCCTTTGATCTTTACTCGTGCCTTCTGATCTTTCAGAATCCTTGACCTGATCACTTGTTTATATCTTCGATCTATCATGGTCCTTTCTTATTATTCCCTATGTCGTTTCCTTCAGCAGTATTATTCCTGGTCCTACCGATCAGCAAGCCGAAGCACCTCCAGTGGACCAGCAGCAACCTGGAGACCAAGCCCAGCACTCTGGAGTGGCCTCCCGAGTCATGCATTCCGGAGACCCCGAGCCCCCAGTTCAGCCAGTCCAGCCTGCAGAGCCTGACGATGGCACCTTGGTGGGTCTCATCAGGACATTGCTTGCATCTCAAGATCGTCGGGGCGATGCCCTGCACCAGGCAGTACAGGATGCCATGGGCCGTGTTGGTTATCAAGGGAACAGTACGGCTAGCAGTTTCAAGCGCCTCAACCCTCCCTTCTTTGATGGGAGTGAAGACGCTATTGCAGCCGATGCGTGGCTCCAGGACATTGAGATTATCTTAGATGCAGCCAAGACTCCAGAAAGAGAGAAGGTAGCTGTGGTACGTCTACAGTTATTGGACCTAGCCCGCACCTGGTGGGCGATGATGGCAGTTGGTTTGGCAACGCCTGTTCCGTGGGCGGTATTCAGTGACAAGTTTCAGATCAAGTACTTCGATGCTGTGGCTCGGCATAACCTACAGACGAAGTTCACTAATCTCAGGCAGATGAGCAGGACGGTCGATGGATATGCAGCCGAGTTTTCAAGACTGAGTCGGTTTGCTCCCACTTTGGTGGCAACCGAGTTTGATCGAGCGTAGCGGTTCCAGCAGGGACTCCACCTAGAGATCATTCTAGCAGTGGAGCAGTTTGAGCATCAGACCTTTGATGCTATTTTGCGGGCAGCTAAGAGGTATGAGTATACCTCGCAGAGAATTGTAGACAGAACAGGAGGACGAAAGCGGTCCCATGGTCAGATGATCCAGTCTTCAGCCCCAGCCCCGGCAGCTAGAGCCTTGACCATTGGGGCTCCGAGGAGGGCAGCATCAGTTACGTCGGTTCAGCATTCGACTCTGACGTATCCTCAGCAGCAGAAGCAGAGGCAGTCTTCCACAATGGGCTGTACTCATTGTGGGAAGCCAGGGCATATAGTGTCAGAACGTCGCCGAGCACAAGGATTGTGTTTGGCTTGTGGAGCACCGGATCACATGATAGGGTCCTGCCCACAGAGAGCCGGTTCATCCTCATCGGCCCAGACTAGTCCGTCTGTGAGGGGACCAGCACCAGTGCAGCAGCAGCAGTATCAGCCTCCGAGGCCATTGCCGCCTCAGGCTCAGGCATTCCAGCAGCAGCGACCACAGCAGTATGCCCAGGTCCAAGCTCAAGTTCAAAACCGACAGAGAGGTTTCCAGCAGAGGAGACCAGCACCCAGAGGGCACGGTCAAGCGATGGCTTTGACTGTAGAGGAGGAGTTAGCATCAGGTGAGGTTGTGGCAGGTACCATTCTCGTCAACTCTTTTCCTGCATCAGTATTATTTGATTCAGGTGCTTCGCATTCATTTATGTCTGCACGATTCACGACACGGATAGGACTGTAGCCCGAGTCATTATCAGTGAGGCTCAGTATACTTACTGGTAACGGACTTGTGGGTGTAGATAGGGTGTTTTCTTCGTGTCAAATCGTAGTCAGCGGTAGAGAGTTTCCCGCTAGGTTGATAGAGTTTTTGATGGCCGATTATGATGTGGTCCTAGGAATGGATTGGTTGAGGGACCAGTATGCTAGTATAGATTGCTATGTTGGCAAGATTATTTTTAGTGTTCCCGGTGAGCCAGAGTTTTTATTTTCTCGAGGCGGAGTAGAACCTTCTTCGCCAGCATTGCGGATGGCCATAGCAGCAGCAGTTTAGTTTTCCAGAGTTGTAGAAGAGTTTCCTGACGTATTTCCCGAAGAACTTTCAGGCATACCCCCAGAGAGGGAGATAGAATTTACTATCGATTTGATTCCAGGGATGGCACCAGTGTCAGAGAGAGTCTATAGGATGGCACCATCAGAGTTGGAGGTCCTGTACAAGATGATTGAAGAACTTAGAACCAAGGGATTCATGCGTGCTAGCGGATCACCTTGGGGAGCTCCGATGCTTCTTGTGAAGAAGAAGGATGGTACGTCAATATTATGCGTTGATTATCGTACCTTGAACTCTGTAACCATTAAGAATAGATACCCTTTACCAAGGATAGATGATTTATTTGATCAGCTCAGGGGAGCGACAGTATTCTCGAAGATTGACTTACGGTCAGGGTACCATCAGATCCGAGTCAGAGAGCAGGATATCCCGAAGACAGCATTCAGATCTAGGTATGGACATTGGGAGTTCCTTGTTATGCTATTTGGAGCGATCAATGCGCCGGCCGTATTCATGGTTCTCATGAATCGTATCTTCATGCCCTATTTGGACCAGTTCGTGATAGTGTTCATAGACGACATCTTAGTCTATAGCAAGAACGAGGCAGAGCATGAGCAGCATCTTCGTGTAGTTCTTCAGATTCTCAGGGAGCACCAGTTGTACGCGAAGTTCAGTAAGTGCGAGTTTTGGTTGGATCGTATCTCGTACTTGGGTCACATTATCACCAGAGGTGGAGTGGAAGTTGATCCCCCGAAGATAGTGGCCATAGAGACATGGCCAGTACCTAGCACCGTTGCAGAAGTTCGGAGTTTCCTCGGATTGGCCGGCTATTACCGACGCTTTGTGTTAGACTTTGCTCGGATTTCAGCACCGCTGACGCAGTTGACCCGTAAGGATGTGCAGTTTGCTTGGACAACAGAGTGTCAGAGTTCATTTGAGAAGTTGAAGCAGAGATTGATGACGGCCCCCATTCTCACTCTTCCCGACGGGACGGGAGGATTTTCAGTTTATTGCGACGCATCCGGCAAGGGATTAGGATGTGTCTTGATGCAGCATGGTAAGGTAGTCGCTTATGCGTCACGTCAACTTCGTGACCATGAGAGGAATTACCCAACCCATGACCTGGAGTTAGCAGCCGTAGTTTTTGTATTAAAACTTTGGAGACATTATTTGTATGGAGATCGAGTGGAGATTTTCACCGACCACAAGAGTCTGAAGTATGTGTTTACCCAGAAGGATCTTAATATGCGTCAGAGGAGATGGCTAGAGCTACTTGTGGATTATGACATCAACTTGCAGTATCATCCTTGGAAGGCCAACGTGGTAGCAGATGCATTGAGCAGGAGAGCCGGAGTTTATTTTCTAACGGCGCAGCCAGAGTTGTTAGCAGATCTTCAGAAGATGGGTATTGAAGTTGTTCTTCCTTCCAGTGTGGCATTGATGGCCAGTATGCAAGTTCAGTCCAGCATAGTTGAGAGGATCAAGTTAGCTCAGTCCACGGACTCTAAGCTTCAGCAGCTTAGGACTGAATGTGTGGCAGGACAGAGACCAGAGTTACACATTCATGAAGATGGTACACTCCGACATGGGAGGCGTCTTGTGTACCCAGTGGTGATATCAGACAGGAGATTATGGCAGAAGCCCACAGTTCTCAGTATTCCATCCACCCCGACGGTATGAAGATGTATCGTGATATTCGGCAGCATTTTTGGTGGAATGGTATGAAGAAGGAGATAGCCCGGTTTGTCTCTCGTTGTTTAGTTTGTCAACAAGTTAAGACTGAACATCAGAGACCAGCTGGACTTCTTCAACCTTTACCAATCCCAGAATGGAAATGGGAGCACATTACCATGGATTTTGTAACTGGATTACCTAGATCCCCAGCTGGGAGGGATGCCATCTGGGTTATAGTTGATCGTCTCACGAAGGTAGCTCATTTTCTTCCTTTCAGAATCGGTCAGTCGACGGATCAGCTTGCAGAGATGTACCTCAGGCAGATAGTCAGATTGCATGGAGTGCCAGTCAGTATTGTGTCCGACAGAGATTCAAGATTCACCTCGCACTTTTGGCGGAGTCTTCAAGAGAGTTTGGGGACTCGTCTCAAGTTCAGTTCAGCCTACCATCCGCAGACAGATGGTCAGTCAGAACGCACGATCCAGACTCTTGAAGACATGCTGCGGTCATGTACACTCGACTTCGGTGGTTTCGTGGGAAGATCACCTGCATCTCGTAGAGTTCTCGTACAATAACAGTTTCCAGGCTAGTATCCAGATGGCACCTTTCGAGGCCTTGTACGGCAGGAAGTGCAGGTCTCCTTTAGCTTGGGACGATATCGGTGAGAGGCAAATGCTTGGACCAGAGATGGTGACGCGGACTATTGAGGTGGTCAGACGAGTCAGAGATCATCTTCGAGTCGCCCAAGATCGCCAACGTCATTGGGCCGATTCTTATCGGCATCCCCTTGAATTTTCTGTCGACGACCACGTATTCCTTTGGATCTCGCCTACCCGTGGCGTCATTCGATTCGGCGTACGGAAAAAGCTCAGTCCTAGGTATATAGGGCCGTTTGATATTCTAGAGCGAGTAGGTGATGTATCCTATCGTCTCGCTCTTCTGCCGTCGTTACGTGAGGTACATGATGTCTTTCATATATCCCAATTTTGACGGTATATCCCGGATCCGAGTCATGTCCTTGATTATTCGGAATTGGTTGTTGGTACCAACCTTTCGTATGAGGAGAGACCCGTATCCATATTGGACCGGAGGGAGAAGGTACTCAAGAACAAGACTATCAAGTTAGTCCGTGTTGCTTGGGGTCATCACTCTTTGGGTGAGTCAACTTGGGAGCATGAGGATGATATCCGATCGCGATATCCCGACCTGTTTGACTCGTAAGGTATAATGTCTTCTTATGCCTTATGCTTAAGTTTCTTGCTTGCATGAATGATTGCTTGATTGACTACTAGTTCTGTATTGTCTGCAATTGATATAGCATAATCGACATCTCTAGCCTCTTGATTAAATTTCGAGGACGGAATTCTTTTAAGGTGGATAGAGTTGTCACCTCCGTTTTTCGTTCTACGTATTTCCAGTATACGTATACGGAATCCTGACATGTATTTTTATTTTTCCTGCCTGGCTAGCTAATTTCCGTTTAATCTTGATTAGGTTCATCATAGCATGTAATGGTTTACTTGGTTTATGTTGGGATGGCTCGGTTTTAATTGGTTTGGATTGGTTTGGTTTGGTTTAATGTGTATTTGAACACCTTAGCCTATGCTCCCCCTCAACACACCACATCCCACCCTCATAAAACTCTACCAACACTCTCTCTCTCTTCATTACTTCCTCCATTAACTTCTTCTTCTTCCTCCACCCAACTCTCCACACCCATAGGCAAGTGCAACTTGCTTCTACAAAAGAGCCATTTTATTGTTCCATTAGCTTCTCCCCATGTTTTTATGGCACATTAGAACTTGCCATTTTCCATTTTGAGGCTTTAAATCTTATAGATCTAGAATTTTGTTATTTTTGGACTTGGTGGTTTTGATCTATCAAACCTCTTTGTTTTCAAGTTTTGATTGTTCCATGAGGTGGAAAACTTTCTTCTACCCAATTCTGACCTTTGAAAAGTTAGATTTGGACTTGTTCTGACCAAGTTATGAACTTTGAAGCTTTGGTTTAACCATGGAGTTCTTGCTGGTTTGAAGAAGACAGTGAGCAGTGTGCAGAGCTTTTTAGCTTACGCCACTGAGCCACAGCCTTGAGTACGCTCCCTGTTGGAAGCGTGACTTTGCCTTGAGTACGCTCCCTGTTGGAAGCGTGACTTTTGCCTTGAGTACGCTGTCTGTTGGAAGCGTGACTTTGCCTTGAGTACGCTGCCTATTGGAAGCGTGACTCTGCCTTGAATACGCTTCCTATTGGAAGTGTGACTTTTGCCTTGAGTACGCTGCCTGTTGGAAGCGTGACTTTTGCCTTGAGTTCGCTTCCTGTTGGAAGTGTGACTTTTGCCTTGAGTACGCTTCCTGTTGGAGGCGTGACTTTTGCCTTGAGTATGCTTCCTGTTGGAAGCATGTCTTTTCGTACGCAACCTTGAGCACGCTTCCTGTTGGAAGCGTGTCTCTTGCGTACGCAGACTTGAGCGTGCCCTGGCCTGAGCGTACGCATGTCTTGAGCGTACGCATGACCCTTGCGTACGCTGTACTGAGCGTACGCTACCTCTTGCTCCCCCCTTTTGAGTGCTTTATGTCCCCATATTCCCTTTTTATGAATTTGCATCCATTTTATATCCTTACGCCTTTGATGTAACTTGACATGAACCCGACATGATCATGACCGTAATTATGAATGTTAATCGGACCAAGGCTTACTGATGGAATTGCATGATTAGTGACCCGCCGTGGTGCACTCTTGACAAGTAATTTGACATGATAATTCTTGAAGGTGGTCCGTCGTGACGTACCCTTACCTTGACAAGTAATCTTGATAAGTAATCTTGACACGATAACCTTAATACGCTGTTGCGACAGCTAACCTAACATGCTAAGTGAATTCTTGGCACCGTGGGTGATTGTATTGAATATGCCTGTATAAGCAACAAGTCTTGTCTCGCATCATGTCTAGGACATGTATCCCTGGTTACCACGGTCAGGGATTCATACCAAATCTGACTAGGTTAACGACTAGATTGATCAAGTAGAGCATATAGAGAGGTATTCCGGCTACAAGCAATCCCGTTATCTGGGCGCCTTCCTTGATGGACTTGTAGCCTGCCGACGAGTAGGGCACATTTCCAGCTCACTGTTATGTGGGGCACTACATGAAACGATTAATATGCACACTGTCATGTGTTGCATCCAAGTCACCTTACAAGGCATGATAACTCTAAGCTTGAACCTTGAGTCTGGATAACCTGGATTGTCTGCAGGGCTTGTGGCCGTAGGCGTACCTCATTGCATCTTGTCAGTAACTAAGCTTGTGATAACCCTAGTTAGTTATGTATCAAGCCATACTCTTTGTTTGGCCGTGAATGATGGATGGAGTCCTATCTTGTCTAGTCTTGCCTAGATCCAGTGCATGGATATCTCTGGACATGCTTGTTTATGCTTTACTTTATCGATAATTGGTTCGAGGCTAAGTTCTGTTCAGGTGAAAGGTTACAACCCCGGTCCTTGTTTGGTTTACGGGTTGTAACTTGGTTACTGGAATAGTCCTTTAGTTATCTTATCGTTTATCATCATGTTTTCTTTAACTCATGTCTTATGTTATTTCATCTATGATTTATGTGCTGACATGCTAGTTTTAGTTCTTAAGTGAAGCCTCCTTTGTGGCACTTGCTCTTTCTGGGGTCTGATCCAGCTGGTTTTGTATGGCCAGATTTCGGAGCATCTACCGAGGATCTCCCAACCTTCCTGCCAGATGGTGAACACTAGAAGGAATCCCGGCAACGAGTGGGTTTTTATTTTGCTCTCCCACTCCCTTGTAAAAATATTCTTTTGAGGCGTTTAGCCGCCGAGCAAGTGTTAGCTTGTTTGCAACTTTATTTACTGTCTGCCTACGGGCTGTAGCATGATTGAAAAATCCTAGGGTTGATAATGTATGACTTAAACTCTTGCTAGTCTTCATATTTTGTATGACTAGCTTCATGATCATCTCAATATATAATGTATGGGACGCCTTACTTGTATGTCTGATGATCTACCATCTTGTTATATCTACTTGTTGCTTGAGATTGAGACACTAGGCTTGTTATTGACCTTAAGAGACTGATGGCTTGTAGTAACCCCTCATGTATCTAGACAGCCATGACCGTATTGCGATGTGAGATTCACTTCAATGTACGTAGCTGGCTGTGTCTGTCCCCGCTCTCCAGTATTCTGGTTCTGGGGCGTGACAAGTACAGTGTCTGTTTTTTCTAAAGTAAGTAAAGCCCACAACAAAAGAGTTCAAAGACGATGCTATTCAGTACGAAATACGATGTTCATAGGCGACAGGAATAATTCAAATGAGAGTTGTCAATGCTGTCGTGGATGAGACTCTTAGGCAAGTTTACTATGTCTTCATCCACGTAGAATAATATGTGATAAGTGAACCAAAGTGCAATAGGTTGATCAGACCATCATGCACCGGTTCTGATTAGACAATATGTTAGTGGATGCACCCAATAAAATATGTCATGATCAAGCTTGATAATGAAATAAGCTTGCAAAACTGAAGCTACATTAGCAGCATGAGATAGTCAAAATATGAGCAAGGGAGGTACTGCTGAAGGAAATTTTAAATAGTCCAAGATCTTTTAAAATCGAGTCTTGCCCGAAGTGTGGGCCTGTACAGTTGTCCTAGTTTTCTTTACTTATAGTTTGGTTGTCTAGATAAGTTAAGGTCCTCTCAATTTATAGTCTAAGTGTACTTACCAATGTGGTTCACAAGGGTAAAGGTTTGTTAGGCGGTGAGGTATTCTACCCAACTTACAAGAGTTAAACTAATAGTATCATGGGACAATGGGTCAAGCAATCAAGATAGAGTACAAATTTAAGCATTTAAAGAATTTAGTAGATCACAATCACATATCGGTCGAAAGAATTGAGTCGAGATGGAATCCCTATCCGTGGTCAAAAATACATCGGTATCATGGTAAAGATTATAGTATGACCATTTTGACCATAAGGTCATATCAAGAAATAGAGTACAAGGAGATGGGTTTTGGTGGGACATGATATATCTACATGAAGGTAGGCTCGTCTAGGTCTTACATATAAAATTTGTTGGAAGAAAAAGTTTAGTGTTGTACTCCAAATATACAAGTCACAGTAAGGGATGCCAAAAGATCTAAAATAGGAAGTGGGAGTTCACGAGGTGATAATTAATGCACAAAAATAAAGAAGATCAAGTTAAAGCATGAAATAAAATTAATTAGAGAATCCAGTAAAAATAATTTAGGATCATAGTTCTAGAGAGAAGATAGCCTCTTAAATGAATACAGTCAACGAACAATTAAATCATTATTCAAATTGCAAATGGGTTAGAAAGTCGTATTTAAAAGATCTAGAATTGAAAGAAGGCCGAGTAAGTCAAGGTGGAAATACAGTCACATAGCTTGGTAGATGACTAACAAGACTTGTGTACATACTACTATCATGGTCATGGGTGATATGGCAATTAGTGTGGAATACTTCTAACTCCTTAGGGCTACCTTGGTGGCCTACCATTAAAATTTAACTCAAGTTTCCTCGAAAAGTTTCAAAATTTAAACTTTCAAAAATAAACCAGCAAAATTTTGTATTCACTCCAAGCTGTTCAAATTCATCATAAAATTTTTAAATCACTTCATAAATCTCAAAGCAAAATTTTATCATGTTACTACTAACCTTTTCCAAATTTTTTTTTAATTCCACTATTTAACTCAAGAGTTCATAATTTACGAATCCATAAAAATTTCACAATCAATCAAAAATTTAACACTCTAAAATTTTCCAATAACTCATAATAAAAATCTTAGCATATTAAAAGCAACCTCAAAAATTAAGCTCAATGCTCTCATCAATTTTTTACTTCTATTCATGCTAAGTTATTCCAACAAAATCACAACTTTTAAATGGTAACTTTATTTGATCAATCAAAACAACCTTATCACATCATTAGTATATTTTCCCAAAAATATTTTTAATATTAGCAATCCCACATTAAACTAAATTTTTCGAATAATCCTATCAGTCAAAAATTATTATTTTTACCAAAATCTAAATAGATTTGTAAATCCTCAATCAAAGGACACAATTTAAAATAAAAATTTCAAAAATTATTTTTATAACTTTCAAATATTTTAAACCAAAATTCAGAAATCATTACTTCCACTTAAAATTTAAAATTTACTAAACATGAAAATCGCAAGTTGTACAACTCAAATTTAATTAATTTCTACGACCATTTTTTTATAGTTAAGATCATTTCCAAACCAAATGTATAACTATTCAAAGGTGTATAACTATAATCCAATAAATCATAAAAATCAAAACTCGAAATTCAAATAAATTTTATATTTGTTCAAAGATGTATATCTATCACCCAAAAATTATAAATATCACAATTCGATAAGCAAATCAATTTTATACTTGTGCAAAGAATTATAACTATAACCCAATAAATCATAAATATCAAATCTCAAAAAGCCAATAAATTTCTTAAATAAATGGTATAAAGATTCTATCCTTTTTTTTCCTGCAGTACCAATCCCATGGTGTTTACTATATTAGAAATCTCAAGATTAAAACCTTCCTTGGTAGTATCCTACTTTACAAATTACTAATATTAAATCACACTCTTAAAAAAAGCTTTTAACTCAATTGTACCATCTTGTAAAATATTATTTTATTAATAAAACCTAAATTTTGTACCAAAAGTCAATAAATATTCAACAAGTCTCAAAATTATTTAAAAAAATTTGTACACACATGAAATGTTCCTACATGGCCATCTTGGTCCCACCACATGCCTACATGGGCTTAAATTTGGTTCGGGCCATGTTCGGACTGAATTGGCCAAACCGGGTCATAAAAAAATAACTAAAACCATAAAATTTATAAATTCATTTTTAAGTCTAATAAAATAATAAAAAATAAATTTTTTTAAAAAATAGGGGTTTTACATCCTACCCAACTTACAAGAATTTCGTCCTCGAAATTTAGGAATAATAGGATAGATAGGGTTAGGGGATAGGAAGAGTTCGTCGATAAAATATAATTAAAATTTTGGAGGAGACGATAAAACGACGTTCAACACCACTATACAATAGAAAATTGTGGAGTCGATATATACAGAAATATCATGGTTATGGAATTGAATATGTGTTGCCAGTGAAGGTAGCAAAATTTCGATAATCCAATTTGGAGAGTAATAAGGAATTGAGTAGATCAAAGAGAATAATTTAGACATTTGGAAGATGTGGTTCCTAGAGAGAGACTGGAGACTAATCGCCTCGATTGAGAGTTTGATTAAGTGAACGATTAGAATCATTCTCGAGTGCTCAAGAATACTTGGGAGGACACGATAACAATTCTAGGGTTAAGGAACGAGGAGTAGTTAAACCCCAATATTTTCTAATTATTTTAATGCTATAAGCCGTGCGATAGGAATAACCGCGAATAAAAATTATATGCTAGTTTGACTTAGCAGTTATAGAGGTTTACTGTTGAGCGCAACTTAGGCTTGCACGGCATCACGCCTTAGCGAGGACGATCGATCCCGCAGGGATCCAGGCAAGACGGACGACCCTAGCGGGATCGGGGCGTGACAAAGTGGTATCAGAGCCAGGTTTCGATCCCGGGACCTGTGGGTTATGGGCCCACCACGCTTCCGTTGCGCCACCAGTGCGTATAAGCCGTACGATAGGAATAACCGTTAACAGAAATTGCATGCTAGTTTAACTTAGCGGTTATAGAGGTTTACTGTTGTGGATACAACATGGTAGGCATTGGGTGGGAAGAACAGCTCCTTAATGTATGGGTCATATATGCACTGCTCTGATTGTCGGTTATCTCCAATGGGAGGTACGGTCCTGATAGCCGGTTATCTCCAGTGGAAGGTACGTTCTTGATTGCCGGTTATCTCTAGTGGGAGGTACGGTCCTGATTCCTGATATTCCTGATCCGGCCCATGCGTCAAAGGTTTGTTCTTATTGCGTTCACAATAGTACGGTTAGGTACCCTATTGCAGGCATCCCTTATTTATTTGAGCAATATTTATTCAGTTTATATGGCATGATGTTATGTGTCTTGTTACGTCCCTCTGAGGACCTGTTTATCTCTCCAGGTGTGTATGCTTCTGTGATATTGCAGGTGTGCTAGTCGAGGCCGTGATCTTCTCCATCCTTTCGAAGATGATTGCATTTGGCTAGTCTTGTTATTTTATCTATTCCTTCTTGTACCTTTTATTTGAGATAGTTGGTAGTGGACTTTGTCTCCACCCAACGTATTGTACAAAGACTTATTACAGTTGATTATATCTTTTATTCTTCATTGTGGATGAGATTAGATTACTCTTGGTTTATTGCATTTTACAGCTTATGTATTCATACGAGGTATCCATATATTGGAGTATCTTCGTATGTATACAGCTGGCATGGATACGTACCTAGTCCTAAGTATTATGGGACTGGGGCGTACCATAAAATTTATAAATTCATTTTTAAGTCTAATAAAATAATAAAAAATAAATTTTAAAAAAAGGGGTTTTACACAAGCAAATGGGTACATGTCACGTGTCTCCTCCTTCGGTTATTTTGATAACCACCAGAGATCTTGATTGAAGGAAATCTCAATATCCGCCACGTGTCAGTACCGCAGAAGCCCGTACCGTGCAATGACGGTAGATTTTTTCATATCTCAAAACCCTAATGCACATCGTATATGTGCTTTCTCTCCTATAAATAGAAGGAGTTTTCCTTCAACAAGGAGAGACCATCGAATATCAAATCTCTAGCTCCAGGCATCCTCTTGATCGGCAACGCTAGAGTTCCATCAAAGGCATCAGAAAGTCAGAGCAAGTTCAACCCATCGTCATATCATTAACGGAGTAAAGGAGACGCTGCAGTGCTCGATCTCCATCGTCACATTTTTCCAGAAACTCTTCCCCTTGTACTTAGAATATCTTATTTAGGACTTTCTTCTCTGTACACAGGTCTTTCCCTTGTACTTAGGTATCCTGTTTATGAGTTCTTTCTCTGTACACAGGTCTTTTCTTTGTACTTAGAATATCCTGTTTAGAACTTCCTTCTCTGTACACAGGTCTTCCCTTTGTACTTAGGATATCCTGTTTAGGACTTCCTTCTCTGTACACAGGCCCTTTTTACGTTCAATAAGCAAAAAGTTTGTTCAATCTTTTGTGATGTCGAACAAAATGGCAACTTTGCTGGGGACTACATTCTCCTCCAACGAGAAGGCGATGACGTAATCTGACGACGACTTCCTGAGATCTTTCCAGAAGATGCTGGTTGTACGCTTCGACCAGCAAGCTTTTGAAGATCTCCTTTCTGATCATAAGTCGAATCCTTCGAAGCGGTTGGTAAAATCGAAGAAGACTCGACGTGTCTGGAGGCCCAAAGCAGCTGTTACAAATAGCACGACAAAGGAAACTATAATCCAGAACCCCCACAACGTCGAAGCCTCAGAGAAGATTTCGGCTGCTACAACCATATCTCCTCGCCCGATTCCCATCCTTGAAAAGTATAGCGAGGAAGATGGTGTCTCTATGGCGGGCCTAACGAAGGCACAACGCCAAAGGAAGCGTGCGCTGGTTCAAGCCCTCACGGCGGGAGCATTGCCGACAAGAAGATCCGTCTTCGACAGAATGGACTTCCCATCAGGCGAGCCTTCATTAGATTCTGAATACTATACACCCGTTGGGGGTAGCAGAAAGAAATCCAAGGCAGTACATGCCTCGTGCAACAAATGTACCACGCCTATAACCGACCAAAGGCTCGCATTGACAGTCACACGCACTGCCAATAGGAAGTTATACAAGACTGGTCCCCGTGCTTCGATGTCTCGACCAGTTGAATCCCTCTGTCGCTTGAGCACCCATATATGTGATACAAGCCAGGGGGTACATCTCGTAGAGAGAGACTCGTACGAGCAGCGTTCCTGCTGGCATGATAGGAGTCTGCCGTGCCAGACCCTCTCTGATCGTACCCACGTGTAGCTTCCCTGCACATACAATGGGGGTACCAAAACGAAAGACCTGGTGTTGTCCCAAACAGAAGAAGAATCGGTGGCATAGGGCATGTAATGCCCCATCCTGCTCAGTCAATCGGAGGAATCGGAACGCCGATGGCGCGACGTTCGAACTTAGTCTTGCAACAGTGACTCGAAGGCCCGCTCGGTCGAGGCAAATCCTCGCTCTGGTAGGGTAATTTTGGTGAACTCGCCTCATCTTAGCCTTCACATAATAAATTACATGTTTTCAACTTGCACAAGTAGGCTTGATAATAAAAGAGACGAATCCACATATCTAAGGAAATAATCCCGACGGGTCGAATTGAGTTAGAATATGAAAAGGTCCAACGGTTGACTTAGAGTTGGTGCACGACGTGCTTTAAAAATGACACTCGATCCTTCGTCCCGTGGCTTGGGAGAAGGAAAAGTTGGTCTTCGCCACAAGCTAAGAGTTAGCCTAAGTCATAGGCGTCGCCCGCATAAATGCTTCATAAAGCATGCACGGTCCAATCGTCCAAGGCTTGACGTAGTCCTTGCTCGTCAAGTTGTTGTACGATTAAGTTAGGCTAAGTTATGATAGGCTATAGAAGTCTTTTCTAAGCACTGTCCCATGTTTTTCTGCGATTGTCGAAATTACTTGGTTCCATGACCGTAAGGTCCGTTGTATAGGTATGGCTTGGACGGTAGTATCATCTAAAACATCAATTGGTGTAAGACAGGATGTCACGGACTTAGTGTTTCTAAGGCATCGTCACGGTTTATAATGCCCCACTCCGTACGACGTATCACGCTGAGACGTTGACTCAAAGAGTCGCATTGATCGAATAAAATGTATCGATGCGAATTGATACGAGAGTTAAGTTGTCCCGAGCAATGCATCGAACTAAGTCAATACGAAGAGTTGCATTGTCCCAAAGAAATGCATCGAGTTGAATCGATGCGAAGTGCTGCATTGCCCCGAAGGATAAGTGCGTTGAGTCGGCTCGAAGATTCTAAGAAATTGAATCTACCCAAGACGCAAGTCTGAATCGATGCAAGTATTGATTTTAGTTGGTTTTATGCATAGGCTATCCGTTTATGCTGAAATATTAGAGGTCGACATTTTTGCCTCATTCGCAACGGGTCCGTAAAACCCAAATCATCGCCTCGCAATGGGTTGAGACTTGGGCACGGTAGGCCGGAATCGATCGAGTAGTTCAATAAAACAAGAAGTGTCTGATGGCTAAGTCAGAAGATTTGGTCGTACAACGAAGTTATGAAATCGAGCCGCATCGACTCGGCAAAACGACAAGGCGTAACGGCTCAAGGTGGAAGGACTGACTTTTTTTTACTCCTTCATGCCTAAGTAAGAATATATCATTGTATGCTAAGTTAACCTATCGATACCACGGGCGTGGTCCGATCGAAAGATAAATCATAATATGTGTCAAACAGTAGTTAGAACAATTGAAATGAAACGTGCATCAAATGCACGAGTCGCTATGGAACATTGGATATCGCAAAGGTGAGCGTCTCGGTGCGCAAGCCGCAAGAACATGGGATAACTATATTCGGAGAGTGCCTTCATGCACGAGCCATTCCGTGCCTTCGCACACGAGTTAGAAAGGCTAGCACATTTAAAGACAATACAGACGAGTGCCCTAGTGCACGAACCATATACATTGAACACTAAGGCATAGAACATGGAAATACGACTTTGATGCGTGCATCAAGTACACGACACGAAGGAAAAGATGATAAATGTGTCAAAACATGCATACGTGCACGAGATCATAAAAGATTGCTTCGTTGTAAAGAGAACAGTTGTGGCATGTAGGTGCCGGAACTGTCAGATGTGGCATGATGCCTCGAAAGGTGTTTGGGACCTTCGAGTCGTTCGGTTGACAAATATTGAGTTGAGGCATGATACTATTGAATATTGAAATAAAGTATGAAATGTGAGAACATAGAAAGTTAATAGAAGAAATATGAGATGATAAAGTCTGAGTCTCGGACTCAAGACTATATTTGGTAGTTTGAATAATAGTGCATTGGATGGTCGAATGAACTTGAGGAAAATTGAGATAATCTCCCGTATACGGGAACGTTCCCTCCGAACGGACTGCACCGGGGCACCGGGACCGTTCGTCTTAGGAGGAATATAATCTTTGTGAGGCGCACATCCGTAAGACGATTAGCGATCGCTTAGCGAGATATGAAAAGCCGCAAATGATGGTATGCAATGGAAGGTCTCCGTAATTGGGATAGCAACCCACTACGAGAGGCACCGGGCTACCCAATTTGAGAAAGAAAAGAAAAAAAAAAGAAAGAGAGAAAGGAAAGAAAGAAAAGAAAAAAAGAAACACCTTTAGTCCATTCTGGTGTGAATACTCCAACGACCTTCATATAGTTAAGGAACGATGGGTTGAAAGTGCAGTCACATATGTGTCCGGCACACGTAGATCCTGCATAGAGAGCACTTATAACATGACAGGGAAGGAATGGAGACGTATTCACCTTGCGTCAGTGCATGGACACATACGTCTATGTTGGTAAAAAGTTGTGTCACAAAACAAACACGAGATTGCTTACTTGCTTGCCTATTCAATTCGAATAACATGTCTGCCATGATAACATACTTTACCGCTTTCGAATATGCCATGGAATCGACCCTAAGGAGAATATAGCAAGACCATAAGCTAAGTTGCATGATTCAACATAAATACTAAATGTTAGTTTAGAAAGTGGGTCTTTTCATCAGTACATGCGAGGACAAACGTACTGATCCTCCACCAGCTTTCATGCAGGGTGCAGGAAATGGATTGCTCGCAGTGAAGCTTCGCTTGATCGCGTAGAGGCATAGAATATCGTAGCGTTTGAAGCGTACGATCGCATTGACGCTCGGTCTTGCAACAAGATTGATGCGGCCGAGATATAGAAGGCATGATATGTGGAACGGTGAAATCCTTTGTGGACAAGAGAGAACTTGAGTATTGTAGCCAATCAGGCAAATTCAGTTGGGCTATTGAAAGCCTTTGTAATCTCTGTTCGATTATCAATAAAGAGAATTATTTCGTATACTCTGTTTTCCTTTCATTGTTAATATCAAATCAAAGATAACCATTTGAGAACTTGTCATTTTGTCTTGTACGAGTGTAAATCTAGACTCGTACGGTATTACGTCCAACGAGGGTGATGATTCGGATAAATCAATGCGAGGACGAGCGATTTTCTGGGTCGGGGCGTGACAGATTGGTATCAAAGCTCTAGGCTCAATTTCCTCAGGACGTTTGCTTTGTTTCAATTCCAAAGAGTTGTCCACTACCAATCGAATCACTCTTGACTCTACTCGATGCCACAATGGATGTTCCATATAATAAGTCTAATACAAATTCTGGTAATGTTGCCGCATCGAATTTACATGATATTACAGAAAAAGTTGTGAAACATTTCGTTGCATTGAATGCAACGAGCCGTGAAATGTTAGTGGCTGCAAGTGCAACAAATTGTGAAATACGATTTGAGATGTTATTGTTGCAATTTAACATGTTGAATAAGAAATGAAATGATGCATGAAGGGCAATGAGTTGTGAATATTGGTTGCACCAGTACGGAAACTTAAATAATGCGTTCCAGGAAGTGTAATGAGTTGATTATGAATGTGCGTTGTGATGAAAGTGATAAGTTAATATCGAATGTGTTGAACAAATTTGAGCATTGACTTTGAATGTTGGGAATAAATTGTTGCACAAGGTACAACAAATGCCGAAAATAAATCGTTACACGAGCTGCAATGAATGTCGAAAATAAGTCGTTACATGATGTGCAATACGTGTCAAAAGTAAATTATTGCACGTGGTACAACGCATGTCAAAGTAATCGTTGTACGGAGCGTAAACGATATTGAAAATAAATCGTTGCATGCAGTGCAACGGGTGGAACTAAAATCATAAATTGAGAGAAACGAATCGTTTGACAGTGCACCGAACTTGAACTTGTATTGGCAAATATACACATTAGCCGAATTGTGTCAAATTTTGATTAATCAAAGTTACGGTTGTGGTCAAGCACGATCACTGCGGAAATCATGAGTCGAAAAAGATTGTTGGTTCATACCGAGTATGATACGAGGGAAATAACTTGAGTTCTGAGTGGTATATGCCATACCACGTATGCGATGAATGACTTGATTCTATGTGGTATATGGTATACCACTTGTGTGATGAACTGCATCGACGCTTTGTGAGAATTGTGGAAGGTTTCTCCACAACGGACGGGAGAGTACCGAGACTCGATTGGAAATTTGTATGACGATATGTTGATGCAAGTATTCTTCGATAATCGGTTGGAACGATAGGGCGGGTACTCGTATCAATGAATGATACATCAGACGAAAATTATAAGTCGGTCGGACGACCGAGACTAACAAAACAATTATGCCTTGAGGCAACGATCGGATCGATCCGATAGGAAACTTAAAGTTATAAACGAGTCACACGACTTGTGATCTCGATGAAAATCTTAAGCGATACAAATTATAATCGAATCGCACGACTTGCGATCTCGACAAAAATGTTAGAATACGCAAGTGGTAATCGAATCGCACGACTTGCGATCTCGATAAAAATGTTAGCCGATGCAAAGTGTAATCGAATCGCACGACTTACGATTTCGATGAAAACATTGGTTGATTCGGATAGCCACGCCTAAGAAAGATAGTTGGTTATGTCGAGACGAGACTCACTGTGAGCACGAAGAAGTCATATGAAACTTAGAGGGCACGATTACATGAATCGTGGGCACGACGTCAGAAAATCGGTAACTTGGTTACGCGATCGAAGTATAACGAAATGCAACGAATCAAAAAACTATTCGAGACATACGAAAATGTTTGTGGAGAACTTGGACGTATGCAATGCAAGTTTTCGACGTTAAAACATATTCAAAGTTGACCCTTGCGCTATCAAAATTGATATGAACTATCAAAATCGATACGCCAAGAAACATAAGTACGATATGAGAACACACAACGGGGTAGGCCTACGATATCGAGATTTTCTGAAATGACAATACGAAGGTGTCAACTTGGTTGATCGTAAACTTTATGATTGATCAGGACGAGACTATAAGGTCATCGACGATCGTCTTGATGCGTATAGCATCTCGAATGTTGGCCATGGGTAGAAAGACTCGAATTCGATACGAGTAGATGTTTCATAAAATTTCAAAATTTTCGACGGTAGTGCATGAGTTAGTCGGACGCTAGTTGCGCATCAGTTGTGCCGATAGAAATGGTTATGTACGGATTTGGGTAGTCGCATAGAAAATTATCGGAACGTATTTTGGCTCCGAAATAAGAAATAGCATGGTTCGTAGTAAACTGTCCTTCGTTAATGATCCACAATTATCGAGCGCAGTTTCGGGACAGCTAACCATAGAAGACTTGACCGCCAAATCAAATTGAATGTTGCAGACCGTAGATGACCCATACGATATCGTATATGAAATTACATCGATAACAAATATAATGTGGTGCATGTTGACGATAAGTCTAGGCGATCGAAAATTGTTGGAACAACTTTCGATTGAGAATGGTGTAGCTACATTTTGAGTATTCATCGGATGAATGCTTGAATGGTTATGTTGGTCAACGATCGAACTAGAAATTCACCAACGGACTTGGTGATTTGGATAGGCGATTATGAGAATCGTGCTATGCACGAGAGAGAACGATAAGGAAATGACTTACGAGTTATGTCGTTAAATTCGGATTCTCCTTGCAATTGAGCTTGCGTGAATCAGACTTATATTCGATGTTGCGAGACGGACAAGTATAGAATTTAGTTAGAAATTTTCTACTCGATAGGAATCGAACGTAAGATGCATCATAAAGACCTTCGTATCAAGGCGATCATTGCCTTGAGCATCGTTGACTGGAATTAAACCTGTGTCGGATAGATTGTGTCCTTTGTGCAATATCAATTTGAGTTGCGTCGAGAGAATTTAAGCACGATGTCTAGGTAAGTAACCTAACGGACGTAGTCCTAAATATTGATGCATTTGCATGTCAACAAAGGAAATCGTATCGAGATAAGTTGCATAGCCAGACTTCGGAAATAGATGGGTGGCGACCTCGAAGGCAAGGTATTGTGGAGGATCGTTGTGATCGGATGTGCGATGGCTCGACGCAACGTATAGGATTGATAGTCTATACGAAACATACGAAATGAGAAATGCGATTTTGAATCGCGTCACGTGCGGCGACTTATTAAATGAATCACGTATGTATCGAACATACGTACACGATAAAAAAAATTCGAGAACAGTCGCTAAAGATAAGTCCGATAGGGAGTACGAGATGGCAAGCATAGGATTGAAATTACATGTCAGTTTTGTTCCAATTTGCTACCACTGGACTTGGTCGAAATACATATATCTTTGGGATGCCTTGAATATAGATACGGATCCAAATCGAGTTATATACAAATTCAAATCGAGCTGTAGGAAAGACTGTAGAATGTTAATAAAAAGCTTGCAAGATAGTGTGAAACTGAACAACATTGGAGGGATGAGATCGTGAAACGGTCTATAAAATACTTAATCGGAGTGTTGGTTTTGGTTCGAGGACGAACCTTATTTTGAGTGGTATATTCTATAATGCCTCGCACCGTACGGCGCATCACGCAGAGATGTTGACTCAAAGAGTCGTATTGACCGAATAAAATGTATCGATGAGAATTGATATGAGAGTTAAGTTGTCCCGAGCAATGCATCGAACTAAGTAGATGCGATGAGTTGCATTGTCCCAAAGAAATGCATCGAGTTGAATCAATGTGAAGCACTGGATTGCCCCGAAGGATAAGTACGTTGAGTCGACTCGAAGATTCTAAAAAATTGAATCTACCCAAGGCGTAAGTCTAAATTGATACAACTATTGATTTTAGTTAGTTTCATACGTAGGCTATCCGTTTACGCTAAAATATTAGAGGTCGACATTTTTACATCATTCGCAACGGGTCCGCAAAACCCAAATCATCGCCTCGCAACGGGTTGAGACTTGGGCACGGTAGGCCGGAATCGATCGAGTAGTTCAATAAAACAAGAAGTATCCGAATAGCTAAGTCAGAAGATTTGGCCGTGCAACAAAGTTATAAAATCGAGCCGCATCGGTTCGGCAAAACGACAAGGCGTATCGACTCAAGATGGGAGGACTAACTCTTCTTTTTACTCCTTTATGCCAAAGTAAGAATATATCATTGTATGCTAAGTTAACCTATCGATGCCACGGGCGTGGTCCGATCGGAAGATAAATCATAATGTGTGTCGAATACTAGTTAGAACAAGTGAAATAAAATGTGCATTAAATACACGAGTCGCTATGGAACATTGGATATCGCAAAGGTGATCACCTCGGTACGCAAGCTGCAAGAACATGGGATAACTGTATTCGGAGAGTGCCTTCGTGCACGAGCCATTCCGTGCCTTCGCGCACGAGTTAGAAAGGTTATTACATTGAAAGACAATATAGGCGAGTGCCCTAGTGCACGAACCATGCATATTGAACACTAAGGCATAGAACATGGAAATACGGCTTCGATATGTGCATCAAGTGTACATCGCGAAGGAAAAGATGATAAATGTGTCAAAATGTGCATACGTGCATGAGATTATAAAAGATGGCTTTGTTGCGAAGAGAACAGTTGTGGCATATAGGTGACGAAACTGTCAGATGTGGCATGATGTCTCGAAAGGAGTTCGGGACCTTCGGGTCGTTCGGTTGACAAACATTGAGTTGAGGCATGATGCCATTGAACATCGAAACGAAGTATAAAATATGAGAACATAGAAAGTTAATAGAAGAAGTACGAAATGATAAAGTCTGAGTCTCGGACTCAAGACTATGTTTGGTTGTTTGAATAATAGTGTGTTGCATGGTCGAATGGACTTGAGGAAAATTACGACAATCTTCCGTGCATGGGAACGTTCCCTCCGAACAGGCTGCTCTGGGGCACCTGGACCGTTCAGCCTAGGAGGGACACATCCATAAGACGATTAGCGACCGCTTAGCAAGATAAGTAAAGCCGTAAATGATGGTATACAACGGAAGGTCTCCGTAATTGGGACAACAACACACTACGAGAGGAGCCGGGCTACCCAATTCAAGAAAGAAAAAGAAAGAAAGAAAAGAAAGAAAGAAAGAAAGAAAAGAAAAGAAGAAGAGAAATGCCTTTAGTCCATTCTGGCGCGAATGCGCCAACGACCTTTATATAGTTAAGGAACGATGGGTTAAAAGTGTAGGCACGTATATATCCTGCACATATAGATCCTGCATAGAGAGCACTTATAACATGACAGGGAAGGAATGGGGGCGTATTCACCTTGCGTCGGTACAAGGACGAGTGCGTCTATGTTGGTAAGAAGTTGCATCACGAAATAAACACGAGATTGCTTGCCTATTCAATCCGAATAACATGCTTTCCATGATAACATGCTTTACCGCTTTCGAATATGCCATAAAATCGACCATAAGGAGAATATGGCAAGATCACAAGCTAAGTCGCATGATTCAACATAAATACTAAATGTCGGTTTAGAAAGTGGGTCTTTTCATAAGTACATACGAGGACGAACGTACTGATCCTCCACCAGCTTTCATACAGGGTGCATAGAATGGAATGCTTGTAGCGAAGCTTCACTTGATCGCGTAGAAGCATGGAATGCCATAGCATTTGAAGCGTGCGATCGCATTGACGCTCGGACTTGCAATAGGATTGATGCGGCTGAGATATAGAAGGCATGGTGTATAGAACAGTGAAATTTTTTATGGACAAAAGAGAACTTAAGTGTTGTAGCCAATCAGGCAAATTCAGTTGGGCTATTGAAAGCCTTTGTAAGCTCTATTCGAATATCAATAAAGAGAATTATTTCGTATACTCTGTTTTTTTTTGTTAATATCAAATCAAAGCTAACCATTTGAGAACTTGTCATCTTGCCTTGTATGAGTGCAACTCCAGACTCGTACGGCATCACGCCCAACGAGGACGATGATTCAGATAAATCGATACGAGGACGAGCGATTTTCCGGGTCGGGCATGACACGGTTGATTCATTTGGATTTTGGAAAGAAGGGCTTTCGAATAGTCGTTCCTAAGTTGAATGAAATGATAGGACAAGAAAGAAGAAGGCTCGTGACCATGGGTCGTTGAGGCAGTCTCAGATGTGAGAAGTATTAAACTTGGCCCTGAAAAAGATGATAACACTAGAAGTTGAATGACTGTGTGAGATGTCAGTTCGAGTCGAGTCTTGCATGGTCATTGGACAACTTGTACAAAGTGAGATAATGTTTTCCAAATGGCGACCCAGGCGGCCAATGGGATCGTTTCAATGGAGACATGATTGGCAGTGCTGGATGACCACATGGGTTAGGCGGGGACTTGGATCGGAGCTCGCTACTCGCGCTGGCAAGGGGCATCCGGCTAACAAAGCTATGGTGTCCAGGATATCGCTGGACGCTAGTGACTAGTTCATATAGATGAGTCGGCATGGGCGGCGATCTGCGTGTATGCCTTTGGATTCAGTCGAGTATTGTGTGCACTATATCAATGAGTCGAGTCGAATGCGTGCACGATCGAAAGACAATGTTTGGTCCTAAGATTTGGCTGTAACGTAAACACCGTGCTTCGGCATGAGATGTAGCATCAAGTCTTCAGTTGCCGGCATATAAGTTGCATAAGTTACATTTGAGTCATCTTGAGTTTAAGTCAGAAAATGCCGCAAGGCAAAGTCGATCGAGTGACACTTAGTCCACATGTCTTGATTGGGTCAGTTGGTGATTAAAGTAGCAAGGGCCGCGAGGCGGCAATATGGTTAAGTCACACTGAGTTTACGAGGCACGGCACAATGGACTTGTAGCACTGTCACGTAGAAATTGGGTAATATCGTGTAGTCGTGTCTATGATTTTGTGCCGAAAGGCAAGCACGACATGATAGGTTAACGTTGTTAGTACGAGAAGGGTCTAAAGGTAAAGTATGTGTTGGCGTTGTTATTGCAAGCACGGGATGGTCTAGAGACACAAAATAGGCCAAAGCGTCTGTCTTAAAACTGATCCTAAGATAAAAGTAGAAAGACAATCATAAAGGGACTATGTTACACGAAAGTAAATGAATATGTCGGTTTTGTATGGTTGGACGAGGAGCTCACGCCACTAGTACATTTGAGTACTGACACCCACACAGCATTTATGTGCAGGAACAGGTAGAAGCTCGTGGCGCGGAGCTTGCTTCGATGCGTCGAGGCACGAAGTTCCTTGGCGATTCGAGGAGTACGGCCGTAGAGAGTCTGGACTTATACGGGATATAATTTATAGACATCGCCTATCTAAAGCTTCCACCGGCCTACTCAAGACATGTACTGAGAGAGATAGATGAGTGACTTATAATATGAGAAGAGTGAGCTTGAGTGATTGTAATATTGGCCTCGTGCCCCCCTTTGTAATCTTTGTTTCAAAATCAATAAAGAGTATTTTGAATGACTTGTGTTTTGCTTTAAATTTCCGCTGCTATTATTCAATGTCTCTGCTTGGGACTTCTGTGCGACGACCCCGTCGCAGCCGCTGTAATCGACCGTTATAGAACCCGCCTTGTACGATCGCATTCTAGGCTCGTGCGGCATCATGCCTTAGCGAGGACGATCGCTCCTACGGAAGCAAGACATGACAGGGCATGCCTAAATCAAGGAATCCTTGTACCCAAATTACCCTCAACTGCTGTTGTCAACAGGCGGCTGTACTACCACCAACTATATGTCTTTCAAAGACTTCAACCTACGTTGACTGCATGTTAGAGACTCAACAGGGGGTCGGCGAGCAAGAGAGAAGATGAACTCCGTGTCGCCATGTGCTACGCGACGCTGGGTTCTAAAACTCTCAAAAAGTCATCCAAGAATCCTTCCGTACTAGTAGCACCAGTCGTGGAAAAGCCCTTACTGCTATACGTCCGAGCTATGAACCATTCTCTTGGTGCCTTACTAGCCCAAAAGAATAGTGAAGGCCACGAGCAGGCGATATACTATCTCTGTAGAACCATGATTGGAGCCAAACATCGGTATAATCTTATTGAGAAAGAGTGCCTCTCCCTTCTCTTTGTCATCCAGAAGTGCGACATTATGTGACCGGACAGACAATCCATGTCGTATCCAGGATCAATCCCCTCAGATTCCTCATGATCAAGCCAGGGACATTAAACTCACGATTAGCCACGTGGGCAATCCTTCTGACTCCTTATGATATGGTGTTCGTCCCGCAGAAGGCAGTCAAAGGCCAAGCGCTAGCAGATTTGTTGGCAGCAAATCCTATGCCAGAGACATTAAGACTCTATGGATAGATCCTCGACGAAGTTCTGGAGTCCAATACACTCTTAGACAACTAGGTTTGGCGCATGTTCTAGCCTCAAGAACGGGACCAAAGGGTGATATCGTCGCAGGGGTCGGAATCGTCCTCACCACTCCCGACGGTCTGGTTATCAATCGCACATATTCCCTCATGGAGTCATGCAGCAACAATACTATGGAGTATAATGCTCTCATTATTGGGCTCGAACTTGCTAAACAGCTGGAGGTTGACTATATCGAGGCCTATGGAGACACGAAATTAATCATCAGCCAGGTTCGCGGGCAGTACGAGGTTCGACATGAATACCTGATCCCCTAGCACCAGGCGGCGATCGACATCATCTCCACCTTCACAGGGTTCTTTATAGAACATGTGTTGCACCTGCAAAACTTGGAGGCCTACACACTAGCTGGTCTCGCTGCTTCGCTGGCTGCCCCCGTTGGGTCCCGATATACCATTACGGAGATGGGACGGGAGCTAGTCTGTCCAAAGAATGCTCTGCACATATATCAAAGCTACTCACTATAAGTAGATACTGACACTCGAGATTGGAGATTCCTATTCATAGACTACGCAGACTATGGGATCCTGCCTGAAGACCCGAAGGAAGCAGCTTCCGTTGGAAGACGCTCACTCCGATTCTTCTATGACACAGTGACCAAAATTTTGTATCGTCGTTCATACGATGAACTCCTCCTACAGTTTTTGTCTCAGATAGAGGCGCAAGAGGCACTCCGAGAGGCACATAATGGGACCTATGGAGCCCATCAGCCTGGTCCCAAGCTACAAGACCGACTGCATTGCATGGGCTATTATTAGCCCACCATGATGGCAGACATCGTAGAATATACCAAGAAATGCCGGGCGTGTCAGTTTTACGCTGAATTCATCCACCAACCGTCGGAATATGTATACCCCACGGTGGCCTCTTGGCCATTCGAGGCATGGGGATTGGACATTATTGGGCCAATCAGCCCATCCTTCTACAAAGGACATCGGTTCAGCCTCGCCATCACAGACTATTTCTCCAAATGGGCAGAAGCAGTACCGTTGATAGAAGTAAAAATCTCCAACCTGATCAGCTTTATGAAGCACTACGTCATCTACCGCTTCAGAGTTCCTTAGAGGATTGTCCACGATAATGGCCCCCAGTTCGTAAGCCATGCATTCCATCAGTTTTGCGACAAGAACGGATTCAAAATATAGCGTCAACGGCTTATAACCCTGCGGCTAATGGACTAATCGAGGCATTCAACAAAACCATCGTCAAGCTTCTCAAGAAAGTCGTCTCTTCTAACAAACGCGACTGGAATGAGAAGTTAGGTGAATTTCTATGGGCTTACACCATTCTCCCTTATCTATGGGAGTGAGGCAGTCTTCCCCCTAGAGATCCAAATCCCATCCTTACGGGTAGCCATCACTAACCAGCTGACTGACGAAGATAACCAACACCGGCGGCTACAAGAGTTAGAGGCGCTAGACGAAAAACACATGCTAGTGCAGCAATGAATCGAGCTTTATCAGGCTCGTATTTTTGGTGCCTTTAACAAAAAGGTACGAAAAAGAACATTCCAAGTGGGCGATCTCGTCTTGGTAGTCTGAAGACCGATGGTGATGACTCACAAAACGGCAAAAAAGTTCGAGCCCAAGTAGGAGGGACTGTTCGTTATAGAGATGGTCTACTCTAATAGTACTTACCGACTGGAGAAACCTAATGGCGACTTGCTAATGATGTCCATCAACGACAAGTTCCTGAAGAAGTATTACGCATGAAGACGGAACTGGCATAGGTTCCCACATCCCCTAAGGGTGCCTATGAGTTCTGGTAAGGGGATTCCTCTCTTCTATATTTTTTTCCCTTAAGTAGATGAAGCACTTCATGTCCATATTACCTCTGGATTGCTCATCTACACCCAAAATTGCGACAACCATGCCCATATTACCTCTGAGTAGTCGCCCTATCCTTGATTGATCCTATGATTATCATGGCTATCTAGAAAACAGTTCACGTTCATACTGCCTCCGAATTATTGTTCTACATCCTAGCAAAGATTATGCCTACCACGTTCATATTACCTCTGGTTAGGCATGTCTTCCGTGATGACCCCTTGTCATGGTCATCAAGGGCCAGGAAACCTTTCACCTGGGCTCTTAAAATAAAGAAACAAAAAAGTCCTTATACAGAAGCATGTGGCTACAAAGACCTATTACATACTCTTCGTAGTTACATACACAAAGGCATTTAATGCTGAAGCTTAAGCACGACGTCAGCCTGGCAACGGAAGTGATGGGAATCTCGCCTGCAAAGAGACACGTGTTCATGCTTCTGTTCAAAGTACGCCGAGCTTGACCCAAGTTCAGGACACTTTGAAGGGGGTCTTGTAGAAGCATAAAAAATCTCAGCTGACAATATTCCTCCACCATAGCATAAATATTACAACTATGCAGACAAAGTGTTAAAAAGAAAAACAGAAGATATGGAAGAAAGTTCTTTTATTATCATGTCTACAAAGTCTAGTACAGACTCATCAAGGCTACATATAAAGGACCAACCCTATTCTTCTACAAAGGATTGATTATAAATTTAACAAAGCCTAGAGGAGTCTACAATGGGTTTAGTCTTCGTCAAAGTGCAGTCCCCCTTCTTCTCGGTACGTATACTGGAAGATTGATCCCCACTGAAGTGTATTCTTACTTTCTTGTGGGCGCAACCCTCCAAAAGCGCATCAGCTACTCGACTGAAGCGAGCAACTTCCTGAAGCAATAATTGGCCCGGGTTTTCAGAAGGCACAAAAGGTCTCAAAAGCCCAGAATGGGCAGGACAGAGCACAACTGGTGGCTCTTCGCGTTGTCCATCCACCCACAAGCTAGGTCGTCAGGACCTCGAAGACCTCCAAGGCATCACCCAGGTTCGAACTCATCATGAGAAGCGTTCTAGCATGTTTCGAGGCTCATCAACAGTTCTTCTACGAAGGCATAACCCCTTTGAACGAAGGAATCCTCAACCAAAATTCGACTTAAGAAAGGCCAATACCGTTCGAAGCTAAGTCTGGATCCAACATGGTGTTGAAGGACAAGAAGAGAAAGAAGACGTGACTCTTCAGAAGAAATTTTCCCTTTATATAGGACGGGAGTGGTCTCAAATGTAGGCCACTTGGCCGACGGTCAAAGTTCCCACATTAATGGGATGAACCTAGGACTCAGCAAGATGAACATCATTAAATAAAGTTTATTCGACTAAGTCCTAGACTATCTTAGGGCCCCTTGAAATTCTCCAAGTAACGGTGGCAATTAAGAGGGGGTCGTTCATTAAGGATCGGCCATTCATTACTCTTTAAAAGAAGACTTCAGAATCAATGCCTTCAATCCAGATGCGCATCTACATTACTGTGCCAACCTCAGGCACAGACTGGTGATGTTTTCACATCACCTCAACTCCAACGGTGTAGCACTCTGCTCCGACCCAGAAGCACAATTACCTTTCGTCAGAGACTTGGGAGTTACCATTGCATCTAACACAAGTTCGCCTGCCGCTCCAAAAGCACAGTAACCTCGTCAACCTGAAGCACAAGCCTACTCGTCGCCCTAAAGCACAGTGACTTTGTCGCTCAAAATACAGCCTTCTCGTCGCTCCTACCCACAGAGGCTCCGTCATCCTTGAAGCATAGTCTACTCGTCGATTAAAAAGCACAGAGGCTCCGTTGTCTCCAGAAGAATGGTCTAATTATCGTCCCAGAAGTACAGCAGTACTTAGACCTCGCCAGAGGCGCATAAAGCATGGTCCCATCTAGTCGGTTTGCTTAAACCGACTCTCTCTCAGATAGGATTGGGATCAATCATGATTGATATCTTATCAAATTGATCTAAATCTTAGGCGAATAATAATCAGAATCCAAATCTGAGATGAAATCCCAAGATTTACTTGGCTGCATCCGAAGAAGCAAATGGGCACATGCCACGTGTCTCCTCCTTCGGTTATTTTGATAACCACCAGAGATCTCGATTGAGGGGAATCTCAACGTCCGCCACGTGTTAGAGTCGCAGAAGTCCTTACTGTGCAATGACGACATATTATTTCATATCTCAAAACCCTAATGAACATCGCATATTTGCTTTCTTCCCCTATAAATAGAAAGAGTTTTCCTTCAACAAGGAGAGACCACCGAATATCAATTCTCCAGCTCCATGCATCCTCTTGATCGATAACCCTAGAGTTCCATCAAAGGCATCAGAAAGTCAGAGCAAGTTCAATCGTCGTCATATCGTTAATGGAGCAAAGGACCCGCTGCAGTGCTCGATCTCCATCGTCACACTTTCCCAGAAACTCTTCCCCTTGTACTTAGAACATCCTGTTTAGGACTTCCTTCTCTGTACACAGGTCTTTCTCTTGTACTTAGAATATCCTGTTTAGGACTTTCTTCACTGTACATAGGTCTTCTCCTTGTACTTAGAATATCATGTTTAGGACTTCCTTCTCTGTACACAGGCCCTTTTTACATTCAATAAGCAAAAAGTTTGTTCAACCTTTTGTGATGTCAAACAAACACAACAAATGAAAATAAGTCCAATAAAGGACTATGCTTGGTCAGGATGAGGAGGAGAAGGAAGAGTAGGCAGTCCCGATATCTGGGATATCATGAACATATACTGCGCCAGGGTCAACATCACGGTGACGACTCATCAGTAGAAGAAAAAGGAGACAGTGGAACCGCTACAGTCAGTTGGATGCCAACGCACGACCATGAAGTATCTGCTCCATGGCTAGCAGTCTAGAGTTGGTGGAATCCATAATAGCCGCCAGCCTCGAAACCTGCTTGCCAATGGCCACCTGCGACCCGTGCAACGCGTGAACGGCAAGATCCACCCTTTCCTGTACCGCCTGAACGGCAAGATCCGTCCTCTCGCCCGTCTCCCTAATGGTGCGCTCGAGCATATCAAATCATGCGGTGAGGGCCTCATCATTCGTTTGCGGCTAAGACTGGAGCTGCTCTGCAATCCTCCGCAATAGCTCGTCACGCAGCTCAGTAAAGCTAGCGACGAAGTTCCTCCACTCTGACCGACTCCTGTGAGGGTTGTGGAGAATGCATACTAGCAAGGGGGTCCTGGATGACTGCATCACCACAAAGGCACCGCAAGATTCTGTACAATAGTATGTACTCCTCTGAAGACCACCAACGGCGGTCATCCAGAGCGTGTCCAACGTCTGAGCCGATGGCGGCTACGAGGAAGTATCAGCCCCTCCCTCCGGATATGTACTAGTAATCTCACGCTCTAGCCTAAGATACTCATCAGAGAAAAAATGCGCACATCGATAAGCATAATATTTACTACCTAGTTCCATGTCTATGGATATATATTACATATTTCTTAAGTTATACTAAATTTAGTGACACGTAAAGTAATACTTACATAGCTCTGCGTGGCCTTATCATCGATGAGCTTTCCATCCTTCCGATGGGTGGCCAGGAAGACGGTCACCATGTTGGGGTTCTCACCCCTCTTTATCTGTTATAATAATATATTTGTCATTGAAATTAAATATTTTATTTATACTTTTATTAAAATAATATGTTACAGTAAAATACATACCAGGCAACGAAAATGTTCTGTCATGGAAATCGAGCCTCCACGCCACTTCTCTGCCCTCATCCTACCCGCCTTCGCCTTCTTCGACCGTTTCTTGTACCTAGGATCATCAAATCTAGCCTTCATGGCAGTCTACTTCTTGGGCGTATTCTAAATGGATGCATAGACACATGAGTATTAAATGAGTGTTATCACATGTTCAACAAGAAAGCCCCTTGTCACGCCCCAGTACCGAAATACGGAGACAGACTAGGCCAGATACTCCATATGAGGTATATAAACGTCATACGGTGATCGTGGCTGCCATAAGATTAGGGGTGTATGCTACAATCAAGTCTCCTATGGTCCCACAGAGCATCTATATCTCAATCAATCAAGCAAGAAGCAACAATTAATGAACATATAATATAAAGCAGTAAGGTATCTCTGACGCTTCATCAAAATGATCATGGAAAACTAGATTTATAAGTTAGTTAGCCCAGAGAGTCATCGGTACATAATCGTAGTCAGCTGCAGTCTGATTTAATTATAATTACGTAAGGAGACAAAATATCCAGAACAACCGGCTAAACAGGTGACGGTGGCTAAACGCCAGAACTTAAGTAATGATACTAGAGTGGTGGAGAAGAAATCCACTTGAGTCCCCTTCCCTCCAGGATCCTATTATGTACCATTATTCGGGTAGAAGACTGGATCCTCTGGTGCTGCTACGATATCTGGCCAAACAAACCCAGCGGGGCCAGCCCCGAATAGTAAGTACCACAAGAAAGCACAAAAGAGTGAGACAAAACCCAAACATAATAATAAATAATAATAATAATAAGCTTTTCGTCTTAACCTCGGTCCACAACCTGTCGTAGCATGATAGCCCAATCCAATAACCAAACAAGGATATGGGCTGGACCACGCGTGTCACGCCCTGATCCGGAAAATCGCTCGTTCTCGCTAGATTTTACCCGAATCATCGTCCTCGCTGGGGCATGATGCCACACGAGCCTGGAGTTGCACTCGTACAAGGCAAGATAACAGGTTCACATAAGATTATCTCAAATTGATAACATAAGCAGCGGAAGGAAAAATAGAGTATACAATAAAAATATCTTTTTATTAATAATGAACTGAAGGTTACAAAGGCTTGAATAGCCCAACTGAATATGCCAACTGGCTACAATGCTCATGATCTCTCTAGCTCACAAAGGATTATATTGTTCCATACATTATGCCTCTTTATAGCCAACAAGTAGTCTTCGACCGAACATCTCCATGTTGCAAGTCCAAACGCCAATGCGGTAGCTCCTCTTGAAACGCTAAGGACTCCAAGCCTCGGTACGTTCGAGCGAATCCCCGCCCCGAGCCGATCATAACCTGATCTCTAGAGTTTACTTACTCGAGTTGGCACAATAATTGGACCAACATAATAGTCATTCGTCCAAGTTTGACAATTAATTCAAATCTAACCGTACCATGGCGATTATGTCGACCACACCCGCAACATTCGCTTATTCAAAGCTCAACACGACATACGGCCAATATAAATGTTTGCCTACTCAATTCGACTTAGCGATCAACTCAACTCGTTACTATCGTATCTGCGATTTTCCAATCTTACTCGTTGCAACTCGTGCAATAATTTACTCTCGATACTTAAGGTCATTACCCAATCTCGTTTAACATATCGCTATCCATCCATATAGCCATACAACATGTATCAAACCATGTCGACTCGTTGTACCGATGCAACGAACGATTCACGACTTGCTGAACTCCGTGCAACCAACAATACATAACCATTCACATATCCACATAACACGCATCGCCTCATATATCGACTCGTTGCACTTCGTGCAACCAACAACACGTATCTCTTTGCACTTCATGCAACCAACATCACCATATTCATTGTACTTCGTGCCAACAATGACTCGCAACTCTGTTGTATTTTGAAAAACCAATATTTCATAACCTGTTGCACTTCGTGCAACCAACATTCTCCGATGGCACTCGGAGAGAGCGTGATAGTCACGATATACTTGTGGCAGACGTACGCACTTAATATAGACTTATTATATGCAACATAAAATATAGCGTCGAGCAGATCCATGTCCATGTGGTTGCAGAAACAACTTAGAGTAAACTGATTTCGATAGCGAAGCAACTGAGGGTCAAAGAGATTCATTCACGGTCCAGAGGATGGAACCGCTCTGATACCAACTTGTCATGCCCCGATCCGATAAATCGTTCGTCCTCGCTAGATTTCACCCGAATTATCATCCTCGCTGGGGCGTGATGTCGCACGAGCCTGGAGTTGCGCTCATGCAAAGCAAAGTAACAGGTTCACATAAGATTATCTCAAATTGATAACATAAATAGTGGAAGGGAAAATAGAGTATACAACAAGAATCTCTTTTGTTAATAATGAACTGAAGGTTACAAAGGCTTGAATAGCCCAACTGAATATGCCAACTGGCTACAACGCTCATGACCTCTCTAGCTCACAAAGGATTATATTGTTCCATATATTATGCCTCTTTATAGCCAACAAGTAGTCTTCGGCCGAACATCTCCATGTTGTAAGTCCAAACGCCAATGCGATAGCTCCTCTTGAAACGCTAAGGACTCCAAGCCTCGGTGCGTTCTAGCGAAGCCCCGCCCCGAGCCGATCATAACCTGAGCCTGCAAGCAAACTAGTGGGAGATTAGTGCTTTCGTCCTCGCCTGCAAGCAAACTATTTAGTCTTAGGATCAATTTTATGGCAATATTAAGCATAACGACTTAATATAAATGTGTCCAACATCGTGTTCCTGCAGCAGATACAGTTAGACATAACATGAACATAAACATAGTGATCGTGCTCATCTCCGTCCCATTTTGCCTAGCCTGCAATGGTTAGCACTTTAAATAAGCAATCATATAATTCACGCAACCAACCGACCATACTTAGACATATGCATAAGGGTGGCAAGCCCTGTAGCACCCAGTTTTCCAAATGAGGGTAATTTTGAAATTTTGTGTTTATAATTATTTTAATAATGATATTTAATTCATGATATGATTTTTGGTAATTTTAAACCATTTTTAAAATTATTTAAATCAATGACTTGTGGTTTTGACGTTTTGCTAGTGAAACCCTAGAGACTGTTTGACCTAGAGCCTAACCATGTGATTATGATATTTTAATATCATTTTTGGCCTAAGGATATTTTTGTATTTGACCTCTTTGAATTATTTTGATATCATTTTATTATTTATGATATTGTTTTGGGGTTATTTGAGTCGGGTTCGAATTACAACTCAATCCGACTTGAAACGGGGACCCGGGAGTAGTTTGACTCTAGTGGGACCCACACACTAGTTAGGCATGGCCCCATATGATATTAATTTTAGTCCACATGATAGAAATATTTTAGTTAGAGGTTAGACTAATTATTATGGATAAGGTTAGTGTGATTAGAGACTTTAGAATGACTAATTTAGCCCCAACCAATTAGCCCTTTCCTAATACTCATAGAATAGGTTAGTGGAGGCATTTTGGACCTTACCATAATAGGACAAATAGCCCCATATGGCCAGCCACTTTGGGAGAGGATAGGCTCAAGTTCATTTCATTATTCTCATCCACACTCTCTCTCTTGTTCTTCCCCAAATTCCTAGAGAGCAATCCCTAGCAATTTCTCCACCAAATCCTTCCATTTCGCCACCAAATCTTCTTCCTTCCTTCTCCATTCTAGCCAAGGAGGAAGCTACCCAAGTTTGGGAGGATTCGGAGCTCGTTCGTGTCCTTTTGGAATCTCTACGTGTCGGTGTCGCTTCGGGAAGGCTTTTCTTCGATTCGATCTACCGGAAGGTATAAATCCCTTCTCCTTTTCATTTCCTCATGCATATATGTCTATTTTGAACCCATAGGAATGACTCCCATGGTTGTATCTCCATTTGTGTCTATTTCATGTCTATTTGGAGGTCATAGGAGTGTCCTTTGTGTTGTGGTTGTGTCCATGTGGGAAAATCCCAAATTTGGACACACTATGTGTTGTTGTTATGTATGAATGAATTATTACATGTTTAATCTCATATTTTTGTATTGGAGATGTGTTCTATAGTGTCTCATATATATATATTAGTGTAGAGAGTGAGTTCTTTATATATTATGTTATATACTTGTGTTCTTTTGTCTCAAACTACCCAAATCCGTCATGATTTTTATCCACGTTTTTAATTTCAGCCATAACTTAGAAATGTCATAACTTCTAGCTCAAAGATCGGTTTAATCTCTCGTTTTTTTTAAAAGAAGCATATTGAAGTTAGCTTTCCAAAAACATGTATTAATAGGCCTATTTCTTTCTGTAACTTTCTGGAGAATTATTTGAGTGTCAGCTGTACGAAAGACAAACGCGTTCTCGGTGTTTTCGCGATTCCGAGAGTTTCCGGAAACGAAAATGCGATCCGTTTGAAGTTTCGAAAAGCTAACACAAAAATCTATAACATACTTTAATCCTAGATTTTAATTCATGCTGAGATGGTACAGTATTGATTATTAGTAGAGGTTACTATTCGGCATATGCATTTTGTGCACCCTTGTGTGTAATATAATGTTCTATTTGATTTTAACCCATGTTAATGTATATACATTATGTAATTAAATAGAGAATGCAAGCATGAGTAAATGTTTAAATAAATGATGTATAAGGTGTAAGTATTCTATCTAATATAAGCATGTATAAGTATGGCTTGTAATGAATATGTAGGTTCCATAGTATGTAATGTATGGTGCATATAGTGGTACAAGAGAATAAATGAATGATGAATGAATGCAAGCATGAATGTAATGTAATAATATATGTAATATATGTAGCCTTGTTAGGAATAAAACTAGAATTTAGTTTTGTTTCACTAAATAAGAGATACATGAGAACTCATATATGTGAATGTTAACTTCCTATTGACACTTTGCTACACAACTGTCATGCCTCACTATCACTCCACACACAATGCACACTACACTATATAACCCTCACACCCTCACTCATTGACACTCTCACTCACACATTGCCTAACACTCATTCCATGATAACACACACATGTTCTTGTGTACTTTCATGACACACACACACACCCATGAACACATACACATGCTCTTCTCTCTCCCTCTATATATATATATACTATACATGGCTAAATGTGTTAATGTGGTAAATAGAGTTTTCCTATAGTTATATATACATATATGTGATATAGGGCCTAGTGTTGAATTCTCTTTTCATGTGCACCTCCATGTTTACACACACGCATAGCTTTACATGTTCGCTTCCTTTCTCTTATGTATAATATTGAATGTGATGGCATGTGTTTGGCTTGTATAGACTTGTGATTGGTGTGTGATTGCTAGACTAGGCTTGGTTAGGCCAAGTAAGACTTATTAGACTTGTTGGGCTAGGATTTGACCTAGTTGACCTAGTTTGACTAGTCTAGTTGACTGGAGTTGACCAAGTGTTGACTTTAGTCTAGTTTGACCTAGACAGCATGCAGATGCATTGTAGATTATATTTATCATTCCCTGTGTACATCTTGACTTGTGTTGCTCTAACTAGGAGTCAGGTACCTCATCTCGGACAGTACATTTACTTCAGACATTCAGATACGAGGCGAGTACATTCTCTGACCGTTTCATACTTGTCTGGATTTACATTCTTGCTCTAGATTACTGTACTTGATGCTGACACGTTGTTATCACGGATTGGTACTATACGGATCTTCTTCTGAGATGTTATCTCCTTGTATTCACTAAATACATATTGTGATGTGCGTTTCACTTACATATTGTATTTATTGAATACCCTTATCATTGTACACTCATTGTGCATATTGTACTCTCATTATCACATTGAGCCATTGTACAAGCCATTGTATATGGTAACGTAACTGAATTGGATCCTTGTGTATTGATTGGGGAGGGAGAGTAAAAATGGTTATGTGATCAATCCTATTGTATAAGAAATTGTATATGTCCATTGTACACCCACGTACAAAGGAGTCCCATTTTATTGTATAACCTAACCCGTTTATATAACCATATTATGCTCTAAATCACATGTTGCTTACAGTTCTTATTTATCATATATAGATATTTCCTATTATCAAATCTCTGATGTTTTCATATACATTCTTCTTTCAGCGTTTCATGTACCTTACTCTGTTGTATGCTTTATATTTCCTAACATGATATGAACTGCGTGAGATGTTTTGTGCTTGCTCCCGTCCTGACTGGACCTGTTGAAAATTTTACAGAGGATGATGAAGAACCCTGCACCCTTACTTGGAGTTTGCCTAGTTGACACTCACGACCTGGACCCTTGGGGAGGTTCAGGCAGCTGCTCAGGATGATACCTTGTATAGTGTAGATAGCTTAGACTGTCCTTTCTTTTCATGTTTAACTGTTGTCTTTATTTTCAGAGTTGTATATTTTATAGATGTTGAGACTTGTTATTTATTTCTGCTGTACCTCAGTTGAGGATTTCTTATCTATTTCCATCGTGCTACATTCTGCCTTAGATTGTGATTGAGTTGTACCTCTGTGTTGGCCTCCTTTTGGAGAGTATATTCATGTTATGTAGTTATAGTTCATGACCTAGAACAGCGTTCTACCGCCGATACTGCGGCGTAGGTTGGGCGCTGTTACGTACTCGTACCCTCCCGGTGGGTGCGGGTCGTGACACGTTTTTAGTGGTGGCCCATGCAGGTCGAGTTTATGTAGTGGTATTCGAACAAGAGTATCACTACAGCATGCAGTAGGATTAGGATATTTTTGGGGTACTCAATCACATTAGGAAAAACTCTTATTCAGATTCCTTTTATCCAATTGCTGCTTATTGATTTCCCTTGAGTATAAACTGTTTAGTCTTATACTGTTAGATGCATTGAGACCTAGGACAGCGTTCTACCGTCGACACTGCGGCGTAGGCTGGGCGTTGTTACGTTCTCGTGCCCTAACTCTAGGGTGCGGGTCATGACAAGCCCTGCGCCTGCACCCAACTCTAATCTCAGCCCACCGGCCCTATCTATATGAAGGTCATGGGGTTTCGCACCGTAATGGACTTGGCATCCTTATGTGTAAGCCTATGATCCCTCCAATACGGATTGCTAGCCCAGTATCTGAAGGATTCTAAACTTACTGATATCATAGCTTATCACAACACTAGATGGTCGTAACCCGTCCTAATGATGTGCACCATAAATACCATACATAATTCTCTCCTAGGCCGAACGATCCCGGTGCCCCGGTTGTAACCGTCCGAGGGAAGCCGCACCCGTGCACGGGCTATCCGAGTCCATTGACCATGCAATACATGCCATAGTAAACAAGTCATATCATTCCAACCAATCTCACGTTCCATAAATATATTCATGCTCCATAAATATATTCATGTTCCGTAAACATAATCCGTTCTCTCTATCTCAAGTTCCATTCGCATTATGCCCCAACACATCCGTATTGATACACGACGCCCAACGGCTTAGACTTCTCGTACTTATACTCGACGCGTTCTATTCATAATTTGTTTGCATAATAACCGTTCCATAGTTACTTAGTCGTTTCATAGTTTTCGTGCATGAGGGCATGCTTAACGCCATAATCAGTGTTCTAGGCCTAGTGTTCAATGTTTTCGAAGTCGTACATGTGATGCACATCTTAATATTTTCTTTCAATATTCTACCATCACCGCCCTACCGCGACCTGTACACTTGATGCACGTCGCTTCAATTGTTCAATGTTCTATCTTAATGTTCGACACATACTAAGACCTTTAACCGTTTGAGCCACGTTCGCTAACTTGACAGCAACTTACGCATACAAGGATATATTTTATTAGACGTGAAGGAATAAGGAGAGTGAGGCAAGAACCGGCCCACCTTAAGCCGATACGCCTTGTCATTTTGTCGAGCTGATGCAACCCAATTCCATAACTTTTATTGTACAGCTAATCCTCCAGACTTAGCCATTCCGTTGCACTATGCGACTGATTCGGCCTACCGTGCCCATGCTATAATCTGTTGTAAGTTAACTTTACTGAATAAGGTAAAATGTCGACCTCTTATCGTCCAGCGTAAAAGTATAGCCTGCACACCAGATCAACTAAAATCAGCACTTGCTCAAACAAGACTTATCTTTGCATCGATTCGATTCATATATTCCAATCGACTCAAAGCTTTCCTTCAGCCAAGGAAACTCTTGCATCGATTCACATTGATACTTCATCGGGTCAATGCAACTCTTCGAGTCAACGACTTATCGTAATGCACCATACGGAGAGGGGCATTACATAATATACCACTCAAAACAAGGTTCATCCTCGAACCGAAACCAACACTTAATCCAAGTGTCTCGTTAGATCGTTTCACATTCTCGTGCTTCTATCGTTTGGAATCATACAACTTAGTTTGGATCATACACATATTTTAGGCGTCCCATCAATATATGTATTTCAGCCAAGCTCAGTTGTAGGATATCGGAACAAACTAACAGACTCAACTTAAATCCTCAAGCACCAGTTATTCCATACTCAACTTGGTCAAAATCTTAGCGTCTATTCCCAAACTACTTCTCGTATGCATCATTCCATAACACGTAGTCACTTCCCCAAATATTTTTGCATATAACTTAACTTAAAACTATTACTTCGTGTAAAACCCCTAAATTTCTACTATATTTTTTTATTAAATTTGGTACTGATTTAAAATTTTGTATTGTACACCGCGTAGTCGTATTGTACGTCATGCGCGAAATTTTATTTTTTGAATTTGATCGACGAGTGCGAATATGTGCGAGCGTATATATTTTTGAAAAATATTATTTTTATATTTTTATGGTTTCAAAATAATATACATAATAATTATTTTTTTTCGTTCCAAAATTTCCAAGTTTGTTATTTTATTTATAAAGCCTTTCATTTACACAGTTATAATAATAAATAAATTTTCCTATAAAATGGTATATTATAGAAGTATATTTATGTAAATATTATTTGGACATACATATATAATTAGTAATTATTTATTAGTTTATTTTTAAATAATAATGAATTTTCAAAATTTATTATTATTAGTATTTTTGGAAAATATATTTTGGAATTATGGTGGCAAATTAAATCTTTGATTAGATTTTTAGATTTAATTTAAATAGTTTAAATTTTAAAGATAGACTTTTTAAATTGAGTTTAGTGTATCTAGTTTTAAATTGGAAATTTAATTTGAAATTGGATTTGATTATTGATTTAAATTAAATTATCTAAATTGGGTTTAAATATCCTAATCCTTATCTTAATGGGAATTCCCACATCCTATAAATAGGCAGGTACTCCTCCTTTATTTCTCCACAAGCCATAATTATTCCACAAATATTTCTACCACAAACGTGCGTACATCGTGTCCGTGTCTCCACCTTTTCTACTATTTCCCTTCATTACAATTACATTGTCATCTTTTTCATGTCCACACACGGACACATGTCCTTATCCTACCCCGACACCATTAAATTCCAATTCCTAGCAAGCCCTAAGGACCTAACCATGCCGCTGCTTCTGCCCCCGTCAACACCTGCCGTACCCGACCTCAGTCTCCAGCCTTCGTCACCACCTCATCGCCCTATCGTCGCCACCAGCAACCCCCATCACCCTCCTTCGCAAACAAACCCGACATGTCCTAACACCACCGCCACTAAGACCGCACCACCACACCAAAATCCGTCACCATCTGTCGCTCCCCCGACACCTCCGACCGAACTTCCCAAAGCCACCTCCGGCTACCCTCGCTGGACCCAACACCATCCCTTCTGACCAGCCTTCCCATCAATACTACCGACCAACAACAGCAACGCCACCACTAGCGTCGCCCACATCATCACGACATTACTGGCACCTGACCCCAGACTGCCCAGCCACCACTGCCAGATCTACACCACCAACCAAAGCCACCGCGGCCACGGCCACTGGCCGGAAATCGATCGCCACAGCCACCCGACACCGTCTCCTTTCTGACTTCCCCCTCCACCGCACGCCGTCACTCCTCTGCCTCCTGCCCTTCCCCCGGCTTCCCGAATCAGACCCCAGATCCATCCTTGCCACCACCGCTAAGACAAATCACCACCACCATCTAAGGATGGGAAATAGAACCTCACCTCCGCTGCGACCGATCCGCCGTGACCGTCGCGTTCCCGCCGGCCGACTCAGCCCCGGCTGCTACTACCCCCGACCGCCTAAGCTTCCAGCCGCCGCACTCGGCGCAACTGCCGCGCCCGGCCGCCTGCTCCTCATGTCCTTCCTTCGGCCTCGACCCTAGCGTCGTGCGCTGCCCTAGCCGACTGCGCGAAACCCCGAAACCCCCTCCGACGACCTTCGTCGAGCCGCCCATGCAAAAACCCCCCAAACGCCTCTCCGCCCGACCTTCCTCCGGAGCCCCCGACCGCCTTCCCTCCGTCTGCCGACCTAAGCTCCGCCCCAATTTCCTATCCTCCGCCGCAGCTCCTCTCCGCGGCCGAGCACCGCGCACCACCGCGTCCGCCGCGCGCCGAGTCCAGCTCCGATCGCCGAGCTCCTCGCTCCCTCCGGTCATCTTTCGCTCTTGCCTCTCTCTTCTCTCTCCTCTTTCTAAGTAAATGGAAAAGGCTGTTGTGGTTTTGCATTCTTATTTTGTTTTTTTATTTATTATTATTATTTGATTGTTTCTTTTTTTTGGTTGTTTAGCATCTGCTGTTGTTAATCATTATTATTATTATTATTATTAATATTATTATTTACTTATTTTTGTTTTGCTGATTACTTATTATTGTTATTAGTTTATCATCATTATTATTATTATTACTATCTTTATTATTTAAACATATTATTAGTATATTTTTGTATCATTACCGTTATTATTATTATTATTTTCTTCTCTTGTACAACAGTAGTATATTACGGTTATTAACAAAATTTATTATTATTATTGTATATATTTGTATAAATAGCTATATTTGTTAATTAGTACTTATAACCAAGAATATAAGTTAAATACAAATTTTATTTACTGTTATTAATATTATCTATAAGGATAGTTGCTATTAATTATCATTATTATTTTCATTGGTGCTACTAGTACCTATATTATTATTTTGTTCTCATTATATTGAAATATTTCTAAATAAATTTTCATATTATTTTATAGTACCATATTTATTTATTTTTACCTAAATTGATTTCCAACATAATTCCTAAAATATAGTTTTCAAGGATTATAAATAGTTTGCTAAAAATCATAGATATTTTATCTATCTAACTTCCTTGGATATTCCTCCTGTCCGTGACTAAACCCCTTTTCCTATTCCTTCGTCAATTCTGTCCTTTCTCCTGTCCACCCTAACTAATTTGACCGTTCTGGAACCAATGGAATACTCTGTGTCATCAACAGAGGCTCCCTTGCGTAGTTGTAACATCGAAATCGATCTTGTGCCACCTTTATTGTACCACACCAGGCAGCTCACCAGACGTCGCAACAGGCAAGTATACCTTGCTAATTAACTGTCATATTATTTATTTTCAGCATTTATTTACCTGTTTCGTATTTGTTATTTTTAATTGTTATAAACTGTACGTCCAAGCCATACTTGGGTGCAAGCGACTCTATTAGTCGTTTTACTATATGTATGTTAACTTAGTGTTAGCGGACTACCTTTTTTTGGGGGGATATCCTTATATCTCCTTGACCATGACACACACACACTACACGATTGGAGACATGTTGCTAGGGGCACGACTTATTGACTAGCTATCTCTAAAGTCGTGTGACGGTAGATGATCGTAACTGCTATGACTAGGGTTTTAGAGACTCAAGCAGTTGCAAAACTGGACGAGCCATGGACATGACTTGAACATTATAGGAAATATTGGGGAAGGACAGTCGCTAGTGCGTATGGGAATCCAAACAGGTAAACCACAGTCTCCGGATGGAACTGTGGCAATATATTTACAGATACCCACTGACGTTTTGGACGTTACGGCCGGATACAGATGACTGGATGCCAGTTACATACACATAGCCTAAAATTCCATCCATGCGCATGAAAGTTGTCCTCTAAATTACACATTAGGCGGTTAGAATCTCCTTTATATATTTGTGTCTAGAATAGTCTTTTATATATTATGTTATTATTCTGACAGTTCATATTAGCATGTTCTTCATGTATCTTGCTACGTCCGTCTGAGGACCTGGTTCTTCCCCAGGTATGTGTTCATGTCTTCCGCAGGTATCCTAGCCAAGGCCGTGGTCTTCTCCATCCCTTCGAAGACGATTGTGCTTGGTTCGTCTTACCATTTTATGGATCGATTCTTTTACATTTCTTTGATTGTGATAATTGGTAGTGGACTTTGTCTCCGTCCAAAGATTGTATCATAAATATTTAAGTCGATTCTTATATTATTATTCTTTTTATTGTGGATGAGATTTAGTTTGCCTTGGATTACTGCATTTTACAGCTTATGTATACATACAAGGCCCTGTACTTCGTATGTATACAGCTGGCTTGTCTACGTACTTAGTCCTACGTATTTTGGGACTGGGGCGTTACACTTCGATCTCATAAGTTTTTTGCCGGCCATCTAACGCATGCATTGCATTACGTCATTGCGCATCCGATCGCAACAATTCTCTGCAACGCCTATTCGTCAAATCGTTTTCTATCTTTCGTACAACTCAATTCTTTCACCTAATCGTTCATAACATTTGGCCTCAACGACATGGACTAAGTCCAACATGTCTCAAATTCCTTTGTCTACCATTGCACTAAGTCTCGCACACAACCATCCAAATATGATTCACATTCTCGAACTATCTACGTATCGCGTCTAGGGCTACCCCCACTAGGTAACTTATCCAGGAATCGTGCTTAATCTCTCCCGACACAAGAGGTCAACTTGAGTCTACGATGCTTAAAGGCAACAATCTTTCTGACCCAAGGTCTCTTACGATACGTCCATCTCCGATTCTTGATCGAATAGGAATTCCTTACTCAATCTTTGAATCAATACCAACTAGTTCACTTCGTAACATAGATCGCGCGCCCAAACACACATAGCCTAACTGTTACTCAACCCGGTCTACGACACAACTCTTAGGGTCATCCTACTATTTGTCGCTCTCGTGTATTACAGAATCCGTGTAATCGCCTTGTCGTATCACTACGCTAAGTACGTTCCTGAATATTTATTTGATCATCTACCGACCAAGTCTATTTACGTACTTATACAATCGATCATAAATTTCCTTTTCTGACCATATCGTTCTAGTCGAAGGCTACTCGCTAACTTCCGAAATATGGTACTCACTCGCTTAGACTTACTCTCAACATACACTACATCATCCTTCATCCTCGACAAAATTTCTTATGCGACTTCATTGGGTCATCCTATGGTCTTCAACATTCACTTGATTTGGCGGTTTAAGTCTTCTAGGGTCATCTGCCCCGAAACTACGCTCGATAATTGAAGATCATCAATGAGGGACAATTACTACGAACCATATATGCTATATTCTATCGCAGAACCAAATCAATTCTCAATAATTCCTATAAAACTTTATCCAATCTGACGTAATTTACCAATCCATAATTTATCAACCCCCGCGCAACTGATGCACCGTTACTACTCGAATCACTCATGCACTACTGTTAACAATATCGCTAACCGAGCGACATTTGTTCATCTCGTGTACGAGTCTATCTACTCATGATCAATATCTGACACACTCTATGCTTATCGCCACAATCCTCAAACCACAAGTCTAAATCCAATTTGCCATGCCTTGTAAGTTCGATCATCCCCGCTGTATGAATCACCATACCAGCACTCTTGCGGAATGATCATCCTAGTTCGACGTGACGCATGTACGAGGCTGGTGTTGCGCTCGTACAAGACAAGAACATCAATATAGTGGTTATCTACGAAACAATCCAGACACTTTTATTTTCATCCAAGTAATACCCATCCACTCTCAAATTCTCTGAAGCATTCCTATCGTTACCATCCAAACTACCATCAACTTAACTTGTATCTTATTCATCCAACGATAATGCTCAAAATAATTTTCGTTCATTCGATCAGAGTATCCCCGAGTTATTACATATCGTCTTTGATACGCCTCAATACCATCATCGATATGCATAACTTGAACATCTTCCTCTCTTATAAGCTCAAATTCTTTGCAATCACTGCCATTATCCGAACTCGAATACAAATAAATTCTTGCACGTATCAGATCCATTCCGTTGTAACTAACTACCATCATCGAGATACGATTTCCAATTCATATATCCATCCTCATATTTCTAACTCATACTTCTAAATCGTGCAACCGACTCATCGCACTAACTCAAATTTGTTTTATGAGATTACTTCATACCTACTCAACCCGTTTTGAATAAATCTTTATACTAACTTAATGTAAATTCGACCGAGTTGACTATTTCCTTAATGCAATATTCTTTCGCTATGCTCAGCCTATAGTTTGACTTACACTTAACGAATCCTCGTCCGATGTATCATGCATGGGTACGACTTTGCACATAATCGTTCAACTCAATTCATCGAAGCATACTTGCATCGACTTCTATCAAGTTATTCCCACTCGATTCTCGATGCCACTCTATCCGTTGAGGACAAACCTATCTTAATCGACACAATCGTCTCGATACAATCTATTGCAAGTCACCAAACAGCTTAACATAGCTATCGCTAAGTGGTATTGCATATGCTACTCAGAAATTGAGCCTATCTTTATCGATACAATACTTTGCTACACTGATCGCACAAGTGGTATTGCATATACCACTCAAAATTGAGTCATTATTCGACTTTACGCTCCGAATAGGTGTAACACCCAGTTTTCTAAAATGAGGGTAATTTTAAAATTTTGTAATTTTAATCATTTATTGATTTGACATTTAAATCATGATATGATTTTTGGTAATTTTTAAATCATTTTAAAATTATTTAAATCAATGACTTGTGGTTTTGACGTTTTGCTAGTGAAACCCTAGAGACTGTTTGACCTAGAGCCTAACCATGTGATTATGATATTTTAATATCATTTTTGGCCTAAGGATATTTTTGTATTTGACCTCTTTGAATTATTTTGATATTATTTTATTATTTATGATATTGTTTTGGGGTTATTTGAGTCAGTTTCGAATTTTAACTCTATCCGACTTGAAACGGGGACCCGGGGGTAGTTTGACTCTAGTAGGACACACACTAGTTAGGCATGGCCACCATGATATTAATTTTAGTCCACATGATAGAAGTATTTTAGTTAGAGGTTAGACTAATTATTATGGATAAGGTTAATGTGATTAGAGACTTTAGAATGACTAATTTAGCCCCAACCAATTAGCCCTTTCCTAATACTCATAGAATAGGTTAGTGGGGGCATTTTGGACCTTACCATAATTGGACAAATAGCCCCATATGGCCAGCCACTTTGGGAGAGGATAGGCTCAAGTTCATTTCATTATTCTCATCCACATTCTCTCTCTTGTTCTTCCCCAATTTCCAAGAGAGAAATCCCTAGCAATTTCTCCACCAAATCCTTCCATTTCGTCACCAAATCTTCTTCTTTCCTTCTCCATTCTAGCCAAGGAGGAAGCTACTCAAGTTTGGGAGGATTCGGAGCTCGTTCGTGTCCTTTTCGAATCTCTACGTGTCGGTGTCGCTCCGGGAAGGCTTTTCTTCGATTCGATCTACCGGAAGGTATAAATCCCTTCTCCTTTTCATTTTCTCATGCATATAGGTCTATTTTGAACCCATAGGAATGACCTCCATTGTTTTATCTCCATGTGTGTCTATTTCGTGTCCATTTGGAGGTCATAGGAGTGTCCTTTGTGTTGTGGTTGTGTCCATGTGGGAAAATCCCAAATTTGGACACACTATGTGTTGTTGTTATGTATGAATGAATTATTACATGTTTAATCTCATATTTTTGTATTGGAGATGTGTTCTATAGTGTCTCATATATATATATATATATTAGTGTAGAGAGTGAGTTCTTGATATATTATGTTATATACTTGTGTTCTTTTGTCTCAAACTATCTAAATCCGTCATGATTTTTATCCACGTTTTTAATTTCAGCCCTAACTTAGAAATGTCATAACTTCTAGCTCAAAGCTCGATTTAATCTCCCATTTTTTTAAAAGAAGCGTATTAAAGTTAGCTTTCCAAAAACATGTATTAGTAGGCCTAATTTTTTCTGTAACTTTCTGGAGAATTATTTGAGTGTCAGCTGTACGAAAGACAAACGCGTTCTCGGTGTTTTTGCGATTCCGGGAGTTTTCGGAAACGAAAACGCGATCCGTTTAAAGTTTTGGAAAGCTAACACATAGATCTATAACATACTTTAATCCTAGATTTTAATTTATGCTGAGATGGTACAGTATTGATTATTAGTAGGAGTTACTATTCGGCATATATATTTTGTGCACCCTTGTGTGTAATATAATATTCTATTTAATTTTAACCCATGTTAATGTATATACATTATGTAATTAAATAGAGAATGCAAGCATGAGTAAATGGTTAAATAAATGATGTATGAGGTATAAGTATACTATCTAATGTAAGCATGTATGAGTATGGCTTGTAATGAATATGTAGGTTCCATAGTATGTAATGTATGGTGCATATAGTAGTGCAAGAGAATAAATGAATGATGAATGAATGCAAGCATGAATGTAATGTAATAATAGATGTAATGTATGCAATATACAAGTTAATGAGATGTAATATTCTATGTTAACACAAATCCTATATTACCTCATGTACCCCCTTACACTATGTTGACACTATCACACTTGACACTTTGTTCACTTACACTTTGACACTCTTTGATATGTATACACTATGTATGCCCATTTAACCCTCACTTGCCCCTTTTCTATGTTCACATACACACACATAGCCTCTTAATTAAGTATTTATGAATATAGTTAACTTAGCTATGTATGTATATTATATATATGTTAGCATATTGTGTTGTAATATATATAAGTTTATATAACCATTTGAAATGCCATGATTATAGACCTAATGTTGAATACCAATACATGCATGTGTATATATGTGTAGACATATATAGCTTAAAGTAATAGATTACCTAGTGTATATCCAATGTGAATTCTTGCCTATTTGAGTATTGAATAATTGTATGCTATATAGAGTTGGGTGTATGTTGGCTTGTATAGCCTTGTATTGATGTGTGCTTGCTAGGATAGTATTGGTTAGGCCTAGTAAGACTTGCTGGGTTAGGACATGACCTAGTTTGACCTAGTTTGACTAGTGCAGTTGACCAGAGTTGACCAAGGGTTGACTTTGGCCTAGTTTGACCTAGATTCATGTATAATACATTGTAGTGCTTTATATTACCCTCATGGACATATTGTGACTTGTGATGTTCTAATTAGGAGCCAGACACCTCTCTTCGGACAGTATCTTTACCTTGGACATTCAGATATCAGGCGAGTACATTCTCTGATCATTTCATATCATGTTTAGAATTATTTTCCTGCTTTAAATTACTTTACTTGATACTGTCATGTTGGTCACACGGATTGGTACTATATGGATCTTTTCATGAGATGTTATCCCCCTCAGGAGCATCGGATACTACATGTTTTGTGCGTTTCACGAATCATCACGTATCTCTATGCTTCCTCTGATTCACGAATCGCTTGTGACACATGTACTCTTTTGTTCACAGAGCCATCATGAATCACCCTCACGTATCACTCAATTTATGAGCCATGCGAAGTTTCACGAATCTTAACATAACTTGAACAGATCCTTGTATATTGATTGGGAATGGAGGAGTAGAAATAGACATGTGAATATTATCCAAGTAGCTGTAGTCATGAATCACTCTCTTAGCTGTAGTCATGAATCTCCTATGCCATTCATATGTTTATATTTTACTCTAACTCACTAGTCACTGTTAGTTCTCTATGTATAGTAGATATTTCTATTACATTTCTCTTTCTCTGTTTACATACTGTATTTTCTTCAGATCATGTATCTTACTTTACTGCATGATTATATTTTCTAACCTGCTATGATCTATTGAGATGTACTGTGCTCGCTCCAGTCCTGACTGGACCCGTTGATAAATTTTACAGATAGCCTGGAGGTTGCCTGCTAGCGTAGAGGAGACACAATAGAGGTTGTATAGATAACTAGGGTTTTGCTTATAGCTTGTTTTTAGTTGTCTTGAGTTGTATTTATGGATTACTATATTTGAGCTTTGAGATGTATTTCTGGGTTTGTGTATCTAGACACTTAGACTTCTATCTGCTGTATCTCTTTTGGATTTCATGTTTTATCTATCTTCCATTATGCTCTACCTTAGATGTGATTGAGTTTACATTCTGCTATGTCACCCCCATTCGGGGAGTATAAACTGCTTAGCATTATATTGTTAGATATTGTGACCTATGACAGCGTTCTACCGCCGACACTGCGGCGTAGGCTGGGCATTGTTACGTTCTCGTACCCTCACAGTGGGTGCGGGTCGTAACACGTTTTTAGTGGTGGCCCATGCAGGTCGAGTTTGTGTAGTGGTATTCGAACTAGAGTACCACTATAGCCTGCAGTAGGATTATGATATATTTTTGAAGATACTCAATCACAATTAGGATCCCTTGAGAGATTCCTGGGACGACCCTTGAGAATCTTGTTTAACTCCGATTTGAAAACTCTTTTCTTTTTCCTTGATTTGATTTATCTTTACTTTCTGCTTTTGAATTTGATTTTGATGGATTATTATTGAATTTGAGTTTGTATTTATTGATTTTGATGAAGATTATTGAATTTTGAATCTTAATGTTAGCTATAGCATCCGAGTTTGTGGTTAGATGATTTGAAGGATTTTTGTTCATTTTTGAATCTTGATGTTCGTAGATAAATTTGATTTTTGGGAATTCATTGTTGATTTAACTTAATTTTTGTCAAGATGAAATTATATGGACTAGGTCATCTAAGTTTTGGAATCTAGTCTTCTACAATCATATTAGCCAGCATGGTGAGGACATATAGTTGACTTGGATATATTTCTCGGGTGTAGAAATTTAAGATTTTCGCAGCCAAGCTAGCAGCATCGCGAAAATGTTAAATACCATGATTCTAGAGGTATGTGCCTAAGTCGAGGACTCTGTGATTATCGTAGCCTTGCTTGCTAGTATGACGAGGATTTAGAGTACCATAATTTTGGATAGACGCATATGATTATCAGATTGTACCTTAAATATTATGAACATGTTTTTGCTACTTTTGTTTCAGTCAATCAAAAAAATTATTGTTGTTCTGTTTTGTTTTGCTTCTCATTGTTTACTTAGGAGTAACTTGTGTAACTTTTTACCATAAATTTTTTCTTAATACAATGAATCGATGATTTGCTAGACTTTACCTTGGATTTGATATTTTAACTCTGGATTTCAAAATGGTTTCTTCTTTAAACAGATAAGCAGAACAGATTTCATTGTTATTTCCTTCTTGTTATTATTCTCGTATTAACGTAGTAATAATAATAATAAAACTGTCTTGATTACATCAATCACTATTTTGCAATATTGGTAGGAATCTAAATGCTGATATATATATATTGGACACTTTCCTGACACGTATGCATGCTACACTTTTATTTCCACCTATCTAAATACATATTAATATGTTATTGATGTTTAAATTGTCAAACCCCAATATTTCTGGTTCTTTGTTTTTTTTTCCAGTTTAAATTTTTAATTCAAATATATATTTCATGTTATTAGTTATGTTTACATCACTGCACATGTATGTTATACGTAGGGTTTCAATTCAAAAAAAATTTTAGTTGAGTTTTGTGTTTGAATTGTCAAATCTAAGACTGTGTGCATATTAACCCTTAATGTTGGATTTTAAATATTAGTTCAAACTGTTGTTTTAAGTAATATTTAGAGCTGTGTACATTGTTGTATGTAGGGATATAATGTTAGGTTTTATATTCTTACATGTTAGGTTGTGATAAACATTGAGTTGGTTTTGATGTTGAATTTTACCAATATCCTGAAAACTGAATACATGTTAACATTTTTACATTGATTTCCATGTTTAGTTCAATTTCAGATTTAACATATAATATTGAACTGTATGCGTAGATAAATGTATGAGTAGTATGTTAGGGTTTTATTCCTATTATGTTAGGATGTGTTGGGAGCATTGAGATTGGTTGTGATGTTTCAAAACCCTAAAATCTGAGACTGCATTATGTTAATATTTTACTGCTTTAAATGTTAGCTTATTTTCAGATTTTGTATGTAAATGCTGAACTAAAACTGGGTTTAACCTTTCAATACTAAGCTATAACCCTGTACAAGGACACACACACACCCTAACTTAGTATACACTGTCATGTAACCTAACCCTTTCCCCTCTATGTTATGTTCATATATCTATATAGATATATATATAGAGTTTATACGTACATGTTATAATGTATATAGATACATAACTAAGTCCCTACCTTTTTATATATATATATGGTTAGCCATGCATGTTATGATTAAATAGGTTGTGTATTGTAGATTGTTTAACCAATATGCCATGAGTAGTGTAACATGATAGCTATTGTTTTGAATTTCAAATCCTCATATACACTTTCATGTATATTCACGTACACACACGCCTACTATCTAACCATATGAACATGTCCCCATACACATAATGCTAGTTTTCCCCCTCTAACGCTCTCTATATATATTGTGATTGGATTTCAATTCCTTAATTTTTGAAATTGATTTTTCTGTACCCTTTATAGATAATTGGTAGTTATCTTTCTTTATTTTTTATGAGTACCAGTTTTCACATAGGATGGTAGACTGTCTTACAATTTTGATGATTTGTTATTTATGTATCTTTTCTCGTTTAGCACGCTAGATTGCTTGTGTGTTTTGATACCCTATGACCATTTCGGTTAGCATGACTAGTATACCTAGACGAGACTTCACTGTCACCGTATGCCATGACCCAGTACGTCGTTCTTTTTTTGATGGTATGATTTGTTTAAGTTCTGGGACTTTGATTGTGGGGGGGGTTTGACCTAGAAGGAGTATGAACATTTTAATTTCGAGGACGAAATTTTTCTAAGGTGGGTAGACTTGTAACACCCAGTTTTCTAAAATGAGGGTACGTAATTTTGAAATTTTGTAATTTTAATCATTTATTGATTTGACATTTAAATCATGATATAATTTTGGGTAATTTTTAAATCATTTTTAAATTATTTAAATTAATGACTTGTTGTTTTGATGTTTTGCTAGTGAAACCCTAGAGGCTGTTTGACCTAGAGCCTAACCATATGATTATGATATTTTAATATCATTTTTGGCCTAAGTATATTTTTGCATTTGACCTCTTTAAATTATTTTAATATTATTTTATTATTTATGATATTGTTTTGGGGTTATTTGAGTCGGGTTCGAATTACAACTCAATCCGACTTGAAACGGGGACCCAGGGGTAGTTTGACTCTAGTGGGACCCACACACTAGTTAGACATGGCCCACATGATATTAATTATAGTCCACATTATAGAAATATTTTAGTTAGAGGTTAGACTAATTATTATGGATAAGGTTAGTGTGATTAGAGACTTTAGAATGACTAATTTAGCCCCAACCAATTAGCCCTTTCCTAATACTCATAGAATAGGTTAGTGGAGGCATTTTGGACCTTACCATAATAGGACAAATAGCCCCATATGGCCAGCCACTTTGGGAGAGGATAGGCTCAAGTTCATTTCATTATTCTCATCCACATTCTCTCTCTTGTTCTTCCCCAAATTCCTAGAGAGAAATCCCTAGCAATTTCTTCACCAAATCCTTCCATTTCGCCACCAAATCTTCTTCTTTCCTTCTCCATTCTAGCCAAGAAGAAAGCTACCCAAGTTTGGGAGGATTCGGAGCTCGTTCGTGTCCTTTTGGAATCTCTACGTGTCGGTGTCGCTCCGGAAGGCTTTTCTTCGATTAGATCTACCGGGAGGTATAAATCCCTTCTCCTTTTCATTTCCTCATGCATATAGGTCTATTTTGAACCCATAGGAATGACCCCCATGGTTGTACCTCCATTTGTGTCCATTTCGTGTCCATTTGGAGGTCATAGGAGTGTCCTTTATGTTGTGGTTGTGTCCATGTGGGAAAATCCCAAATTTGGACACACTATGTGTTGTTGTTATGTATGAATGAATTATTACATGTTTAATCTCATATTTTTGTATTGGAGATGTGTTCTATAGTGTCTCATATATATATATATATATATATATATATATATATATATATATATATATATATATATATATATATATTAGTGTAGAGAGTGAGTTCTTGATATATTATGTTATATACTTGTGTTCTTTTGTCTCAAACTATCTAAATCCGTCATGATTTTTATCCACGTTTTTAATTTCAGTCCTAACTTAGAAATATCATAACTTCTAGCTCAAAGCTCGGTTTAATCTCTCGTTTTTTTTAAAAGAAGCGTATTGAAGTTAGATTTCCAAAAATATGTATTAATAGGCCTGATTCTTTCTATAACTTTCTGGAGAATTATTTGAGTATCAGCTGTACGAAAGACAAATGCGTTCTCGGTGTTTTCGCGATTCCGGGAGTTTTCGGAAACGAAAACGTGATCCGTTTAAAGTTTCGAAAAGCTAACATATAGATCTATAATATAATTTAATCCTAGATTTTAATTCATGCTGAGATAGTACAGTATTGATTATTAGTAGGAGTTACTATTCGGCATATGCATTTTGTGCACCCTTGTGTGTAATATAATGTTCTATTTGATTTTAACCTATGTTAATGTATATACATTATGTAATTAAATAGAGAATGCAAGCATGAGTAAATGGTTAAATAAATGATGTATGAGGTGTAAGTATCCTATCTAATGTAAGCATGTATAAAGTATGGCTTGTAATGAATATGTAGGTTCCACAGTATGTAATGTATGGTGCATATAGTAGTGCAAGAGAATAAATGAATGATGAATGAATGCAAGCATGAATGTAATGTAATAATAGATATAATGTATGCAATATACAAGTTAATGAGATATAATATTCTATGTTAACACAAATCCTATATTACCTCATGTACCCCCTTACACTATGTTGACACTATCACACTTGACACTTTGTTCACTTACACTTTGACACTCTTTGATATGTATACACTATGTATGCCCATTTAACCCTCATTTGCCCCTTTGAAATGTTCATATACACACACATAGCCTCTTAAATAAGTATTTATGAATATAGTTAACTTAGCTATGTATGTATATTATATATATATATTTTTTATTATATATATTATATATGTATATATATTATATATATTATATATGTATATAATATATATATTATATATGTATGTATATTATATATATTATATATATTATATATGTATGTATATTATATATATATTAGCATATTGTTTGTAATATATATGAGTTTATATAACCATTTGAAATGCCATGATTATAGACCTAATGTTGAATACCAATACATGCATGTGTATATATGTGTAGACATATATAGCTTAAAGTAATAGATTACCTAGTGTATATCCAATGTGAATTCTTGCCTATTTGAGTATTAAATAATTGTATGCTATATAGAGTTGGGTGTATGTTGGCTTGTATAGCCTTGTATTGATGTATGCTTGATAGGATAGCCTTGGTTAGGCCTAGTAAGACTTGCTGGGTTAGGACATGACCTAGTTTGACTAGTACAGTTGACCAGAGTTGACCAAGGGTTGACTTTGGCCTAGTTTGACCTAGATTCATGTATAATGCATTGTAGTGCTTTATATTACCCTTCTGGACATGTTGTGACTTGTGCTGTTCTAATTAGGAGCCAGACACCTCTCCTTGGACCGTATCTTTACCTTGGACATTCAGATATCAGGCGAGTACATTCTCTGATCATTTTATATCATGTTTAGAATTATTTTCCTGCTTTAAATTACTTTACTTGATACTGTCACGTTGGTCACACGGATTGGTACTATATGGATCTTTTCATGAGATATTATCCCCCTCGGGAGCATCAGATACTGCATATTTTATACGTTTCACGAATCATCACATATCTCTATGCTTCCTCTGATTCACGAATCGTTTGTGACACATGTACTCTCATGTTCACAGAGCCATCATGAATCACCTTCATGTATCACTCATTTTATGAGACATATGAAGTTTCACGAATCTTAACATAACTTGAACATATCCTTGTGTATTGATTGGGGATGGGGGAGTAGAAATAGACATGTGAATATTATCCAAGTAGCTGTAGTCATGAATCACTCTCTTAGCTGTAGTCATGAATCTCCTATGTCATTCACATGTTTATATTTTACTCTGACTCACTAGTCACTGTTAGTTCTCTATGTATAGTAGATATTTCTATTACATTTCTCTTTCTCTGTTTACATACTGTATTTCCTTCAGATCATGTATCTTACTTTACTGCATGATTATATTTTCTAACCTGCTATGATCTGTTGAGATATACTGTGCTCGCTCCAGTCCTGACTGGACCCGTTGATAAATTTTACAGATAGCCTGGAGGTTGCCTGCTAGCGTAGAGGAGACACAGTAGAGGATGTATAGATAGCTAGGGTTTTGCTTATAGCTTATTTTCAGTTGTCTTGAGTTGTATTTATGGATTACTGTATTTGAGCTTTGAGATGTATTTTTGGGTTTGTGTATCTAAACACTTAGACTTCTATCTGCTGTATCTCTTTTGGATTTCATGTTTTATCTATCTTCCATTATGCTCTATCTTAGATGTGATTGAGTTTACATTCTGCTATGTCACCCCCATTCGGGGAGTATAAACTGCTTAGTATTATATTGTTAGATATTGTGACCTAGGACAGCGTTCTATCGCCGACACTGTGGCGTAGGCTGGGCGTTGTTACGTTCTCGTACCCTCACAGTGGGTACGGGTCGTGACAATAGGTCCGACATCTATTTCAAGTTAGCTATCTCGTGGCGATCTTTCCCGATCCGAGCTTTAGAGTTTACTTACTCGAGTTGGCATAATAACTGGACTAATATAATAGTCATTCTTCCAAGTTTGACAATTAATTCAAATCTAACCGTACCATGGCGATTATATCGACCACACCCGCAATATTCGCTTATTCAAAGCTCAACGCGATATACGGCCAATATAAATGTTTGCCTACTCAACTCGACTTAGCGATTAACTCGACTCGTTACTATCGCATCTGTGATTTTCCAATCTTACTCGTTGCAACTCGTGCAATAATTTACTCTCGATACTTAAGGTTACTACTCAATCTCGTTTAACATATCTCTATCCATCCGTATATCCATAAAACATGTATCAAACCATGTCAACTCGTTGTACCGATGCAACGAACGATTCACGACTTGCTGCACTCCGTACAACCAACAATACATAACCATTCGCATATCCACATAACACGTATCGTCTCATATATCGACTCATTGCACTTCGTGCAACCAATAACGCGTATCTCTTTGCACTTCATGCAACCAACATCACCATATTCGTTGCACTTCATGCCAACAACGACTCGCAACTCTGTTGTACTTCGGGAAACCAATATTTCATAACCTGTTGTACTTCGTGCAACCAACATTCTCCGATGGCACTCGGAGAGAGCGTGATAGTCACGATATACTTGTGGCAGACGTACGCACTTAATATAGACTTATTATATGCAACATACAATGTAGCATCGAGCAGATCCATGTCCATGTGGTTGCAGAAACAACTTAGAGTCAACTGATTTCGATAGCGAAGCAACTGAGGGTCAAAGAGATTCATTCACGGTCCAGAGGATGGAACCGCTCTGATACCAACTTGTCATGCCCGATCCGAGAAATCGCTCATCCTCGCTAGATTTCACCCGAATTATCGTCCTCGCTGGGACGTGATGCCGCACGAGCCTGGAGTTGCGCTCATGCAAGGCAAAATAACAGGTTCACATAAGATTATCTCAAATTGATAACATAAACAGCGGAAGGGAAAACAGAATATACAATAAGAATCTCTTTTGTTAATAATGAACTGAAGGTTACAAAGGCTTGATTAGCCCAACTGAATATGCCAACTGGCTACAACGCTCGTGATCTATCTAACTCACAAAGGATTACATTGTTCCATAGATTATGCCTCTTTATAGCCAACAAGTAGTCTTTGGCCGAACATCTCCATGTTGCAAGTCCGAACGCCAATGCGGTAGCTCCTCCTAAAACGCTAAGGACTCCAAGCCTCGGCGCGTCCGAACGAAGCCCCGCCCCGAGTCGATCATAACATGAGCCTGTAAGCAAACTAGTGGGGGATTAGTACTTTTGTCCTCGCTATATTGATCAAGACCCACTCGCACCCAAACCAAATAATAAGTATATTTAGTGAAAAATGCAACATTATTTGGTGATCTTTCTATTTAGCCTTAGGATCGGCTTTATGGCAATATTAAGCATAACGGCTTAATATAAATGTGTCCAACATCGTGTTCCTGCAGCAGATACAGTTAGACATAACAAGAACATATACATAGTGATCGTGCTCATCTCCGTCCCATTTTGCCTAGCCTGTAATGGTTAGCACTTTACAAAAGCAATCATAAAATTCACGCAACCAACCGACCATACTTAGACATATGCATAAGGGTGGCAAGCCCTGCGCCTGCATCCAACTCTAATCTCAGTCCACTGGCCCTATCTATATAAAGGTCACGGTGTTTCGCACCGTAATGGACTTGGCATCCTTATGTGTAAGCCTATAATCGCTTCAATGTAGTTTGCTAGCCCAGTATCTGAAGGATCTCAAACTTACCAATAGCATAGCTTATCACAACACTGGACGGTCGCAACCCGTCCTAATGATGTGCACCATAAATAACATACATAATTTTTGCCTAGGCCGAACGGTCCCGGTGCCCCGATCGTAACCGTCCGAGGGAAGCCACACCCGTGTACGGGCCATCCAAGTCCATTGACCATGCAATACGCGCCATAGTAAACAAGTCATATCATTCCAACCAATCTCACGTTCCATAAATATATTCATGCTCCAAACATATTCATATTTTGTAAACATAATCTATTCTCTCTATCTCAAGTTCCATTGGCATTATGCCCCAACACATCCGTATTGATGTACGACGCCCAACGGCTTAGACTTCTCGTACTTATACTCGACTGGTTCCATTCATAATTTATTCGCATAACAACCGTTCCGTAGTTACTTAGTCATTACATTGTTTTCGTGCACGAGGGCAGGCTTAACGCCATTATCAGTATTCTAGGCCTAGTGTTCAATGTTCTCAGAGTCGTGCATGTGATGCACATCTCGATATTTGTCATGCCCCGATTCTGTCGAATCGATAGTCGTCCCCCGGGCGTGATGCCGTTCGAACCTAATTTGCGATCGCACAAGGCATAGTCATAAGGTAATCCGAGACACGAGATCTAAGAGAGTACGCAGACAAATTTATTCACACAATAAGTAAAGGAAACTTGATCTTTATTGATAATGAACATCATTTATAGATATCGATACAAGACTCATTGCCGTACGGGCTATAACATGACTCGATTACAAAAGAGTGCCGATGAGATAGTCATTCCATACATTGCACACGTCCCTCAATATACAATAAAGTAATCCAGTGACTTGGATGGGAGGGACGCTGAGTCATCTTCCTTGGACTGTCGAGAGCCTTCAAAAGTAGAGTCGCGGAGAAAGTCTTCGACGCACGGCCGAAGCTTCAAAATCACGAACGTCGCCGAGCTGGTTGGCACGTCCTTCCTGGTTCGTGGGACCTTCAAACTGCGAGGATCAGTACAAACACATGACCTGACGAATGGCTAATTAAATCTAAGCTCTACATTTGATTCAAGAAGTTTTGTAAAAAGGTTAGCTAGCTATTTTAATGATCTTTCTAACCATCCTGCTCGATTTGCATGTCAACATATTTTGAAGCAAGCATATGAAACTGTATAACATTAAGCAACTATCATATTCATCCCGTGTCCCGTGCACTTGTTAAGCAGTGAAAGGGGGTGTGAAGGCCACTGGCAATGTCAAGCCATCGCGGACTATAGCAGGGTTAGACGACGACCCTTTCGCGTCGGGTAGAGAGCCCTGTGCGAAAGTTCCTGCATAACTCGCGTCGATTAAAGGCTGGTGTAACACCCAGTTTTCCAGATGAGAGTATTTTTGAAATTTTGTATTTATAATTATTATTTATCTGTATTTAACTCACCTTATGATTTTGGTGATGTTTAATAAATTTAAAACTGTTTTAAGTCATGGCTTATGATTTTGATGCCTTGCTAGTGTAACTTGAGAGACTGTCTGACCTAGAGCCTGACCATGTCATTAGGATAATTTATTTCTATTTTTGACCATGAGGGTATTTTGGTCATTTGGCCCCTTTGAATTATTTTAGGATTTATTGCATTGGTGATTTTTAATTTGACTTTTTGCTAGCTGTGACTTAAGAGACTGTCCTAGACTTTGACCTTGACTTTGGTGACTTAGCTAACATGGTATGGACCCTAATCTAACTCAAGTTGGTCTTGGTTGACTTAAGTTGGCTAAGTTTCATGAAGAGAGTAAGAGGATTTTTGCATTGGACCAAAGGCTAAGGACTTGAGCTAGTTAGCTAGTACAACTTGGCCCATAGCCCATTAGTGAAACCCTAACCCTAATTCTTTCCTTTACGACCAGCCACTAGGTCATTCCCTTTCCTATAAATAATCTCCTAATTAGTTCTTGCCTCTTTTGTATTAAAAGAGCACATAGGAAAAAGAAAGGTTTGTCTATTCTTTCCCATTCCATAGATTCTCCATTTTAAATCCTTTTCCACTCTAGTTTCTTGCATTAGAGCCTAATACCCTTCTATTTCCTGTGTATGGAGAGTAATCCCAGCCTCGGGACAATTTGGGAGCATTGGCTATCAAGGAAGAATCCCCCATTTGAAGCTTTTTTTAACTTTTTGCACATATAGGTAAAATCCTTTAAATTGCATTAATATTTCATTTTTTTTTGCATTTAGGGCTAGATCTAGGAGTCCCTTAGCTGTCCCTAGAAATTGGGTGAATTTCGTGTCCGTTTGGTGTCCGTATCGGACATGGTGCCAATGTCAATGTGTAGGTGTTTGATTAAATGCCACTTAGGAATGAAATTTTATATTTTGTTAAACTAATTATATATGTTGGTGTCGATTTCGTGTCATAATTTGTGCTGGACACGCAGCACGGGGGCTCGGTCGGGTTCCCTGCTGCCCGTGTTCGATTTCTCATTGGATACGACACTTCGTGACACCAAATTTGGTGTGTACATAGCCCTAGTGACTGACATGACTCCCACAAAATTTTGTGGGTCCTCGTTCAGTGTGCACGGAGAAATCGTCGCTGCACTTGGTTTATACTGACACTTGCGAACCCGTTTTTGTGCTCTGATAGCGCTGATTGACACGACACGACACACATTAGACACGATACAGACACCTAGCCCTGCTCTGGGCGAACCCACGTGCATGAGCACGAGACACGGGTCGCCCTGTGTCGTGTCCTTGGGCGGCCCACACGCATGCACGAGGCCTGCTGATACTGTTTTCTCTGAAACTTGGTTTTTACCTTTTGGACACATTGTGTCGACTTATGTGGACACGAGACGACCTGTACAACACCCCAACATGTGCACAACACTACCTTGGCCATTAAATTGATGTAAATTGTATTTTTTTGATTTTGAAATTGAGGTTTTCATGTATTCTCTGATACTCAGCTACTGTGTTCATATTTTTGAGTTTGAATTCATTTTTAATTTTTTTTAAATATAAATTTATATGTATATATGTATGTTAATGTTGATTTCATGATTGGGTGATTGGGGGAAAGGCTAGTGTACTGATTTGGTATTTGAAGCTGAGTTCCTGTGCAACCTGTTAACTGAGGTTCCATATTAAGGTATTGAGTGTGATTTCGATTGGTTGATTGGATGATTTATTTCAAGTTTTGGTTTTTTGAACTGTCAATTCAGGCTGTCAGTTGACTTTAGGTGTTAACTGCCATTTACACACTATTTTTACTAAGATTTTACATTCCTACACCATTGTGAACACCCACACTCATTCACTATTTTTTTAAATTCCTGAGAACAGGTGCACTGTCCACACACATCACATATGAGAACTGTAACCTGGGATTTCTGATACCTGAACCTGAAAGTTCAGGTTTAAGTTTTGATGTCCTTGGTTTGGGTTATGGAGATTTCGAATTAGTTTGAAATTGAGTTGTCTACATTGGTTAGTAAATTATGTATGTTAACTGTTGTTTGTGTGTGTGTTTGATTCAATATAGATTCATAACTTATTCAGTCCCTTAATTTACATATCTGTCATACTGTTATTTTCCTGTCATTTCACTCATTTACTCACATCTCATTGAATTTAATTCCTCATACACACATTGCACACACTCTTGTATTGACACTACACTCATTTACATGTTAATTTGCATTGATTGTTCATTGTTCAGTCCCTTGATATTGTATTAGTTATATGGGAGTTAGTGTCCTATTAAGTTGTGTTAGAGGAGGAGTGGGCAGGAGTTAGCAGTAGCAGCCTTGGCTTGGCCTGGCTTGCATTACAGTAGCAGCAGCAGGCATGTTTGTAGCTGTCTGGCTTACATTACAGTAGTAGTAGCAGGTAATGCTTGCCATGCCTTGGCTTAGCAGGGCAGTAGCAGCAGGTTGCCATGTTCAGTCCCTTAGCTAGGTTGTCCTGCATATGGATTTTAGTCCTATCATGCCAATTGTTCATACCCATGATCAATCTTTCCTTCATGTTCAGTCATGAACATGTGATCCTTGAATGAGATTCAGTCCTTGTATATGCTGACCTGCCCCCTACAAATCCTAGGTTCACACTTAGAGTATCTGACATCCTTCATTCCAATTTGCATTAGTGTCAACTTTTGGATATTAGGTTCAATCCCTGTTCATACCTTGCATCAAATTATCAATCTCCACATCCCATACTTTCAGTCCACTCTTGGACTTATGCCTTTTCAGTCCACAGCCTATACAAGTGCCAATCCTTTATCCCTCCACCATCTCATGCTCCATATCCTTATGAGTTTAGTGTATTAGTGTGTGCTTGTGTGATGTGGGTTGTTAGGTTCATACATAAGGTAGGTGTATATATATGTCTATATGTAATATTGAATGCCTATATGTATGTATCTAAATATGTATGTAGGTAGCTATATAGATGTATTGTAATGTAGATAGTGTAATGGTATAGCCTATATATAAATGTGTGTGATGGCTTGGTCTAGGCTTGTATAGCCTTGGTAGACCTAGATAGATTAGTATAGACTAGATTGACCTAGTATGGACTTGTTAGACCTAGTTTGACCATAGTTGACCTAGTTTGACTTCTAGGGTTGACCAGAGTTGACCAAGAGTTGACTTTGGCCTAGATTGACCTAGATTCATTTAGAATGCATTGAATTGCATCTTGTTATCATTTTAGACTTGTTGTGACTTGTACTGTTCTGATTAGGAGCCAGACACCTCTCCTCGGACAGTACATTTCATCCGGACATTCAGACATCAGGCTAGTACATTCTCTGATCATTTCATATCCTGTTAGAATTATTCGCCTACTTTAAATTACTTTACTTGATACTGTCACGTTGGTCACACGGATTAGTACTATATGGATCCCTTCTTGAGATGTTATCCCCTCAAGGAGCATCGGATACTACATGTTCTATGTGTTTTACTTACATTGTGTATCACTATGCTTCATGGTTCATTGATCACTTGTGACATGTACTCTCATGATCACAGAGTCTTCCTTGAATTACCTATTTATGGACATTCCTAGAATCACCCATTTTTGGGCCTACCATGTATCACCCCTTGTGGGCCATTGCATGGAATCATAACATAACCTGGCTGGATCCTTGTGTATTGATTGGGGGTACGGGGGAGTAGAAGTAGACATGTGAATAATATCCAAGTAGTATCTCATCTGATCACCTCCGTAGTGTCTCATCAGAATCTCCTATGCCATTCACATGTTTATATTGTACTCTGACTCACTAGCCACTGTTAGTTCTTTACTTATAGTAGATATTTCTATTACAGTTCTCTCTCTGTTTACATTTTGTACTTTCTTCAGTTCCTGTATCTTACTTTACTGCATGATTATATTTTCTAACCTGCTATGAACTGTTGAGATGTATTGTGCTCGCTCCGTCCTGATTGGGCATCGTTGACTGTTTACAGAGGAGGAGGATGAGATTGGTGTTGATACTTTCTATGGGACAGCCCTAGACGACACTTGTGAGCTGGACTCTCAGGAGGACCCAGCTCTAGCTGATGACATTACCCCTACTGCCTAGACTAGTTTAGTTAGGCTTTATTTCTGTCATTGGGATCTGGATTGTATATATTCTTTCATACTCTGTAGTTGAGACCTTGTATTTCTGGATGTTTGCTGAGTTATTATCTTAAACACTTAGACTCTTCTGATCTTCTGTATTTTATTTTGAGTTTTATACCATATCGTGCTTCTTCTTCCTTAGTTGTGATTGAGTTTACATTCTGCTATGTCAACCCAATTCAGAGAGTATAAACTGTTTAGCCTTATACTGTTAGATGCATGAGACCTAGGACAACGTTCTACCGTTGACACTGCGGCATAGGCTCGACATACCCACGTCTCGTGCCCTTACTCTAGGGTGCGGGTCATGAAACGTTATAAGTGGTGGCCCATGCAGGTCGAGTTTGTGTAGTGGTATTCGAACTAGAGTATCACTACAGCCTGCAGTAGGATTAGGATATATTTTTGAAGGTACTCAATCACAGTTAGGATCCCTTAAGAGATTCCTGGGATGACCTTTGAGAATCTCATTACAAAATATCTTAAAATTTGATTCTAATAGTTTATATTTATCTTTCTTGGTTCGTTAATGAATTTGATTTTGGGTATCCATTGTTGATTTAATTTAATTTTTGTCAAGATGAAATTATATGGACTAGGTCATCTAAGTTATATATGGAATCTAGTCTTCTACAGTCACATTAGCCAGTATGGTGAGGACATATAGTCTGACTTTGGATATATTTCTCGGGTGTCGGAATTTAAGGTTTTCGCAGCCAAGCTAGCGGTATCGCAAAAATTTTAAATACCATGATTCTAGAGGTATGTGCCTTAGTCGAGGACTCTGTGATTATCGTAGCCTTGCTTACTAGTATGACGAGGATTTAGAGTACCATAATTTTTGATAGACGCATATGATTATCAGATTGTATCCTGAAAACTTTTGAACATATTTTCTCTACTTTTGTTCAGTCTTTCAGAAAAAGAATTATTGGTTGTTTTTGTTTTGCTTCTCATTATTTAACTTAGGAGTAGGAGTAGGAGTAGCTTTAGCTTTTATTATAAACCTTTGTGTAACTTTGCTATGAATTTCTTCATAATACAATGAATCGATGATTTTTGCTAAGACCTTATTTTGGATTTGATATTATATTTCTGGTTTCAAAATGGTTCCCTCTTTTAAACAGAAAAGCAGAACAGATTCTATTATCATTCTCTTCCAGCCAATATTTTATTACCATCATTCCTTGTCTTATATAACTGTCCTGATTACATCAATTCTCTGTCTCCTATCTAATTCTGTCAGCTATACCTTGGAACCCTTGAATCTTCATATCATTTTTCCTGAGACATGTTGAGGAAATAACGTAAATTATCTAGTTCGAAAATGACGTAATTGGTTATCAAATGATGATTTTGTAGGAATCAGAATGTTGGATGTCAAATATGAAAAATTCAAGATGGAGATGTCGTAAAGGTTTAGAATGGAATCGAGAGATAAATGTTATCAATTTAGAAACAATCATAGAAAATTTTGGTTATGAGTAATTCATGGATGTATTTCAAAAAAAAACTAATGAGGATATCAGAGGTCAACCTAGTTTTGAGAACTTAGAAAATCTTGGTTATTGATTCTTGGGAACTTTTACTCTAAGGCTATGTAGAAATTTAGAAACGGAAAGGAGAATTTAATTGTATTCAATGATCATGCGAAATTGAACTAGATATTGTAAGAGGGTGACCAGAGACAGAGAGAACACAAGGATTTTAAGTTATAGAAATTATTTTAGATGATTGGGGAGAAATTGTAGAATTCAAAATGTCACTCCCCAATCCTGGAATACGTATTTTAATACGTAAACCCATAAATTATATTTACCTTGAATTTATACGATATTTATTATGAAGTATTTCTTCATGCATTTCCCAAAAATATTCGACAAAATATTAATTCCTGATTTATTTTTTGTATTTGGGCCTACAGTTTTGGCTCATTTGGGTAACCTATTCTTGGTTCACCAATGGTTCATCATGAACCCTTTGGTTCATCATGAACCCATGGGTCCAAGATCTTTATATATAACTCATCTCAATCTCTCTCCTCTCATTTACTTCCTCTCATTTATTTCCTCCACCAACCAAGGCAAGTACCAACTTGCTCAAGAGATGGATCCATAATTTTGTCAAGGATTTCTTACAAAACTATTTGCCAAAACATATTCTTCTCCTCAATCTATACTAGTTTAGAACTTGGAAATTTCCATTTTGAAGCTTTGATTTTTGTAGATCTAAGTTTTAATCATTTTCGGGTTTCCTTGGTCTTGATCTATTTTCGTTGGGGTTTTATGGGTTTTGATGCTTCTATGTGGAAGAGAATTCCATTTCACCCAAGATGGAACTTTGGAAATCCGGATTTGGAGTTCGGATGGCCAAGTTGTGATGTTTTGAAGTTTGGGGATTAACCATGGTGTTCTTGCTGTTTGGAGAAGACAGTGAGCAGTGTGCTCCTGTTTGAGCACACTTCCTGTTGGAAGCGTGTCTCCCCTTGAGCCTGCGTGACTTTTCACGCAGCTCCCCCTTGAGCCTGCGTGACTTTTCACGCAGCTCTCCCTTGAGCCAGCGTGACTTTTCACGCAGCTCTCCCCTTGAGCCTGCGTGACTTTTCACGCAGCTCTCCCTTGAGCCTGCGTGACTTTTCACGCAGCTCTCCCCTGCGTGACTAGTGGATGACTGTATCCGATTAATTCCTGCTATATTATATGTTTTGGCAAGGTGGCCTTACGAGGGACCTGTGCTCAATCATACCTGTCTATGCGAACCCCTGGGTTGGCTAGCCTTGCTGGAAAGATACGATCTGAGGATTTTCTAATAACATGACGTGAGGATAACCTCGTCCCACTAGAAACTCGTAGACTTGATTGGCCGTAAAAAACGACTTGCTTGTATCCTATTACCTTCCACGAATAACCGAGGGAAGCGGACTGTTGTGGTACGTGATCCAACCCATGTTCTTATTTAATTGTTGGGTTGGTTATCGTACTATGACAGGCTGTGGACCGAAGTTATGAACGGAAGACTTATTCTGGTTGTGAAGTGTTACTTCTGTGAATGACTGAGAAACATGGTCTATCATGGTACAAGATCCAACCCATATTCTTGTTTGATTGTTGGGTTGGATATTGTGCTGCGATAGGCTATCGACCAAAGTCACGATCAGGAGATTTTCTTGTTTATACCTTTTAACTTATGTGAAAGTTATAGAGTACGACACGTCCCGACTCCATGCGGCACCTTTTGTCCTTGTTTGGTTGTAAGGGTGCCATATGGGTTCGAGGATGTGCGCTACCCTATAATAGTAGCATAAGTATTACTATTATCAATCATTCTATTAACTGGGTTTTTAATCTTAACTCTTGTGCCCCTTTGGCGGTACTTGCTATTCGGGGCTGACCCCGCTGGTTTTGTTTGGCCAGATCTTGTAGCAGAGCCGGAGGACACAATCTTCCTTCCTGACATCCATGGTGCATACTACGAGCATGGCAGTTCGGGAACTCGAGTGGGTTTCTTCTCCACCACTCCTGCTTATACTTTTTGCGGCGTTTAGCCACCGGCACCTGTTAGCCGGATTGCTCGATATTTTGTGTCAGTACATAATTGTAATTAAACAGACTGCAGCTGTGTATAATTTTGTACTTCTAACTCTCTGAGATAGCTAAATTATAAAGCTAGTCTCTCATGACCATTTTGATGAAGCGTCGGGGACGCCTTACTGCTTTATCTTTAATGTTCATTTAATTGCTGATGTGACTTGATTGATTGAGACATAGAACTCTGTGGGACCATAGGAGACTTGATTGTAGCACGTACCCCCTAGTCTCTCGACAGCCACGATCGCCGTATGACGTTACGTACCTCATATGGAGTAGCTGGCCTAGTCCGTCTCCGTATTTCGGTACTGGGGCGTGACAAAGTTTAGTGGTGGCCCATGCAGGTCTGATTTTCAGACTTGTGGGCTATTGCGAATTATTAGGAGCCTCAATCAAAAAACTTGTTCTCCTTGAAATTCCATTTCAAATTCTCTGTCCTTGCCTTGATCTCTAACCTGACTTGCATCCTCAAAATCTTCCTCGTCCGGACTTGATAATCTTATACCTTTCTCAATAGGGGTGCTTCATTCTCTGTAGCGGGTGAGGCCCATGAGGAAGAGCAGCAAGAGCATGGCTCGACTGGGCAGCAACAGGGGAGAGAACCTTCTCCAGTGCAGGCGCGAACAGAAGTGGAACCAGAGGCAGTGGAGCCGCGGGTTACTGAGGCTCCTGCAGCACCAGCAGCGACAGCAGTATCAGACGCCGTAGCACTCCTGGAGATCATCCAGGGGTTTCTTGTCACTAACCAACAGCAACAGACTCGGCAGCAGGAGCAGAACGTGTTGCTGAACCAGGGGATTCAGTTAGCTCTTGAGAGGAGTATCGGAGCTGACTCAGGAGCATCATGAAGGTTTCATCGCTTGAACCCGAGGTATTTTGATGGCACGGAGGATGCCATCACTGCGGATGCCTGGATTCAAGACATCGAAGCCATTCTTGTGGCAGCCAAGGTTCCAGATGATGAGAAGGTTGATCAGGTCAAACTGGTACTTCAGAATCTTGCCCGCGACTGGTGGGCCTCAGAAGAAGTTGGTACAAGATGTCCTGTTCGTTGGACCACCTTCAGTGACAGATTCAAGGCCAAGTATTTTGGCGTAGTGGCTCGATATGAGCTCCAGCAAAAGTTTATCAGTCTCAAGCAAGCAGGCAAGACCGTAGATGGGTATGCAGCAGAGTTCTGCAGATTGTGCCGTTTCACACCAGCAATGGTGGCAACGGAGCCAGAGAAAGCTATGAGGTTCCAGCAGGGACTTCATTTGGAACTATTACAGCTTGTGGAAGGACACGACTACCAGACGTTTGACGCTGTTTTGTCGGCAGCTCGGAGGCACGAGCTTACCCAGCAGAGGTTGGCATCGAGGACAGGAGGTCAGAAAAGATCTCATTCCCAGGTTGGAGGAGGAGCAATGCAGCGAACATCGGCACCAGCACCGGTGTACATATTCATGATGCAGGAGCACCGCGGAGGACGGCCGTGTCAACTAATACAGCGCAAGTTCGGCATCAGCAGCCGAGGAACCAACAACAGCGTCAGGGAGCACCCCAAGGCTGTACATTCTGTAGGAAGGCAGGGCATACGAGGGAGGTGTGCCGGTCAGCGAATGGCTTATGCTTGAGGTGTGGTAGTTCAGACCACCATATCTCCACTTGTCCTGTGATGCAGAGGCCAGGAGGGCTAGCTCAGCAGTTTCCAGCATTGCCAGCTCCGGTGGCAACCCCGAGTGGAGGGCCAGTATTAGCAGTAAGGCTCCTAGCCCAGCGTCTACCAACGCAGGCTCAGATGTTCCGCCAGGCACAGGAAGCCGAAGGCCCTCAGAGGCAGCAACAGCATGGTCGAGGAAGGCCGCAACAAGGAGCTCAGCGGGGCCAGGGACAGGCTCTCACATTATCCTTGGGAGAGGCTCTAGCGTCTAGTGACGTGGTGGCAGGTAAAATTCTCGTCACCTCATTTCCCGCTGTAGCATTATTTGATTCAGGCGCTACTCATTCATTCATCTCTGCACAATATGATACACGGATTGGATTAGAGTTTGAGGCATTGCCGGAGAGGATGGATATACTCACCGACAATGGGCTCGTAGAAGTTAGCAGAGTACGCTTTTCATGTCCGGTGGAGGTGTGTGGGCATTTACTGCCCGCATCATTGATTGAATTCCCTATGGGGAATTTTGATGTCGTTCTTGGCATGGACTGGTTAAGAGACAGTCATGCGACAATCGATTGTAGAGGAGGTAGGGTCATATTCAGCGTTCCTGGGATGGAGCAGTTCATCTTTACTCGAACCTTGAAGAATCAGGCCGGAGGCGTCATCTCAGCAGCAGTGTCAGAGCCAGGACAGATTCCGAGGGTGGTCGAAGATTTTCTCGACGTCTTCCCTGATGAGCTCCCAGGATACCCCCAGTCAGAGAGGTAGAATTTAGCATTGAGTTGAACCCTGGAACGAGGCCTATTGCAGACCGAGTTTACAGAATGTCGCCGTCAGAACAGGATAAGTTGTATCAACATGAAGAAGAGTTGAAGTCTAAGGGATTCATCCGAGACAGCAAATCGCCCTGGGCCGCGCCAGTGATTCTAGTTCCCAAGAAGGATGGGTCGACGAGGATGTGCATCGACTACCGCAAGCTGAATGCAGTAACAATGAAGAATAAGTACCCACTACCAAGGATCGATGACCTGTTTGACCAGTTGAGTGAGGCCAGTATTTTTTCCAAGATCGATCTTCGGTCGGGATACTATCAAGTAAGAGTCCGGGAGCAAGACATACCGAAGACAGTATTCAGATCTAGATATGGGCATTATGAGTTTTTAGTAATGCCCTTTGGACTAACCAATGCCCCCGCAGTATTCATGGATTTAATGAACCGCATCTTCCTGCCATTTTTGGATAAATTTGTGGTGGTGTTCCTAGATGACATCCTTGTCTATTCCAGCAGTGAAGAGGAGCATGAGAAATATCTTAGGACTATCTTGCAGACATTGAGGGAGCATCAACTTTATGCGAAGCGTGACAAGTGTGAATTTTGGTTAGATCACATTTCGTTCCTGCGGCATGTAATTTCTGGGGCAGGAGTGTCAGTGGATCCGAAGAAGATTGAGGCCGTAGAGCATTGGCCAGTCCCGAGAACGGTAACAGAAGTGCAAAGTTTCTTAGGATTAGTTGGTTACTACAGAAGGTTCGTGGCGGACTTTGCCAGGATCTCAGCGCCCTTAACGCGTTTGACGCACAAGGACGTAGAGTTTGTTTGGTCAGCTAGCTGTCAGGCATCATTTGAAGAATTGAAGAAGAGATTGATCTCAGCCCCGATCTTGACGCTTCCAGTAGGAGCGGGAGGCTTTACAGTATATTGTGACGCATCAGGGAAGGGTCTTGGATGTGTATTGATACAGCACGGAAAAGTGATAGCATATGCGTCTCGGCAGCTTCGAGACCATGAGAAGAAATTACCCGACTCACGATTTGGAGTTAGCAGCTGTGGTGTTTTCACCCAAGTTGTGGAGGCATTATTTATACGGAGATCGGGTAGAGATCTATACTGATCATAAGAGTTTGAAATACGTATTCACGCAGAGAGATTTGAACATGAGGCAAAGAAGATGGTTAGAACTACTGAAGGATTTTGACTTAGATCTTCAGTATCATCCAGGCAAGGCGAATATAGTTGCAGTTGCACTGAGTAGGAGAGGCAGTGCCTATATCTTGACCTCGCAGAAGCATATTTTAGAAGACCTTCAGAGTATGGGAGTCGAAGTAGTTTGCCAAGGGATATAGGGAGAATGACCAGTATACAAGTTCAGTCACCTTTAGTAGAGAGGATAAGGGCAGCACAAGCAGGAGATCCACGGATTCAGAAGTTGCGGTCGGAGTGTGAATCAGGCCGTAGGAAGGAGTTAGTGATTCATGAAGATGGTACGCTCAGGTTTGAAAACAGACTTTGTGTACCGAGTGGAGACCTTCGGCAAGAAGTCATGTCCGAAGCTCATAGTTCTATTTACTCCATTCATCCAGGAGGAACAAAGATGTATCGAGATATCAGGCAGTACTTTTGGTGGAATGGCATGAAAAGAGAGATAGCGAGATTTGTATCCAAGTGTCTGGTATGTCAGCAGGTGAAGGCCGAACAGCAGAGACCAGCAGGATTGCTACAGCCGTTTCCTATTCCAGAATGGAAATGGGAGCACATCACGATGGATTTTGTGACCGGTTTACCTAGATCCCCGACTGGTAAGAATGCAGTCTGACTAATAGTAGATCGACTCACGAAGGTCGCTCATTTCCTTTTCTTCCGAGTTGGACAGACTACTGAGCAGTTAGCAGAAATGTACATGAAGGAGATAGTAAGGCAGCACGGTGTTCCAGTTAGTATAGTATCAGATCGGGATACGCGGTTTACTTCCCATTTTTGGCGGAGCTTACACCAAAGTTTGGGAACCAAGTTAAGATTCAGTACTGCTTATCATCCACAAACTAACGGACAATCAGAAAGAACCATTCAGACGTTAGAATATATGCTACGAGCGTGTACCTTGGATTTTGGCAGTTCTTGGGAGGATCACCTTCATCTAGTGGAGTTCTCCTATAACAATCGCTATCAGGCTAGCATTCAGATGGCCCCGTTCGAAGCATTGTACGGAAGGAAGTGCAGGTCCCCTTTGGCATGGGACGACGTCGGAGAACGGAAGTTGTTGGGACCAGAGATGATCATGCAGACTGTGGAGATAGTTAAGTTGGTCAGAGAGCGCCTTCGAGTTGCACAGGACCGACATCATCATTGGGCAGATCAGCATCGTAGGCCTCTAGAGTTCAGAGTTGGCGACCAAGTGTTTCTACGGATTTCGCCTACTCGGGGTATCATCAGATTTGGAACCCGAGAAAAGCTTAGTCCAAGATACGTTGGTCCTTTTAAGATTCTCGCTCGGGTAGGTGATGTGGCTTATCGACTTGCCCTTCCGCCTTCGTTGACTGGCATACATGATGTATTTCATGTGTCCCAATTACGTGGGTATGTCCCGGATCCGAGTCATGTCCTCGATCATTCTGAGTTAGTCGTTGGTACCGACCTAACTTACGAGGAACAATCCGTATCTATTTTAGACCGGCGAGAGAAGGTACTCAAGAATCGAACGATAAGCCTTGTCCGTGTTTCTTGGAACCATCACTCTTCGGAAGAGTCAACCTGGGAGCGCGAGGACGAGATCAGATCTCGGTATCCGTATTTGTTTGACTAATAAGGTATATTTTTGCACCTTATTGACACGATTCCATGTTTATCTGGACTTGCTTGTTTTGTACTTTGTGACGTATGATAATAACTGCTACGATAGTTAACTTGTATATGATTGTGCCTTGATTGCCCTGATTTTACTATCCTGTCTTGGTTGGAATTCCGAGGACGGAATTTTTCTAAGAAGGGTAGAGATGTCACTCCCCAATCCTGGAATACGTATTTTAATACATAAACCCATAAATTATATTTACCTTGAATTTATATGATATTTATTATACAGTATTTCTTCATGCATTTCCCAAAAATATTCGACAAAATATTATTTCCTGATTTATTTTCTGCATTTGGGCCTACAGTTTTGGCTCATTTGGATAACCTATTCTTGGTTCACCAATGGTTCATCATGAACCCTTTGGTTCATCATGAACCCATGGGTCCAAGATCTTTATATATAACTCATCTCAATCTCTCTCCTCTCATTTACTTCCTCTCATTTATTTTCTCTACCAACCAAGGCAAGTACCAACTTGATCAAGAGATGGATCCATAATTTTGTCAATAATTTCTTACAAAACTATTTGCCAAAACATGTTCTTCTTCTCAATCTATACTAGTTTAGAACTTAAAAATTTCCATTTTGAAGCTTTAATTTTTGTAGATCTAAGTTTTAATTATTTTCGGATTTCCTTGGTTTTGATCTATTTTTGTTGGGGTTTTGTGGGTTTTGATGCTTCTATGTGGAAGAGAATTCCATTTCACCCAAGATGGAACACTGGATATCCGAATTTGGAGTTCGGATGGCCAAGTTGTGATGTTTTGAAGTTTGGGGATTAACCATAGTGTTCTTGCTGTTTGGAGAAGACAGTAAGCAGTGTGCTCCTGTTTGAGCACGCTTCCTGTTGGAAGCGTGTCTTCCCTTGAGCCTGCGTGACTTTTCACGCAGCTCTCCCCTTGAGCCTGCGTGACTTTTCACGCAGCTCTCCCTTGAGCCTGCGTGACTTTTCACGCAGCTCTCCCCTTGAGCCTGCGTGACTTTTCACGCAGCTCTCCCTTGAGCATGCGTGACTTTTCACGCAGCTCTCCCTTGAGCCTGCGTGACTTTTCACGCAGCTCTCCCGTGAGCCTGCGTGACTTTTCACGCAGCTCTCCCCCTGAGCCTGCGTGACTTTTCACGCAGCTCTCCCCTGAGCCTGCGTGACTTTTCACGCAGCTCTCCCCTGAGCCTGCGTGACTTTTCACGCTGCTCTCCCCTGAGCCTACGTGACTTTTTATGCAGCTCTCCCCTGAGCCTACGTGACTTTTCACGCAGCTCTCCCCTGAGCCTACGTGACTTTTCACGCAGCTCTCCCCCTGAGCCTGCGTGACTTTTCACGCAGCTCTCCCCTGAGCCTGCGTGACTTTTCACGTAGCTCTCCCCCTGAGCCTGCGTGACTTTTCACGCAGCTCTCCCCTGAGCCTGCGTGACTTTTCACGCAGCTCTCCCCCTGAGCCTGCGTGACTTTTCACGCAGCTCTCCCCTGAGCCTGCGTGACTTTTCACGCAGCTCTCCCCTGAGCCTGCGTGACTTTTCACGTACGCAGCTCCCCTTGAGCGTGCGTGCTTTGTGCGTACGCTTTTGATATTTTATCAGATATTATATGCCCATTTTATATCCTTACGCCTTTTGTCCCGAGCATGATATAAGCACTAATGTGACCCCAGAGAACAAAGTGTTCCTACCCGATACATGTACCTGAATGTCCCAGTTCTTGTTCATGCTCGACAAATGACTCGTAACTCCACGTGGCGTATTTGCAATGATGTACTACACTAAGGAGGGTAGCACATATTGACATACTGATTGACATGGATCCTCTTTGGGGTACTCGTACTAAAGTACGACTTTAGGAGGATAATTATGCAGGCCACAGCATGTGAGTCCAAGATTTCACCTAGGGTTAAATTAGGCAACTAAACATACTAGATGCATGGGGAGGGCAAATTCGCGAGATCGTGTTACACCAGCCGCCTTGAGATATTGTCTCGACGCGCCGGCTGGTCTCCACGGATACTGTGTCATCTGCAACGAGTGGATGACTGTATCCGATTAATTCCTGCTATATTATATGTTTTAACAAGGTAGACTTACGAGGGACCTGTGCTCAATCATACCTGTCTACGCGAACCCCTGGGTTGGCTAGCCTTGCTGGAAAGATACGATCTGAGGATTTTCTAATAACATGACGCGAGGATAACCTCGTCCCACTAGAAACTCGTAGACTTGATTGGCCGTGAAAAATGACTTGCTTGTATCCTATTACCTTCCGCGAATAACCGAAGGAAGCGGACTGTTGTGGTACGTGATCCAACCCATGTTCTTGTTTGATTGTTGGGTTGGTTATCGTACTATGACAGGCTGTGGACCGAAGTTATGAACGGAAGACTTATTCTGGTTGTGAAGTGTTACTTCTGTGAATGACTGAGGAACATGGTCTATCATGGTACAAGATCCAACCTATATTCTTGTTTGATTATTGGGTTGGATATTGTGCTGCGATAGGCTATCGACCAAAGTCACGATCAGGAGATTTTCTTGTTTATACCTTTTAACTTATGTGAAAGTTATAGAGTACGACACGTCCCGACTCCATGCGGCACCTTTTGTCCTTGTTTGGTTGTAAGGGTGCCATATGGGTTCGAGGATGTGCGCTATCCTATAATAGTAGCATAAGTATTACTATTATCAATCATTCTATTAACTGGGTTTTTAATCTTAACTCTTGTGCCCCTTTGTCGGTACTTGCTATTCGGGGCTGACCCCGCTGGTTTTGTTTGGCCAGATCTCGTAGCAGAGCCGGAGGACACAATCTTCCTTCCTGACATCCATGGTGCATACTAGGAGCATGGCGGTTCGGGGACTCGAGTGGATTTCTTCTCCACCACTCCTGCTTATACTTTTTGCGACGTTTAGCCACCGGCACCTGTTAGCCGGATTACTCGATATTTTGTGTCAGTACATAATTGTAATTAAACAGACTGCAGCTGTGTATAATTTTGTACTTCTGACTCTCTGAGATAGCTAAATTATAAAGCTAGTCTCTCATGACCATTTTGATGAAGCGTCGGGGACGCCTTACTGCTTTATCTTTAATGTTCATTTAATTGCTGATGTGACTTGATTGATTGAGACATAGAACTCTGTGGGACCATAGGAGACTTGATTATAGCACGTACCCCCTAGTCTCTCGACAGCCACGATCGCCGTATGATGTTACGTACCTCATATGTAGTAGCTGGCCTAGTCCGTTTCCGTATTTCGGTACTGGGGCGTGACAAGGTTTTAGTGGTGGCCCATGCAGGTCTGATTTTCAGACTTGTGGGGTATTGCAAATTATTAGGAGCCTCAATCAAAAAACTTGTTTTCGTTGAAAATCTGTTTCAAATTCTCTGTCCTTGCCTTGATCTCTAACCTGACTTGCATCCTCGAAATCTTCCTCGTCCGGACTTGATAATCTTATACCTTTCTCTATAGGGGTGCTTCATTCTCAGTAGCGGGTGAGGCCCATGAGGAAGAGCAGCAAGAGCATGGCTCGACTGGGCAGCAACAGGGGAGAGAACCTTCTCCAGTGCAGGCACGAACAGAAGTAGAACCAGAGGAAGTGGAGCCGCGGGTTACTGAGGCTCCTGCAGCACCAGCAGCGACAGCAGTATCAGACGCCGTAGCACTCCTGGAGATCATTCGGGGGTTTTTTGTCACTAACCAACAGCAACAGACTCGGCAGCAGGAGCAGAACGTGTTGCTGAACCAGGGGATTCAGTTAGCTCTTGAGAGGAGTGTCGGAGCTGACTCGGGAGCATCACGAAGGTTTCGTCGCTTGAACCCGAGGTATTTTGATGGCACGGAGGATACCATCACTGCGGATGCCTGGATTCAAGACATCGAAGCCATTCTTGTGGCAGCCAAGGTTCCAGATGATGAGAAGGTTGATCAGGTCAAACTGGTACTTCAGGATCTTGCCCGCGACTGGTGGGCCTCAGAAGAAGTTGGTACAAGACGCCCTGTTCGTTGGACCACCTTCAGTGACAGATTCAAGGCCAAGTATTTTGGCGTAGTGGCTCGATATGAGCTCCAGCAAAAGTTTATCAGTCTCAAGCAAGCAGGCAAGACCGTAGATGGGTATGCAGCAGAGTTCTGCAGATTGTGCCGTTTCGTACCAGCAATGGTGGCAACGGAGCCAGAGAAAGCTATGAGGTTCCAGCAGGGGATGGATATACTCACCGGCAATGGGCTCGTAGAAGTTAGCAGAGTGCGCTTTTCATGTCCGGTGGAGGTGTGTGGGCATTTACTGCCCGCATTATTGATTGAATTCCCTATGGGGACTTTTGATGTCGTTCTTGGCATGGACTAGTTGAGAGACAGTCATACGACAATCGATTGTAGAGAAGGTAGGGTCATATTCAGGGTTCCTGGGATAGAGCAGTTCATCTTTACTCGAACCTTGAAGAATCAGGCCGGAGGCGTCATCTCAGCAGCAGTGTCAGAGCCAGGACAGATTCTGAGGGTGGTCAAAGATTTTATCGACGTCTTCCCTGATGAGCTCCCAGGGATACCTCCAATCAGAGAGGTAGAATTTAGCATTGAGTTGAACCCTGGAACGAGGCCTATTGCAGACCGAGTTTACAGAATGTTGCCGTCAGAACAGGATAAGTTGTATCAACATGAAGAAGAGTTGAAGTCTAAGGGATTCATCCGAGAAAGCAAATCGCCCTGGGCCGCGCCAGTGATTCTAGTTCCCAAGAAGGATGGGTCGACGAGGATGTGCATCGACTACCGCAAGCTGAATGCAGTAACAATGAAGAATAAGTACCCACTATACCAAGGATCGATGACCTGTTTGACCAGTTGAGTGAGGCCAGTATTTTTTTCAAGATCGATCTTCGGTCGGGATACTATCAAGTAAGAGTCCGGGAGCAAGACATACCGAAGACAACATTCAGATCTAGATATGGGCATTATGAGTTTTTAGTAATGCCCTTTGGACTAACCAACGCTCCCGCAGTATTCATGGATTTAATGAGCCACATCTTCCTGCCATTTTTGGATAAATTTGTGGTGGTGTTCCTAGATGACATCCTTGTCTATTCCAGCAGTGAAAAGGAGCATGAGAAACATCTTAGGACTATCTTGCAGACATTGAGGGAGCATCAACTTTATACGAAGCGTGACAAGTGTGAATTCTGGTTAGATCACATTTCGTTCCTGGGGCATGTAATTTCTGGGGCAGGAGTGTCAGTGGATCCGAAGAAGATTGAGGCCGTAGAGCATTGGCCAGTCCCGAGAACGGTAACAGAAGTGCAAAGTTTCTTAGGATTAGCTGGTTACTACAGAAGGTTCGTGGCGGACTTTGCCAGGATCTCAGCGCCCTTAACGCGTTTGACGCACAAGGACGTAGAGTTTGTTTGGTCAGCTAGCTGTCAGGCATCATTTGAAGAATTGAAGAAGAGATTGATCTCAACCTCGATCTTGACGCTTCCAGTAGGAGCGGGAGGCTTTACAGTATATTGTGACGCATCAGGGAAGGGTCTTGGATGTGTATTGATGCAGTACGAAAAAGTGATAGCATATGCGTCTCGGCAGCTTCGAGACCATGAGAAGAATTAGCCGACTCACGATTTAGAGTTAGCAGCTGTGGTGTTTTCACTCAAGTTGTGGAGGCATTATTTATACGGAGATCGGGTAGAGATCTATACTGATCATAAGAGTTTGAAATACGTATTCACGCAGCGAGATTTGAACATAAGGCAAAGAAGATGGTTAGAACTACTGAATGATTTTGACTTAGATCTTCAGTATCATCCAGGCAAGGCGAATATAGTTGCAGATGCACTGAGTAGGAGAGGCAGTGCCTATATCTTGACCTCACAGAAGCATATTTTAGAAGACCTTCAGAGTATGGGAGTCGAAGTAGTTTTGCCAAAGGATATAGGGAGAATGACCAGTATACAAGTTCAGTCACCTTTAGTAGAGAGGATAAGGGCAGCACAAGCAGGAGATCCACGGATTCAGAAGTTGCGATCGGAGTGTGAATCAGGCCGTAGGAAGGAGTTAGTGATTCATGAAGATGGTACGCTCAGGTTTGAAAACAGACTTTGTGTACCTAGTGGAGACCTTCGGCAAGAAGTCATGTCCGAAGCTCATAGTTCTATTTACTCCATTCATCCAGGAGGAACGAAGATGTATCGAGATATCAGGCAGTACTTTTGGTGGAATGGCATAAAAAAAGAGATAGCGAGATTTGTATCCAAGTGTCTGGTATGTCAGCAGGTAAAGGCCGAACAGCAGAGACCAGCAGGATTACTACAGCCGCTTCCTATTCCAGAATAGAAATGGGAGCACATCACGATGGATTTTGTGATCGGTATACCTAGATCCCCAACTGGTAAGAATGCAGTCTGGATAATAGTAGATCGACTCACGAAGGTCGCTCATTTCCTTCCCTTTCGAGTTGGACAGACTACTGAGCAGTTAGCCAAAATGTACATGAAGGAGATAGTAAGGCAGCACGGTATTCCAGTTAGTATAGTATCAGATCGGGATACGCGGTTTACTTCCTATTTTTGGCGGAGCTTACACCAAAGTTTGGGAACCAAGTTAAGATTCAGTACTGCTTATCATCCACAAACTGACGGGCAATCAGAAAAAACCATTCAGACGTTAGAAGATATGCTACGAGCGTGTACCTTGGATTTTGGCGGTTCTTGGGAGGATCACCTTCATCTAGTGGAGTTCTCCTACAACAACAGCTATCAGGCTAGCATTCAGATGGCCCCGTTCGAAGCATTGTACGGAAGGAAGTGCAGGTCCCCTTTGGCATGGGACGACGTCGGAGAACGGAAGTTGTTGGGACCAGAGATGATCACGCAGACTGTGGAGATAGTTAAGTTGGTCAGAGAGCGCCTTCGAGTTGCACAGGACCGACATCGTCATTGGGCAGATCAGCATCGTAGGCCTCTAGAGTTCAGAGTTGGCGACCAAGTGTTTCTGCGGATTTCACCTACTCGGGGTATCATCAGATTTGGAACCCGAGGAAAGCTTAGTCCAAGATACGTTGGTCCTTTTAAGATTCTCGCTCGGGTAGGTGATGTGGCTTATCTACTTGCCCTTTCGCCTTCGTTGACTGGCATACATGATGTGTTTTATGTGTCCCAATTACGCGGGTATGTCTCGAATCCGAGTCATGTCCTCGATCATTCTAAGTTAGTCGTTGGTACCGACCTAACTTACGAGGAACAACCCGTATCTATTTTAGACCGACGAGAGAAGGTACTCAAGAATCGGACGATAAGCCTTGTCCGTGTTTTTTGGAACCATCACTCTTCGGGAGAGTCAACCTGGGAGCGCGAGGACGAGATCAGATCTCGGTATCCGTATTTGTTTGACTTATAAGGTATATTTTTGCACCTTATTGACACGATTCCATATTTTTCTGTACTTGCTTGTTTTGTACTTTGTGACGTATGATAATAACTGTTATGATAGTTAACTTGTATATGATTGTGCCTTGCTTGCCCTGATTTCACTATCCTGTCTTGGCTGGAATTTTGAGGACGGAATTTTTCTAAGAAGGGTAGAGATGTCACTCCCCAATCCTGGAATACGTATTTTAATACGTAAACCCATAAATTATATTTACCTTGAATTTATACGATATTTATTATGCAGTATTTCTTCATGCATTTCCCAAAAATATTCGACAAAATATTATTTCCTGATTTATTTTCTACATTTGGGCCTACAGTTTTGGCTCATTTGGGTAACCTATTCTTGGTTCACCAATGGTTCATCATGAACCGTTTGGTTCATCATAAACCCATGGGTCCAAGATCTTTATATATAACTCATCTCAATCTCTCTCCTCTCATTTACTTCCTCTCATTTATTTCCTCCACCAACCAAGGCAAGTACCAACTTGCTCAAGAGATGGATCCATAATTTTGTCAATAATTTCTTACAAAACTATTTGCCAAAACATGTTCTTCTTCTCAATCTATACTAGTTTAGAACTTGAAAATTTCCATTTTGAAGCTTTGATTTTTGTAGATCTAAGTTTTAATTATTTTCGGATTTCCTTGGTTTTGATCTATTTTCGTTGGGGTTTTGTGGGTTTTGATGCTTCTATGTGGAAGAGAATTCTATTTCACCCAAGATGGAACTTTGGAAATCCGGATTTGGAGTTCGGATGGCCAAGTTGTGATGTTTTGAAGTTTGGGGATTAACCATGGTGTTCTTGCTGTTTGGAGAAGACAGTGAGCAGTGTGCTCCTGTTTGACCACGCTTCCTGTTGGAAGCGTGTCTTCCCTTGAGCATGCGTGACTTTTCACGCAGCTCTCCCCTTGAGCCTGTGTGACTTTTCACGCAGCTCTCCCTTGAGCCTCCGTGACTTTTCACGCAGCTCTCCCCTTGAGCCTGCGTGACTTTTCACGCAGCTCTCCCTTGAGCCTGCGTGACTTTTCACGCAGCTCTCCCCTGAGCCTGCGTGACTTTTCACGCAGCTCTCCCTTGAGCCTGCGTGACTTTTCACGCAGCTCTCCCCCTGAGCCTGCGTGACTTTTCACGCAGCTCTCCCCTGAGCCTGCGTGACTTTTCATGCAGCTCTCTCCTGAGCCTGCATGACTTTTCACGCAGCTCTCTCCCTGAGCCTGCGTGACTTTTCACGCAGCTCTCCCTTGAGCCTGCGTGACTTTTTACGCAGCTCTCCCCTGAGCCTGCGTAACTTTTTACGCAGCTCTCCCCCTGAGCCTGCGTGACTTTTCACGCAGCTCTCCCCTGAGCCTGCGTAACTTTTCACGCAGCTCTCCCCCTGAGCCTGCGTGACTTTTCACACAGCTCTCCCCCTGAGCCTGCGTGACTTTTCACGTAGCTCTCCCCTGAGCCTGCGTGACTTTTCACGTACGCAGCTCCCCTTGAGCGTGCGTGCTTTGTGCGTACGCTTTTGATATTTTATCAGATATTATATGCCCATTTTATATCCTTACACCTTTTGTCCCGAGCATGATATAAGCACTAATGTGACCCCGGAGAACAAAGTGTTCCTACCCGATACATGTACCTGAATGTCCCAGTTCTTGTTCATGCTCGACAAATGACTCGTAACTCCACGTGGCGTATTTGCAATGATGCACTACACTAAGGAGGGTAGCACATGTTGACATACTGATTGACATGGATCCTCTTGGGGTACTCGTACTAAAGTACGACTTTTGGAGGATAATCATGCAGGCCACAGCATGTGAGTCCAAGATTTCACCTACGGTTAAATTAGGCAACTAAACATACTAGATGTATGGGGAGGGCAAATTCTCGAGATCGTGTTACACCAGCCACCTTGAGATATTGTTTCGACGCGCCGGCTGGTCTCCACGGATACTGTGTCATCTATAACGAGTGGGTGACTGTATCCGATTAATTTCTGCTATATTATATGTTTTAACAAGGTGGCCTTACGAGGGACCTGTGCTCAATCATTCCTGTCTACGCGAAACCCTGGGTTGGCTAGCCTTGCTGGAAAGATACGATCTGTGGATTTTCTAATAACATGACGCGAGGATAACCTCGTCCCACTAGAAACTCGTAGACTTGATTGGCCGTGAAAAACGACTTACTTGTATCCTATTACCTTCTGCGAATAACCTAGGGAAGCGGACTGTTGTGGTACGTGATCCAACCCATATTCTTGTTTGATTGTTGGGTTGGTTATCGTACTATGACAGGCTGTGGACCGAAGTTATGAACGGAAGACTTATTCTGGTTGTGAAGTGTTACTTCTGTGAATGACTGAGGAACATGGTCTATCATGGTACAAGATCCAACCCATGTTCTTGTTTGATTGTTGGGTTGGATATTATGCTGCGATAGGCTATCGACCAAAGTTACGATCAGGAGATTTTCTTGTTTATACCTTTTAACTTATGTGAAAGTTATAGAGTACGACACGTCCTGACTCCATGCGGCACCTTTTGTCCTTGTTTGGTTGTAAGGGTGCCATATGGGTTCGAGGATGTGCGCTACCCTATAATAGTAGCATAAGTATTACTATTATCAATCATTCCATTAACTGGGTTTTTAATCTTAACTCTTGTGCCCCTTTGGCGGTACTTGCTATTCAGGGCTGACCCCGCTGGTTTTGTTTGGCCAGATCTCGTAGCAGAGTCGGAGGACACAATCTTCCTTCCTGACATCCATGGTGCATACTAGGAGCATGGCGGTTCGGGGACTCGAGTGGGTTTCTTCTCCACCACTCCTGCTTATACTTTTTGCGGCGTTTAGCCACCGGCACCTGTTAGCCGGATTACTTGATATTTCGTGTCAGTACATAATTATAATTAAACAGACTGCAGCTGTGTATAATTTTGTACTTCTGACTCTCTGAGATAGCTAAATTATAAAGCTAGTCTCTCATGACCATTTTAATGAAGCGTCGGGGACGCCTTACTGCTTTATCTTTAATGTTTATTTAATTGCTGATGTGACTTGATTGATTGAGACATAGAACTCTGTGGGACCATAGGAGACTTGATTGTAGCACGTACCCCCTAGTCTCTCGACAGCCACGATCGCCGTATGACGTTACGTACCTCATATGGATTAGCTGGCCTAGTCCGTCTCCGTATTTCGGTACTGGAGCGTGACACAAAAGGATAATATTTGAAGGTGAACATTGAAGAAAATATGAAGGTTGATTTATAAATAAGAATAAATTTTGTATGACATAGTGGTATTAGGGTTGAATAAATACGAGACTTGAATTAAACAAGTTCAAGGATTTCATAAACTGGATTTAGAGGTTTCAGATCTAAATTAGGACGAGGTGAAGGAATTTGAAAATTTGATTAAATGAATAAGTGTTGATACCTAAATAAGAGGGGTATGTTTCGTGGGAAATGTTTTAGAAGTTTGGAATTTTGTCTATGGTGATCATGGTAAAGGTTTAGATGACTGAAGGTTATAAAATTTTTGACGATAGTCATATAAAGGTTGATTTTTATATTGGGACTTGTGAGATAAAAATATGATTGACAAATAATAAACTTGATGGTATTAGAGAGAGATGATTAACTTGACTTCTTATGAAATCTTTCCTTGTTTTTCCTAAAAGGTTTTCAATAACATTGAATCCTAGCTCCCTTAATCACGACCAATCAACCTTGATCATCCTTTCTTATCACATTAATGTCTTAGGTTCGTACTTAATTGAATCAAATTTAAATATGACCTGAATCTCCATCCTTGTATGCTCGTGCTCAGACTTCGATGACCTTGTCCTCCATATTGCCCAAATCTTGATTTTCTATAATTGATCAACTTAGATCGTATCGAGACTAAATATTCTTAATATATATTGTGATTGGATTTCAATGCTATTGACAACTGTCCCTTAAACTTCTGATTTTTATTTTTCTTTGAATAGTACCCCTTTATAGATAATTGGTAGTTATCTTATTATTATTTTTTTTTGATAAGTACCATTTTTTATATAGGATGGTAGACTGCCTTACAGTTTTAATGATTTGTAATTTCTGTATCTTTTTCCAGTTTAACACCCCTGATTGCTTGTATGTTTTGATACCCTATGACCGTTTTGGTTTAGCATGACTTGTATACCTAGATGAGACTTTCACTACCACCGTATGCCATGACCATGTATGTCGTCCATTTAAATCGTATGATTTGTTTATGTTCTGAGACTTTGATTGTGGGGGTTTGACCTAGAAGGAGTATGAACATTTTAATTTCGAGGACAAAATTTTTCTAAGGGGGGTAGGATTGTAACACCCAGTTTTCCAGATGAGGGTATTTTTGAAATTTTGTATTTTTAATTTTTATTTATTTGTATTTAACTTACATTATGATTTTGGTGATTTTTAATAAATTTAAAACTGTTTTAAGTCATGGCTTGTGATTTTGATGCCTTGCTAGTGTAACCTGAGAGACTGTCTGACCTAGAGCCTGACCATGTCATTAGGATAATTTATTTCTATTTTTTTAGCATGAGAGTATTTTGGTCATTTGGCCCCTTTGAATTATTTTAGGATTTATTGCATTGGTGATTGTTAATTTGACTTTTTGCTAGCTGTGACTTAAGAGACTGTCCTAGACTTTGATCTTGACTTTGGTGACTTAGCTAACATGGTATGGACCCTAATCTAACTCAAGTTGGTCTTGGTTGACTTAAGTTGGCTAAGTTTCATGAAGAGAGTAGGAGGATTTTTGTATTGGACCAAAGGCTAAGGACTTGAGCTAGTTAGCTAGTGCAACTTGGCCCATAGCCAATTAGTGAAACCCTAACCCAAATTCTTTCCTTTATGACCAGCCACTAGGTCATTCCCTTCCCTATAAATAATCTCGTAATTAGTTCTTGCCTCTTTTGTATTAAAAGAGCACATAGGAAAAAGAAAGGTTTGTCTATTCTTCCCCATTCCATAGATTCTCCATTTTAAATCTTTTTCCACTCTAGCTTATTGCATTAGAGCCTAATACCCTTCTATTTCCGGTGTATTGAGAGTAATCCCAGCCTTGTGTAAAATTCCTAAATTTCTACTATTTTTTTATTATCAAATTTGGTACTGATTTAAAATTTTGTATTGTACGTCGCGTAGTCGTATTATACGTCGCACGCAAAATTCTATTTTTCGTAACTGCTCGACTAGTGCGAACATGTGTGAGCGTACATATTTTTAGAAAAAAAATTTCCATTTTTATAGTTTCAAAATAATATATATTAATTACTTTATTTTTATCATTATAAAAAAAAGGACGTAAGATATAATTTATGTATAAATTAATTCTCAAAATTATTTATTAATTATCTTAAATTATTTCAAAGGTATTTTTGAAGTAGTTCCTATTAATATTTAAATTGATTTATAAAATTTATTAATATTAATATTTTATTATTTAAAAAGATATTTAAATATTTATTATTTTAAAATTATTATTATCAGTATTTTGGAAATATATTTTTGAATTATTATGGCGATTTAAATCTTGATTTGATTCTAGAAATTTATTTAAATAGTTAAAATAATATCTATATTTTGAAATTTGATTTATCTTATCTAATTTTAAGCTAAAGGTTGGAATTTAGTTGGATTTAAATTGGATTTGGATTTGAATTGTATTTGGATTTGAATTTGCATTTAAATTTATTAGTAGCTAATTATCTATTTGGGTTTTAAATTACTCATAATCCTTATCCAATTGGGAATTCCCACATCCTATAAATAGGCAGGTATTCCTCCACATTATTTTTTTTCACATTATTCCTCCACAAATTCCACAACTAAAATTTGTGTATCATGTCTGGGCCCGTGTTTCCTCCACCCAATTTCTTATTCCATTATTTATACATATACATCTATTTCTACATGTCGACAACCCCGACATGATTCAGTAAATTCCTAATCCTATCCCTAACCTAAACTCGACTCTGCTCGTGTCCACCTCCCTGCCTCCGCCTATCCCTGGTCTCAATCCGTACCTCCCCTCGCTACACCTCCGACCCAGCCATGACCACCCGTTCTTCGGCGCCCCTACAGACAAACCACGCTGCAGCGCCTTTCCGCATCACCCATCACCACCACCATAGATAGTCAGCTCTCCTCCGAGCTACCATCCCGACCACCCTATCCCGTACATCACCACCAGGATAACCCACCACCGCCTTAACCATTAAAAACTAGCCAAATAAAAAAATTAAAACCCTCACCTATTGTTGCTTCCATGGCCGCACGCAGCAGCGTCGTTCCATCCCGGTCCTCTGCTACCCGAGTCGCCACTCCGTGCACATGTGTCTTCCTCCACCACCCGCCGGTCAGCGCCCCCGACTCCGCCACTGGATCCGAGTGTCGGCGAACCGCCTACTCCTCCCAACCGTCGTGCCTAAGCAGTCGTCGCTCTCCACTCTTCCTCCGACGAGCACCATGTGGGCCGTCCCTACTTAGCTGCCTCGATCGCCGCCGTCGAACCGACCGGGAGCCACTGTTTCTCTAAAGCACCCGACCATCTCCTCCGATTGTCCCCTTCGTCGCCCTTCCAGACCCTCCGCCGTTGCCGGAGTTCCCACTCCCCTCCGTGCCGTCACCGAACCGCGCTCCACCACGTGTGCCGAGCGCCGGCGGCCGACCGATCCCTGTACACCCTTTCCGCTTTCGTTATCGTCCTCCCGATCCACGCCTCCGGATGGAGCGCGCCGCCCGCGCCCAGCCTTTGTCTCCGGGCGTGCCTTAGCCACCGCGCCGCGCTCGACTCTCGCCGCGGTCTCCGCCCCAAACACCGAGTCTCCTCCGCCTCCTCCTCTTCGGGTTCCCCAAACCCTAGATCCGCGCCGTCGGAGCAGCCACCGCGGGCGCGCGTCTTCAGGTGGAGAACCCCCTTCCACTCCTTCCGATCTCTCTCTCCCTCCCCTCGATTTTCCCTCCGCTCACTCACCCTCTCCCTCGGCCACGTCTCCCCTCTCTCTGTGCTCATCCCTCTTCTCACTCTCCTCCTTCCTATGGAACAACAACAAAATTCTTTGCTATTTTTTTTGTTACAAAGTTGTTTATTAATTGTTATTATTAGTATTTTTTGTTGTTATTGCTGTTTGGTATTTATTTTTATTTTTTTGTTCATTAATTGTTTCTTCTTTATATCAGTTATTATTATTATTATTATTATTATTATTATTATTATTATTATTATTATTATTATTATTATTATTATTATTATGTATTTTGTTATGATTATTAATAGTTTTGTTAGTTTAACATTAGTATTTGTAAAATATTTTATTAGTATTTTTTTATAAATATTTCTAAATTTATAACGTATGTCAAAATAATATATTGGGACTTGACCCTATAGGTAAATTTAAATTCGTTTCAAACTTAATTAATTGATATTTTGACAATATTTTGTTTATAGCCCAAATTCATCTAATTGTTTCTCTTTAGATTACATTTTCTAAAAAGTATGTTTTGACTAATACAAATGTAGTTTCTAAATTATATTTATATTTTCAATTATTTATGTAAAATTATTATTATTATTATTTTCTTTGAGTATGGTATCATAAATAGTTTAAATAGTATAGAGTATTTTATCCTCTAATTTCTTCAATTATTACCGTAACCATGACTAATTCTACCATTCCTATTCCTTGCCAATACCGTACCTCCCCTTATCGACCCAAACTAAATTAACTATCTTGGACCCATTGAGATAATCCGTACCACCATCGGAGGCCCCTTTGCGTAGTTGTAACACCAAAGTCGATCTTGTGCCACCTTTATTGTACCACACCAGGCAGCTCACCAGGCGTCACAACAGGCAAGTATACCTTGCTAATTTAACTGTCAATTATTTATTTACTGCATTACTTATTTTTTTTCATATTGTTAGTTTCCCTTGTTATAAACTGCGCCTCCAAGTCATACTTGGGTGCAAGCGACTTTATTAGTCGTTACTTTATTTTATGCATGTTGACTTAGTGTTAGCGGACTTCCTTCTTGCTGGGGGATATCCTTATATCTTTATTTGGCTGTGACACTCACACTACACGGTTTGAGACATGCTGCTAGGGGCACGACTTATTGACTAGCTATCTCTAAAGTCGTGTGACGGTGGATGACCGTAACTGCTATGACTAGGGTTTTAGAGACTCAAGCAGTTACAAAACTGGACGAGCCATGGACATGACTTGAACAGTGTATGAAATATTGGAGGAGAACAGTCGCTAGTACGTATGGGAATCCAAACAGGTAAACCACAGTCTACGGATGGAACTGTGGCGATTTATTTGCAGATACCCTCTGACGTTTTGGACGTTACGGTCGGATACAGATGACTGGATGCCAGTTACGTACAATTGCACATTAGGCGGTTAGAATCTCCTTTGTATATTTGTGTCTAGGATAGTTTTTATGTATTATTTTATTATTCTGACAGTTCATATTAGCTTGTTCTTCCTGTATCTTGCTACGTCCGTCTGAGGACCTGGTTTTTCCCCAGGTGTGTGTTCTTGTCTTCCGCAGGTATCCTTGCCAAGGCCGTGATTCTCTCCATTCTTTCGAAGACAATTGCGCTTGGTTCGTCTTGCCATTTTTCGATTCTTGTACATTTCTTTCATTAACATAGTTGGTAGTGGACTTTGTCTCCGTCCAAAGATTGTACCATAAATATTCAAGTTGATTTTATATTATTATTCTATTCATTGTGGATGAGATTTAGTTTGTCTTAGATTACAGCATTTTACAGCTTATGTATACATACAAGGCTCCTGTACTTAGTATGTATACAGCTGGCATATCTACGTTCCTAGTCCTACTTATTTTAGGACTGGAGCGTTACATATTTTTGTGGTGGTCCATGCAGGTCTAGATAAATTATTTGGTTACTTTACCGTACCAAGCAAGCCTGCGAATAGGATTAGAGTCTAAGATCTCATCCACATACTTGACCTCCTCGATTCTGTTTTGAACCATTTGATTTGCATCTTGCTTGATTCCCTCTACCGTTAATTCTTATCCTTCTTTCGTGCTTGATGTTGGTTAGAAAGGTAATCCATACTAGGTAGACTTGTCCCATTGTCCCACCACCCTACTAGTATAACTATTGTAAGTTGGGTAGAACGCCTTATGACCTAGCAATCCCTTTGTTCTTGTGACCTATATTAGCAAGTTCACTTAGGTTCTAAAATTTAGAGGACCCTAACCCATCTAGTCAACCAAAGACTTGGACAAAAGAGACTATAGGACGGGTATATAGAGACCAACATAGGATATAACTTAGAGTCTTAAGGAGTTTGAACTAATCCTACTCTATTTTAAATCTTAATCTCTCGTGCTTATGTTTTTTTTTACCATCTTAATTAAATGTTGCTACTATAGCCTAGTTTTACATGTTTAACCGTTATCAAACTTGTTCGAGACACATGCTATTGAGCGCGCGCTCACTAACATATTGTTTAGTCAGAACCAGTGCATGATGGTCTAATCAACCGAATGCACTTTGGTTCACTTTTATCTATCGTTATACGTGGATGGGGACATAGTTAAACTTGTCCTCTAGGGTCCCATCCGCGACAGTCTTGGCAATTCTTTTTGAATTACTCGCTCGCCTTTGAACCACATATTGATATTCGAAAACAAACGCCTTGGACTCCTATTGGTTTTCGACTTTCACTTATTTAGACGAAGACTCGTACCTAATAGATAGACCCAAGGTATCACCTTTAGTTATCCCCCAACTATTGCCAAAATAGTTAGCCACCGACCAACCGATGGGACTATATCCCCATCTCGAGTTACTCGTCCTTTTCCTTGACCCTAGATTCATTGTCGCGACCATCATTCACTCCCTAAATTAAATTCCTAATTATTTTCGTAGTTATCGAAATCACAATTTTCTTATGCATGTGTTGAACGTCGTGATTTGATTTTTCCTCATTGTTATACCCATGTACCCTCTCAATCCCTTACTTATTTTTAATTTCGAGGACGAAATTCTTGTAAGTTGGGTAGGATATAAAACCCCTAAATTTCTACTATTTTTTTATTATCAAATTTGGTACTGATTTAAAATTTTGTATTGTACGTCGCGTAGTCGTATTATACGTCGTGCGCAAAATTTCATTTTTCGTAATTGTTTGACTAGTGCGAATATGTGCGAGCGTACATATTTTTAGAAAAACATTTTTTTTTATTTTTATAGTTTCAAAATAATATATAGTAATTACTTTATTTTTATCATTATAAAAAAGGACGTAAGATATAATTTATGTATAAATTAATTCTCAAAATTATTTATTAATTATCTTAAATTATTTCAAAGGTATTTTTGAAGTAGTTCCTATTAATATTTAAATTGATTTTCAAAATTTATTAATATTAATAGTTTATTATTTAAAAATATATTTAAATATTTATTATTTTCGAAATTATTATTATTAGTATTTTGGAAATATATTTTTGAAATATTATGGCAATTTAAATCTTGATTTGATTCTAGGAATTTATTTAAATAGTTAAAATAATATCTATATTTTGAAATTTGATTTATCTTATCTAATTTTAAGGTAAAGGTTGGAATTTAATTGGATTTAAATTGGATTTGGATTTGAATTGGATTTGGATTTGAATTTTGATTTAAATTTATTAGTAGCTAATTATCTATTTGGGTTTTAAATTACTCCTAATCCTTATCCAATTAGGAATTCCCACATCCTATAAATAGGCAGGTACTCCTCCACATTATTTTTTTTCACATTATTCCTCCACAAATTCCACAACTAAAATTTGTGTATCGTGTCTGTGCCCGTGTTTCCCCCACCCAATTTCTTATTCCATTATTTATACATATACATCTATTTCTACATGTCGACAACCCTGACATGATTCAGTAAATTCCTAATCCTAGCCCTAACCTAAACTCGACTCTGCTCGTGTCCACCTCCCTGCCTCCGCCGATCCCTGGTCTCAATCCGCACCTCCCCTCGATACACCTCCGACCCAGCCATGACCACCCGTTCCTCGGCGCCCCTACAGGCAAACCGCGCTACAGCACCTTCCCACATCACCCATCACCACCACCATAGACAGTCAGCTCTCATCCGAGCCACCATCCCGACCACCCTATCCCGTGCATCACCACCAGGATAACCCACCACCGCCTTCACCATTAAAACCAGCCAAATAAAAAAATTAAAACCCTCACCTATTGTCGCTGCCATGGCCGCACGCAGCAGCGTCGTTCCGTCCCGGTCCTCCGCTACCCGAGTCACCTCTCCGTACACATGTGTCTTCCTCCGCCACCCGTCGGTCAGTGCCCCCGACTCCGCCACTGGATCCGAGTGTCGGCGAACCGCCTACTCCTTCTAACCGTCGCGCCTAAGCAGTCGTCGCTCACCACTCTTCCTCCGACGAGCACCATTTGGGCCGCCCTCCCCCTTAGTTGCCTCGGTCGCCGCCGTCGAACCGACCGGGAGCCACTGTTTCTCTAAAGCACCCGACCATCTCCTCCGATTGTCCCCTTCGCCGCCCTTCCAGACCCTCCGCCGTTGCCGGAGTTCCCACTTCCCTCCGCGCCGTCACCGACCCGCGCTCCACCGCGTGCGCCGAGCGCCGGCGGCCGACCAACCCCTGTACACCCTTCCCGCTTTCGTCGTCGTCCTCCCGATCCACGCCTCCGGATGGAGCGCGCCGCCCGCGCCCAGCCGTTGTCTCTGCGCGTGCCTTATCCACCGCGCCGCGCTCGACCCTCGCCGCGGTCTCCGCCCCAAACACCGAGTCTCCTCTGCCTCCTCCTCTTCGGGTTCCCCAAACCCTAGCTCCGCGCCGCCGGAGCAGCCACCGCGCGCGCGTCTTCCGGTGGAGAACCCCCTCCCACTCCTTCCGATCTCTCTCTCTCCCTCCCCTCGATTTTCCCTTCGCTCACTCACCCTCTCCCTCGGCCACGTCTCCCCTCGCTCTCTCTGCTCATCTCTCTTCTCACTCTCCTTCTTCCTATGGAACAGCAACAAAATTCTTTATTGTTTTTTTATTACAAAGTTGTTTATTAATTGTTATTATTAGTATTTTTTTGTTGTTGTTGCTGTTTGGTATTTTTTTTTGTTCATTAATTGTTTCTTCTTTGTATCAGTTATTATTATTATTATTATTATTATTATTATTATTATTATTATTATTATTATTATTATTATTATTATTATTATTATTATTATTATTAATAGTTTTGTTAGTTTAACATTAGTATTTGTAAATTATTTTATTAGTATTATTTTTTTTTATAAATATTTCTAAATTTATAACGTATGTCAAAATAATATATTGGGACTTGACCCTATAGGTAAATTTAAATTCGTTTCAAACTTAATTAATTGGTATTTTGACAAAATTTTGTTTATAGCCCAAATTCATCTAATTGTTTCTCTTTAGATTACATTTTCTAAAAGTATGTTTTGACTAATACAAATGTAGTTTCTAAATTATATTTATATTTTCAATTATTTATGTAAAAAAGTTATTATTATTATTATTTTCCTTGAGTATGGTATCATAAATAGTTTAAATAGTATAGAGTATTTTATCCTCTAATTTCTTCAATTATCACCGTAACCATGACTAATTCTACCATTCCTATTCCTTGCCAATACCGTACCTCCCCTTATCGACCATAACTAAATTAACTATCTTGGACCCATTGAGACAATCTGTAACACCATCGGAGGCCCCTTTGCGTAGTTGTAACACCAAAGTCGATCTTGTGCCATCTTTATTGTACCACACCAGGTAGCTCACCAGGCGTCACAACAGACAAGTATACCTTGCTAATTTAACTGTCAATTATTTATTTACTGTATTATTTATTTTGTTTCATATTGTTAGTTTTCCTTGTTATAAACTGCGCGTCCAAGTCATACTTGGGTGCAAACGACTTTATTAGTCATTACTTTATTTTATGCATGTTGACTTAGTGTTAACGGACTACCTTCTTGTTGGGGGATATCCTTATATCCTCCTTTGGCTGTGACACTCACACTACACGGTTTGAGACATGTTGCTAGGGGCACGACTTATTGACTAGCTATCTCTAAAGTCGTGTGACGGTAGATGATCGTAACTGCTATGACTAGGGTTTTAGAGACTCAAGCAGTTACAAAACTGGACGAGCCATGGACATGACTTGAACAGTGTGGGAAATATTGGGAGAGGACTGTCGCTAGTGCGTATGGGAATCCAAACAGGTAAACCACAGTCTCTGGATGGAACTGTGGCAATTTATTTGCAGATACCCTCTGAAGTTTTGGACGTTACGGCCGGATACAGATAACTGGATGCCAGTTACGTACACATAGCCTAAAAACCCACCCATGCGCATGAAAGTTGTCCTCAAAATTGTACATTAGGCGGTTAGAATCTCCTTTGCATATTTGTGTCTAGGATAGTCTTTTATGTATTATTTTATTATTCTGACAGTTCATATTAGCTTGTTCTTCCTGTATCTTGCTACGTCCGTCTGAGGACCTGGTTTTTCCCCAGGTGTGTGTTCATCTCTTCCGCAGGTATCCTAACCAAGGCCGTGATTCTCTCCATTCCTTCGAAGACAATTGCGCTTGGTTCGTCTTGCCATTTTTCGATTCTTGTACATTTCTTTCATTAAGATAGTTGGTAATGGACTTTGTCTCCGCCCAGCGATTGTACCATAAATATTCAAGTTGATTTTATATTATTATTCTTTTCATTGTGGATGAGATTTAGTTTGTCTTGGATTACTGTATTTTACAGCTTAAGTATGCATACAAGGCTCATGTACTTAGTATATATACAGCTGGCATGTCTACGTTCCTAGTCCTACGTATTTTAGGACTGGGGCGTTACACCTTGGGACAATTTGGGAGCATTGGCTATCAAGGACGAATCCCCCATTTGAAGCTTTTTTAAGCTTTTTGTACATATAGGTAAAATCCTTTAAATTGCATTAATATTTTGTTTTCTTTGCATTTAGGGCTAGATCTAGGGGTCCCCTAGCTATTCCTAGAAATTCGGTGAATTTCGTGTCCGTTTGATGTCCGTATCGGACACGTGCCAATGTCAATGTATAGGTGTTTGATTAAATGCCACTTAGGAATAAAATTTCATATTTTGTTAAACTAATTATATGAATGGGTAGATCTAAATGTGTATATTAACTTTTGTGAAGACCGAGTGTTTGGTGTCGATTTCGTGTCGTAATTTGTGCTGGACACGCAGCACGGGGGCTCGGTCGGGTGCCATACTGCCCGTGTCCGATTTCTCATTGGACACGACACTTCGTGATACCAAAATTGGTGTGTACGTAGCCCTAGTGACTGACAGGACTCCCACAAAATTTTGTGGGTCCTCGTTCAGTGTGCACGGAGAAATCGTCGCTGCACTAGGTTTACAATGACACGTACGAACCCGTTTTTGCGCTCTGATACGTGCTGATTGACAGGACACGACACACATTAGACACGATACAGACACCTAGACACCTAGCCCTACTCTGGACGAACCCACGTGCATAAGCACAAGACACGGGTCATCCTGTGTCGTGTCCTAGGGCGACCCATACGCACGCACGAGGCCTGCTGACACTGTTTTCTCTAAAACTTGGTTTTTAGCTTTTAGACACATTGTGTCGACTTATGTGGATACTAGATGACCTGTACAACACCCCAACATGTGCACGACACTACCTTGGCCATTAAATTAATTTAAATTGTATTTTTTTTATTTTGAAATTGAGGTTTTCATGTATTCTCTGATACTCAGCTACTATGTTCGTATTTTTGAGTTTGAATTCATTTTTAATTTCTTTTTAAATGTAAATTTATATGTATATATGTATATTGATGTTGATTTCATGATTGGGTGATTGGGGGAAAGGCTAGTGTACTGATTTGGTATTTGAAGCTGAGTTCCTGTGCAACCTATTAACTGAGGTTCCATATTAAGGTATTGAGTATGATTTCGATTGGTTGATTGGATGATTTATTTCGAGTTTTGGGTTTTTGAACTGTCAATTCAGGCTGTCAGTTGACTTTAGGTGTTAATTGTCATTTACACACTATTTTTATTGAGATTTCACATTCCTACACCATTGTGAACACCCACACTCATTCACTATTTTTTTTGAATTCCTGAGAACAGGTACACTGTCCACACATATCACATATGAGAACTGTAACCTGGGATTTCTGATACCTGAACCTGAAAGTTCAGGTTTAAGTTTTGATGTCCTTGGTTTGGGTTATGGAGATTTCGAATTAGTTTAAAATTGAGTTGTTTACATTGGTTGGTAAATTATGTATGTTAACTGTTGTTTGTGTGTGTGTTTGATTAAATGTAGATTCACAACTTATTCAGTCCCTTGATTTACATATCTGTCACAAACTGTTATTTTCCTGTCATTTCATTCATTTACTCACATCTCATTGAATTTAATTCCTCATACACACATTGCACACACTCTTGTATTGACACTACACTCATTTACATGTTAATTTGCATTGATTGTTTATTGTTCAGTCCCTTGATATTGTTTCAGTTAGATGGGAGTTAGTGTCCTGTTAAGTTTTGTTAGAGGAGGAGTGGGCAGGAGTTAGCAGTAGCAGCCTTGGCTTGGCCTGGCTTGTATTACAGTAGCAGCAGCAGGCATGTTTGCAGCTGCCTGTCTTGTATTGCAGTAGTAGCAGCAGGCAATGCTTGCCATGCCTTGGCTTAGCAGGGCAGTAGCAGCAGGTTGCCATGTTCAGTCCCTTAGCTAGGTTGTCCTTCATATGGAGTTCAGTCCTATCATGCCAATTGTTCATACCCATGATCAACCTTTCCTTCATGTTCAGTCATGAACATGTGATCCTTGAATGAGATTCAGTCCTTGTATATGCTGACCTGCCCCCTACAAATCCAAGGTTCACACTTAGAGTATCTGTCATCCTTCATTCCAATTTGCATTAGTGTCAACTTTAGGATATTAGGTTCAATCCCTGTTCATACCTTGCATCAAATTATCAATCTCCACATCCCATAATTTCAGTCCACTCTTGGACTTATGCCTTTTCAGTCCACAGCCTATACAAGTGCCAATCCTTTATCCCTCCACCATCTCATGCTCCATATCCTTATGAGTTTAGTATATTAGTGTGTGCTTGTGAGATGTGGGTTGTTAGGTTCATACATAAGGTAGGTGTTTGTATATGTCTATATGTAATATTGAATGCCTATATGTATGTATCTAAATATGTATGTAGGTAGCCATATAGATGTATTGTAATATAGATAGTGTAATGGTATAGCCTATATGTAAATATGTGTGATGGCTTGGTCTAGGCTTGTATAGCCTTGGAAGACCAAGATAGATTAGTATAGACTAGATTGACCTAGTATGGACTTGTTAGACCTAGTTTGACCATAGTTGACCTAGTTTGACTTCTAGGGTTGACCAGAGTTGACCAAGAGTTGACTTTGGCCTAGATTGACCTAGATTCATTTAGAATGCATTGAATTGCATCTTGTTTGCATCTTGTTATCATTTTAGACTTGTTGTGACTTGTGCTGTTCTGATTAGGAGCCAGACACCTCTTCTCGGACAGTACATTTCATCCGGACATTCAGACATCAGGCTAGTACATTCTCTGATCATTTCATATCCTGTTAGAATTATTCTCGTACTTTAAATTACTTTACTTGATACTGTCACGTTGGTCACACGGATTAGTACTATATGGATCCCTTCTTGAGATGTTATCCCCTCAGGGAGCATCGGATACTACATGTTCTGTGCGTTTCACTTACATTGTGTATCACTATGCTTCATGGTTCATTGATCACTTGTGACATGTACTCTCATGATCACAGAGTCTTCCTTGAATCACCCATTTATGGGCATTCCTAGAATTACCCATTTTTGGGCCTACCATGTATCACCTCTTGTGGGCCATTGCATGGAATCATAACATAACCTGGCTGGATCTTTGTGTATTGATTGGGGGTACGGGGGAGTAGAAGTAGACATGTGAATAATATCCAAGTAGTATCTCATCTGATCACCTCCGTAGTGTCTCATCAGAATCTCCTATGCCATTCACATGTTTATATTGTACTCTGACTCACTAGCCACTGTTAGTTCTTTACTTATAGTAGATATTTCTATTACAGTTCTCTCTCTCTCTCTGTTTACATTTTGTACTTTCTTCAATTCCTGTATCTTACTTTACTGCATGATTATATTTTCTAACCAGCTATGAACTGTTGAGATATATTGTGCTCGCTCCGTCCTGATGGGCACCGTTGACTATTTATAGAGGACGAGGATGAGGCTGGTGTTGATACTTTCTATGGGACAGCCCTAGACGACACTTGTGAGCTGGACTCTCAAGAGGACCCAGCTCTAGCTGATGACATTTCCCCTACTGCCTAGACTAGTTTAGTTAGGCTTTATTTCTGTCATTGGGATCTGGATTGTATATATTCTTTCATACTCTGTAGTTGAGACCTTGTATTTCTGGATGTTTGCTGAGTTGTCATCTTAGACACTTAGACTCTTCTGATCTTCTGTATTTCATTTTGAGTTTTATACCATATCGTGCTTCTTCTTCCTTAGTTGTGATTGAGTTTACATTCTGCTATGTCACCCTCATTCGGGGAGTATAAACTGTTTAGCCTTATACTGTTAGATGCATGATGTCACGACCCGCACCCTGATTAGGGGCACGAGAACGTGGGTACGTCCAGCCTACGCCGCAGTGTCGGCGGTAGAACGCTGTATAAGTCATCTATAACATCTAATATCTAACAACAAGATATATAAACCTGTCATCTCCGCACGGAGGTATAACATAACAACTCAACTCTATATCTCAAACACAAGTCTAGGAAGGATAGAGCATGATATGGAATCAGATGAAAGGAAGAACTGAATATATATAGAGTTATCGCACCACACAAAGTAGATGTCCAACACAAATAAGTACAAGACCTGAAATATAACTAAGTCACAACTAACAATCGGAACAGTCCGATACAAAATGAAAACTGTAAACACTAGACTAGACTAGACACCCTCTACTGAGCTAGATGCTCCTCAGGCTCCTGAAGGTCACCCTCATATGTCCCATAGAAGGTAGGACAGTCACCATCATCATCTGTAATATTTTCAACAGGCCCAGTCAGGACAGGAACGAGCACAATACATCTCACGCAGTTCATATCAGGTTGGAAAATGTAAAGCATGCATAGAGTAAGATACATGAACTGTAAAGAATATATGTAAAACGAGAGAGATTTGATAACTGAAAATATCTATATATATATGATAAGTAAGAACTGTAGGTAACCTATGATTTAGAGCATGATATGGTTATATAAACGGGCTTAGGACATATACAAGATTTCACAAGATTTCACAAGAGTTTGTACAAGATGGGATTTTGATCACATAACCATTTCTTACTCACCCTCCCCAATCAATACACAACGATCCAGTCAAGTTACGTTACCTTGTACAAGAGGTTTTTATCATGTTTGCTCGCGTGATCATGAGAGTACAAGATTGCACAAGAGTATACATGAAAGCGGTGTACATGAAATACAAGATGTTCGTGAAAAGCACATGACAACTGTATCTGATGCACCCCGAGGGAGATAACATCGCATGACAAGATCCATATAGTACCAATCCGTGATAATGACGTGACAGCATCATGTAAGGTATTCTAGAGCAAGAATATAAATCCTAACAAGTATGAAAAGATCAGAGAATGTACTCGCCTGTCACCCTGTATGACTGATATGAATAGATGTCCGAACTGGTGTCACAGAGTCCTATTTAGAGTAAAACAGGTCACAACATATCCATAATGGTAAAAATAGAGTATACAATGCATACTACATGATTCTAGGTCAATCTGGTCAAAAGTCAACTCTTGGTCAACTTTCTAATCAAACTAGTCAAATACTAGTCAACATGATCAATCTGGGTCAAGTCTAGGTCAAACTACGTCTACTAGTTAGGGTTTTAGTCAAACTAGCTAAACTAGTTGTTTTAGGTCATTCCTAGTCAATTCTAGGTTAACTAGGTCAACTTTGACCAAAGGTTGACTTTGGTCAACCCTTAGTAATCAAGGGTCAACAAGTTGGGTTTTAGGCCATTAGGGCTAGCCCCAAACCATAGGCTAATGATCTTGGCCATAGGCCATAGTCATAGATTTCTATACATCCTATAACTAGAAGTTATATATATATATATATATATATATATATATATATATATATATATATATATATATATATATATATATATATATATATATATCAATATATATATATAGACTCTATCTACCCATATACCAAAATAGGAATACTATATACAATACAAACCCACATGTATACAATACATTACATATACATATAGAGACCTAATACCAATATACATATATATCATGTATATATATATATACAATACATATATATAACTATATATATATTTCATATATATATATAGGGAAGGGAAAGGAAGAGTGAGAGAGAGAGACTGTGAGAGAGTAGACAGTGAGGGAGAGAGAGAACCAGTAAACAGGGGGGGTTTTCCAGAACCTGGAACCAAATACCCCCAAACACACACATAACAGAATACATATATACATATATATGTATATACATATAACTATACACACACACTACCAAAACTCCTCAAAATCGACCCACACCCACAAATACACATATACTTCACATCTACACACTAAAATACACTAGTCCTAAGTATAAATCATTAACAAAATCGAATCGAAATTCGATTTCTAAAAACTGGAAATAATCCCAAAAACTGTGACAGTGCACAGTGCACTCGAATGGGGAAATTCGAATACACACAACCTAATCGAGCTAAGACTCTCAACCAAGGGTTGGTAACTGACACCCCGTAGATACTCTAGTGTCCTAGGACACTGACACGACACCACGACACGAAATAATGTGTCCAAACACTCAAAAACATCACACGGGTAAATTCCTGATACACCCACGCGTGCACAGCGTCGTGCACGCGTGCAGTTCACTCTAGGACACGACACACGTGTCCATGTGTCTCGTGCTCTTGGGGAAAGTTCGCCTAGGGGTCTACTAGGTGTCCACTAACCTGATTCGTGTCCAAGTGTCCGCGTGTCCGAGTTCTACGTGCGTATCAGAGAGGTCTGAAACGCGTGTGCTGTGCCAGTGTACGACCCGTGCGAGTGGATTTTCTCCCTCGACACGACACGTCGTGACACAAGACTTTAGGGGTGTCTTATCAGACACTGCCCCTAGGTCTGTGCCAAGTGGCACGTGTCCATGTGTCGTGTCGTGTCCACACGAGGGGTCTGGTAGCAGGGGAGCTACGCAGTGCCTCGTGCACAAGTATCGGGGGTTCGTGTACTTCACACGTGGCACGTGGGGCCACGTGCTCGTGTCAGGGGGGTAGGCCTAGGGTCTAGGTGTGTGTCCATGTGTCTGTATTGTGTCCACGACACGTGTGGACACAATACAAAGTGTCAAACACTTGGGATTTAACAGTGTACACAGTGTTGTTTTACAGTGTGTTCGTGTCCTGTTTTGGACACGGACACGACTCGAAGTGTGCTCAGGGTTATGGTTCTATGACCTACACCTATAGAGCTAAAAACTTGTTCAAATAGTTTTCAAAAATAATAACATTTAATTTACAGAGGCAATTCATCAAACACTTGAATTAAAACCTAGATACGTGTCCGATACGGACACCAAACCGACTCTAACCTTCACCAAATTTTACCCACAGTACCCTAGTACCTAGATGCATGCTAATATGAAGAGAAAACACAATTTTAACAAGGTTTATGGGCATTTACCTATTTGTGCAAAAATCCTTGAAAACACCCAAGTAGGGGGGGTGTTCTTCCTCTTGGTGATGCCCAAAAGCTTCCAAATTCCTTGATAGCAGGCCCTAACTAGTACCCTCTAGTGTAGGGGAGTCCAATGCAAGAAACTAGAGGTGATTTGGATCAAAATTGCTCAAGTTATGCAAGTTTGAAGAAAAAGGGATTTTCTAGGAATTAATTTCATGTAAATCTTTCATGAATTAATTCAAGGGGTTAATATAGGATGGTGGGCTGCCAAGGGGGGGTCCTTGGCCGGCCATAGCAAGGGGGGGTGTCCTAGGCTTGCTTCTAGGTTAAGGCAAGGACTTTGGATAAAGGGTTTAAGATATTTTGCATAAATCAAGCAAAATATCAATAAAGTAAATATCTAGATATTTAACCCACTTTAACCTATGACTAATACCTATCCCCTTATCATTCTAGGTTAGTAACTAACCTCTAGATTAGTGCTAAACTAGGTTAGAAGCTAACATGACACTTAACAATAATTAAACAATAATAAAAACACATAAACCTAAGTAATTCCAATAATTCCTAAAAAATTACCAAAATACCCTTTAGGCTAAAAATCACTAATTTGAGGTTCTAAGCCTATGGCTAAGCTCACATGGTCATAGCAACTTCTAGGTTAAGGAAAACTAGGGTTTACACTAAGTTATACTAACAAAGTCACAAAGTCATGAGTCATGACTTAGCATGACTTAGAAATGGTTCTAATCACACTAATAATCACCAAAAATCATATCATGCCCTAAACACCATTTAATAAATAATAAAAATAATAAATTTTCAAAAATCCCCAATTTCAGAAAACTGGGTGCTACAAGTCTACCCTCCTTAGAAAATTTTGTCCTCGAAATTAGAATGGTCATACTCCTTCTAGGTCAAACACCCCAACAATCACAGTCTCAAACACACAGTCCGATAATCATATACGTCTGTCCAAAATCATGATATTCAGAATCTTCGTCATGCTAGTGAGCAAGGCTACGATATTCACAGAGTCCTCGACTAAGGTACATACCTCTAGAATCATGGTATTTAAAATTTTTGCATTGTCGCATGCCTGGCCGCGAAAACCTTAAATTCCCACATCCGAAAAATACGTCCAAAATCCGACTATATGTCCTCACTATGCCAGCTAACATGACTATAGAAAACTCTAGATCCTATGATCGAGACGACCTAGCCTATACGACTTATCTCAGAAGAAAATAATTTATAATGAAATATTCGAACAGAATTTATCAACTATAAGGAACAGATAGAATCGAGATTCCAAGACAGTTATAAGGAGGCAAATGCGAAAATAGAATCGAAAAGGTTGGAACCTGCAATCAGCTCTCCCTCTGTCTGTGCATCATCGACTGCCATGGCGAAAGCTCGCCCCGACTGGCCTCCCTTAGCCTGCTGCTGATGCTGGACAAACCTCTGCTGCTGAGTCTGCAACGGTGGTCCTGTCTGCTGCCCTGTCGGAGCTCTAGCTCCTGCTACTGTCTGAGTCAATCGTGCCAAGTTCTTGGGACACTCCTTCAACTGATGCTCTGCTGAACCACAAAGCAAACACAGGCCCTGCCTCTTCCTGCAGTCGTCCCATCCGTGACCTTACTTCTTGCAGAAGTTACACATGGGGTGCTGTTGCTGCCTGGGTGCCTGCTGGTGAAGTATATGTCCCTGGCCCTGAAACGGCTGCTGAACTGGCCTCTGCTGCTGTATGTGAGGGCGCTTGGCTGGCCCTGCACTAGAACTAGCCCCTAAGGTATCACTGCCCCTCTTCGGCTTGAGGCCGAAGTCCTCCTCTGCAATCTGTGCGTCCATCAATATCTGATCGAACGTCGCGTCATGACGTCCCGAGGTGCGGGTGCGCACTGCATGAATAAGTCCCCTACGAAACTTACGAGCCTTCTGCCCCTCATCCTGGATCATATCGGGAGCGAACCTGCTAAGGCGAAAGAACTCAGCTGCATACTCGTCCACCGACGAGTTCCCCTGTACTAGACCCACGAACTGGCCCTCCAATGCTGTAAGAGCCATGTCCGGGAAGAACTTCTCCTTGAAGAGCCTCCGGAAGTTCTCCCATGTCATCCCTCTCACCGACGCATGAGGATCCGTGCGGTACCATGTCAGCGCAATGTCAAAGAATCGGCTGGCTGCGGCCGAAACCCAAAGCGCTCTAGGAAGCTCTGCCAGCTCCATGCTCCGCTGTACATCCTCTAGCCAGTCGTCTGCATAGAGGATGCCCTCCGTGCCTGTGAAGTCCCTGGAGCTCATCTTCCTGAAGTCCAATACTGTCCCCGGCCTGGACTGCTGCTGGTACGGCTGCTGGCCAGTAGGGCCCTGCACCGTACCCGGTGCCACTCTCTCTACTGCTGCTAGGGCAAGCTGATGTGAGTTCTCCATACTCTGCCTTAGCATCTCGATCTGTCGGTGTGACGCCTCCGACTGGCGCTGCAACGCCTCTGCCTGGGCCCGCTGTGTCTCCATCATCTGCTGAAGGAGAAGGAATATATGGTGCGTAACCGTCGGTACCGGTGGTGGTGGCAGCAGTATCTCCGGAACAACGGCCGTAACCCTCTGGGGTGGAGGTGGTAGACCTCCCTGTGCAACTGCCTGGGTCTCCGGAATAGTAGAATTACTGGGGGCAGTCTCGTGAACCTCCTCCTCTGCCTGATCAGATCTCTCAGGCAAACTACTCTATCCAGTGGCCTGCGGGTGCGTCTTCGTCATCCTGGAGACGAATTGAAACAAAGAGGTCAATATAGCACATGAGTAGATTTATCAAGGAAGGACAGTTAAATTAATACAAGGGAAGTAATCATGATAATCAAAAGATCGGAAATTTCCTAGGTGTGATTGAGAAACTCCTATCATGTCATAGGTCCTACGTCCTAATTGCAGGCTCGTAATTAGCACTCTAAGTCGAGTACTATTACGAGATCGCACTAGTTGCGACACAGACCTGCATGGGCCACCACAAAAACGTGTCACGACCTGCACCCTGATTAGGGGCACGAGAACGTGGGTACGTCCAGCCTACGCCGCAGTGTCGGCGGTAGAACGCTGTATAAGTTATCTATAACATCTAATATCTAACAACAAGATATATAAACCTGTCATCTCCGCACGGAGGTATAACATAACAACTCAACTCTATATCTCAAACACAAGTCTAGGAAGGATAGAGCATGATATGGAATCAGATAAAAGGAAGAACTGAATATATATAGAGTTATCGCACCACACAAAGTAGATGTCCAACACAAATAAGTACAAGACCTGAAATATAACTAAGTCACAACTAACAATCAGAACAGTCCGATACAAAATGAAAACTGTAAACACTAGACTAGACTAGACACCCTCTACTGAGCTAGATGCTCCTCAGGCTCCTGAAGGTCACCCTCATGTGTCCCATAGAAGGTAGGACAGTCACCATCATCATCTGTAATATTTTCAACAGGCCCAGTCAGGACAGGAACGAGCACAATACATCTCACGCAGTTCATATCAGGTTGGAAAATGTAAAGCATGCATAGAGTATGATATATGAACTGTAAAGAATATATGTAAAACGAGAGAGATTTGATAACTGAAAATATCTATATATATGATAAGTAAGAACTGTAGGTAACCTGTGATTTAGAGCATGATATGGTTATATAAACGGGCTTAGGACATATACAAGATTTCACAAGATTTCACAAGAGTTTGTACAAGATGGGATTTTGATCACATAACCATTTCCTACTCACCCTCCCCAATCAATACACAACGATCCAGTCAAGTTACGTTACCTTGTACAAGAGGTTTTTATCATGTTTGCTCGCGTGATCATGAGAGTACAAGATTGCACAAGAGTATACATGAAAGCGGTGTACATGAAATACAAGATGTTCGTGAAAAGCACATGACAACTGTATCTGATGCACCCCGAGGGAGATAACATCGCATGACAAGATCCATATAGTACCAATCCGTGATAATGACGTGACAGCATCATGTAAGGTATTCTAGAGCAAGAATATAAATCCTAACAAGTATGAAAAGATCAGAGAATGTACTCGCCTGTCACCCTGTATGACTGATATGAATAGATGTCCGAACTGGTGTCACAGAGTCCTATTTAGAGTAAAACAGGTCACAACATATCCACAATGGTAAAAATAGAGTATACAATGCATACTACATGATTCTAGGTCAATCTGGTCAAAAGTCAACTCTTGGTCAACTTTCTAATCAAACTAGTCAAATACTAGTCAACATGATCAATCTGGGTCAAGTCTAGGTCAAACTACGTCTACTAGTTAGGGTTTTAGTCAAACTAGCTAAACTAGTTGTTTTAGGTCATTCCTAGTCAATTCTAGGTTAACTAGGTCAACTTTGACCAAAGGTTGACTTTGGTCAACCCTTAGTAATCAAGGGTCAACAAGTTGGGTTTTAGGCCATTAGGGCTAGCCCCAAACCATAGGCTAATGATCTTGGCCATAGTCATAGATTTCTATACATCCTATAACTAGAAGTTATACATAAAAAATATATATATATATATATATATATATATATATATATATATATATATATATATATATATATATATATATATAGACTCTATCTACCCATATACCAAAATAGGAATACTATATACAATACAAACCCACATGTATACAATACATTACATATACATATAGAGACCTAATACCAATATACATATATATATCATGTATATATATATATACAATACATATATATAACTATATATATATTTCTTATATATATATAGGGAAGGGAAAGGAAGAGTGAGAGAGAGAGACTGTGAGAGAGTAGACAGTGAGGGAGAGAGAGAACCAGTAAACAGGGGGGGTTTTCCAGAACCTGGAACCAAATACCTCCAAACACACACATAACAGAATACATATATACATATATATGTATATACATATAACTATACACACACACTACCAAAACTCCTCAAAATCGACCCACACCCACAAATACACATATACTTCACATCTACACACTAAAATACACTAGTCCTAAGTATAAATCATTAACAAAATCGAATCGAAATTCGATTTCTAAAAACTGGAAATAATCCCAAAAACTGTGACAGTGCACAGTGTACTCGAATGGGGAAATTCGAATACACACAACCTAATCGAGCTAAGACTCTCAACCAAGGGTTGGTAACTGACACCCCGTAGATACTCTAGTGTCCTAGGACACTGACACGACACCACGACACGAAATAATGTGTCCAAACACTCAAAAACATCACACGGGTGAATTCCTGATACACCCACGCGTGCACAGCGTCGTGCACGCGTGCAGTTCAATCTAGGACACGACACACGTGTCCATGTGTCTCGTGCTCGTAGGGGAAAGTTTGCCTAGGGGTCTACTAGGTGTCCACTAACCTGATTCGTGTCCAAGTGTCCGCGTGTCCGAGTTCTACGTGCGTATCAGAGTGGTCTGAAACGCGTGTGCTGTGCCAGTGTACGACCCGTGCGAGTGGATTTTCTCCCTCGACACGACACGTCGTGACACAAGACTTTAGGGGTGTCTTATCAGACACTGCCCCTAGGTCTGTGCCAAGTGGCACGTGTCCACGTGTCGTGTCGTGTCCACACGAGGGGTCTGGTAGCAGGGGAGCTACGCAGTACCTCGTGCACAAGTGTCGGGGGTTCGTGTACTTCACACGTGGCACGTGGGGCCACGTGCTCGTGTCAGGGGGGTAGGCCTAGGGTCTAGGTGTGTGTCCATGTGTCTGTATTGTGTCCACGACACGTGTGGACACAATACAAAGTGTCAAACACTTGGGATTTAACAGTGTACACAGTATTGTTTTACAGTGTGTTCGTGTCCTGTTTTGGACACGGACACGACTCGAAGTGTGCTCAGGGTTATGGTTCTATGACCTACACCTATAGAGCTAAAAACTTGTTCAAATAGTTTTCAAAAATAATAACATTTAATTTACAGAGGCAATTCATCAAACACTTGAATTAAAACCTAGATACGTGTCCGATACGGACACCAAACCGACTCTAACCTTCACCAAATTTTACCTACAGTACCCTAGTACCTAGATGCATGCTAATATGAAGAGAAAACACAATTTTAACAAGGTTTATGGGCATTTACCTATTTGTGCAAAAATCCTTGAAAACACCCAAGTAGGGGGGGTGTTCTTCCTCTTGGTGATGCCCAAAAGCTTCCAAATTCCTTGATAGCAGGCCCTAACTAGTACCCTCTAGTGTAGGGGAGTCCAATGTAAGAAACTAGAGGTGATTTGGATCAAAATTGCTCAAGTTATGCAAGTTTGAAGAAAAAGGGATTTTCTAGGAATTAATTTCATGTAAATCTTTCATGAATTAATTCAAGGGGTTAATATAGGATGGTGGGCTGCCAAGGGGGGGTCCTTGGCCGGCCATAGCAAGGGGGGGTGTCCTAGGCTTGCTTCTAGGTTAAGGCAAGGACTTTGGATAAAGGGTTTAAGATATTTTGCATAAATCAAGCAAAATATCAATAAAGTAAATATCTAGATATTTAACCCACTTTAACCTATGACTAATACCTATCCCCTTATCATTCTAGGTTAGTAACTAACCTCTAGATTAGTGCTAAACTAGGTTAGAAGCTAACAAGACACTTAACAATAATTAAACAATAATAAAAACACATAAACCTAAGTAATTCCAATAATTCCTAGAAAATTACCAAAATACCCTTTAGGCTAAAAATCACTAATTTGAGGTTCTAAGCCTATGGCTAAGCTCACATGGTCATAGCAACTTCTAGGTTAAGGAAAACTAGGGTTTACACTAGGTTATACTAACAAAGTCACAAAGTCATGAGTCATGACTTAGCATGACTTAGAAATGGTTCTAATCACACTAATAATCACCAAAAATCATATCATGCCCTAAACACCATTTAATAAATAATAAAAATAATAAATTTTCAAAAATCCTCAATTTCAGAAAATTGGGTGCTACACATGAGACCTAGGACAGCGTTCTACCACCGAAACTGCGACGTAGGCTGGACGTACCCACGTCTCGTGCCCTTACTCTAGGGTGCGGGTCGTGACAGCTGGCGCTGCTATGCTCATTCCTTCCGGGCCGAATCGGTCCCTTGGCCTAGGCAACCGTTCGAGAAAAATTTACCTTGTCGACAAGTTGTCCAATGACTGTTTTCTTTTGACTTAGTCGATTTGCTTCCTTAGCCTTACCGTTGCGATAAACGTTAATCGATTCAATCATTGTTTTGTATAGGCTAAGTGGATTTGTATAAGAAAACACGTTTTTCCATTTTCAAAACCGTCAGTTTGATAGCAAGTGTTTCGTGAAGAATCGTGCCACTGTTTCTTTAATCTTACACTATTATGACAAGCATTCATTTAACTTCATATTGATTTTTGAAATAGAGGGACGAGGCGAAGGAGGTCAGCCACTCGCCTTAGCCTTGCTTCAAGCGAGCGACCGGTTGGCTGCGCTGACGTCGCCTACGCGATCACCTGCAATCGCATAAGCAACTGATTAGAACACTGTATAATTCAAGAAAATTCTATATGAATGCGAAGCTCGAAACGTAAGTCACAAAACTCATTCGAAAAACATTCACGAAAAGCGCATTCACGAAAACTAAAGCCAAAGCCAAATCAAGTGCGGCATAAAAATCAGAGAAACGGGAGGTCTCTCCCGACTCAGCCGCAGAGCCAATCCTCGAGGCGCAACCCGCTGAATATGGGACTTAGTTCCGAAGAAGCTATTCCATAACGTGGAATAGATCTTAATTCAACCGTTCCCATTCGATCGACTCGACCGATTCTGACCTATCGGTCCCGACCGAATCTATAGCGACAGTGTTCCTTTCTCGCGTACCCCGTGCACGGAAACGGGGCACGATGTAGGGACGGGGCACTACACCATAACCAACTAATAAAAAGTTTCGTCCTCGAAACTTAAAGATAGAACCTACCTCTACGAGAACAATAAAAAAAATTTCTCCTTCATTTTCGATTCAAGCTCCCACGTCGACTCTTCGACCGAATGGTTCCTCCACAGGACATAGACGAGAGGGATCGCTCGATTGTGCAGCAGCTTATCCTTGCGTTCTATGATTTGAACTGGCTCTTCAATGTAGGATAAGTCGGACTTTAGCTACAGCTGGCCAAAATCTACCATGTAGCTCGGGTCGTGCACGTACTTTCGTAGTTGAGAGACATGGAAGACATTGTGTACACCTTCAAGCACTTACGGTAGGGCAATTATATAAGCTACTGGGGCGACCCGTTCGAGTATTTCGAACGGCCCAACGAATCTTGGGCTCAACTTTCCTTTCGTGCCGAACCGAGTAACTCCCCGCATGGGCGACACCTTAAGAAATACGTGATCGCCGTCTTGAAACTCGAGGGGTTGACGATGAACGTCCGCATAGCTTTTCTGATGACTCTGCACAGTTTTTAGTCTTTTTCGAAAGAGCCGAATTTTTTGTACGGTCTGTTCCACCAGTTCCGGGCCGAGAATCTATCGCTCTCCGACTTCATCCCAGCAAATGGGTGATCGGTACTTGCGTCCGTATAAGGCTTCATACGACGCCATTTGAATGCTGGATTGATAGCTGTTGTTTTATACGAATTCGGCCAGAGGTAGATGATTGTCCCAGCTTGATTTGAAGTCAATTACGCAGAGTCGTAGCATGTCTTCGAGAATCTGATTGACGCGCTCCGTTTGGCCGTCGGTCTGAGGATGGTAAGCTGAGTTGAACTGTAACTTGGTACCCAGTACCGACTGAAGGCTACTCCAGAATCGTGACATGAACCATGAATCCCGATCGGAGACGATGGATACTGGAACTCCGTACAGCCATACTATCTCATCAAGATAAATCTGTGCCAGGCGATCAATGCTCCAAGTAATTTGATGGCAATAAAGTGCGCTGACTTGGTTAGTCGATCGACGATGACCCAGATGGCATTATTTCCCCGCGGCGTCTTTGGCAGACCAACAATAAAATCCATGCACACGTGCTGCCACTTCCATTCCGAAATCGCCAGATTCTGCATCTCCCCGCCCAGTCTCTGGTGCTCAGCTTTCACATGCTGACAGGCCATACATTGCGACACGAAAAGCGACACATCTTTTTTTATCCCGTGCTACCAGAAGTTTGTACGGAGGTCCTTGTACATCTTCGTACTGTCGGGATGCAAGGTATACTTTGCGTAGTGCGCCTCCGACAATCTCTCCTTTCTAAGTTCTGAATCATCCGGAACGCATAGCCTATCCCTCAATCGAAGTATGCCGGTCTCCTTTTCCGCAAATTCGGTCGTCCTGCCGGTCAAAATTAGCTCTCGCATTTTCTTCAGTTACGGATCGTCCTTCTGAGCGGTCTTGATCTGTAATGCATATAGTTCGTATTACGTATTTTGAAATGCGTATATGTATTTTATCTTGTATTGCATGATTCCTTGCTTGGCTTATCTTGGCATTATATGGCTTGGTTTATCTTGGGTTGGTTCGGCTAGGCTTGGGTTGTCTTGGTTCATCATGAACCAAGGGGTGAACCCTTACCTACGACCACCATCATCCTTTATTAACCCATTCCCTCATTCCCTCTCTTTATTTACTTCTTCTCCACCATTACTTTTTCAACCACCAGAAGAAGGAGAGAGAGAGAGAGAGAGCTTAGGCAAGTGTAGCTTGCTTCATGGGGGGAACTTCGTTTTTATTGTTCCATTCTCTTCCTCTTGAAATTCTAACACACTTTAGTACTTAGCATTTCTAATTTCCATGGCTCAATTTGTGTAGATCTACTTAACATTGTTATTTCCAAGTTTTGATGGTTCTATGTTGTAGAAAATTTCGTTCTACCCTATTTTGACCTATGAAAGTCCTAATTTTAACTTTAAATGAAGGATTAATGGAGCTTAAAGCCATGGTTTCCATGGTTCTCCTTCTCGGATCTTTGGAGAAGGAGAACAGCTTTATGCGGCAACTCATGTGGCCAGCTTTTGCGACAACTCATGCGGCCAGCTTCATACGGCAACTCATGCGGCCAGCTTTAGCGGCAACTCATGCGGCCAGCTATATGCGGCAACTCATGCGGCCAGCTTTATGCGGCAACTCATGCGACCAGCTTTTGTGGCAACTCATGCGGCCAGCTTTATGCGGCAACTCATGCGACCAGCTTTTGCGGCAACTCATGCGGCCAGCTTTATGCGGCAACTCATACGACCAGCTTTTACGGCAACTCATGTGGACAGCTTTTGCGGCAACTCATGCGGCCAGCTTTTACGGCAACTCATACGGCCAGCTTTTGCGGCAACCCTCATACGGCCAGTCTTTTGAGGCAACCCTCATGGCAGGGTTATATTTTAGAACACGACATGATAATGTAGGGATAGAACATGGTAGTGGCCCGTCGTGGCGCACTCTTAATAAGTAACCTATATGATAACCTTGATATGTTGTTGCGACAGTTAGCATGTTATGACAAGTATGTATGACCTGGACACCATGGACGATTGTATTTGTACAAATAAACCAGTACTGTCTTACATTATGTCTAGGATAGAGATTTCTGAGTACCACGGTCAGAGATACCAACAGTAATTGACTAAGGCTAATAAACTAGAATAATTCAGTAGACATGAAGAGATTTCCAGCTACAGGCAATCCCGTTATCTGGGCGCATTAAGTGGACTTGCAGCCTACCGACGAGTATGGCATATTTCCAGCACACAGTCACGTGTTGCATTGTTCATAAACGGACATTCGACCTGGATAACCAGATGGTCTGCAGGGCTTGTGGCTGTTGGGATAATCTTATTGCATCTTGCTAGTAATTAGGCCTGTGATAACCCTAGTTAGTTAAAAGTATCAAGCCGTACTCTTGATTGGCCGTGATTGATTGGATAAAATTTATTCCAGCTTAGTCTTATCCTGATCATGTGCAATATTGTGACATGACATGATTATTGATAACGATCGGGGGTCCAGTTCTGTTCAGGCGAAGAGTTACAATCCTGGTCCTTGTTTGGTTTAAGGGTTGTAACCTGGCTCCCGGAGCAGTTCTGTGTCCTCTCTTCATTTATTGTCTTATTGCAACCCCATTCCATGTTCGTCATGTTTTACCTTACCTCAATACCATAATTATTTATACTGGCCTTAGCAATAAAGATCACCTGTCCAGTTCTGTTCAGGCGAAGGGTTACAACCCTGGTCCTTGTTTGGTTTAAGGGTTGTAAACTGGCTCCCGGAGCAGTTCTGTGTTCTCTCTTCGTTTATTGTCTTAACTGTACCAATAGTATTTGAGACGGGTTTCTATTCAGGTGAAGGGTTACAACCCCGGTCCTTGTTTGGTTTAAGGGTTGTGACCTGGCTACTTGAATGGTTTTCTCGTACTCAGTTCACTGTTGTTATCTCTATTATTATCAGTTCTTTATTTATTATCTTTAATATTATATTATGATATGTTGGTTTTAGTTCCTAAGTGAAGCCTCCTTTGTGGCAGTTGCTCTTTCTGGGGTCTAACCCAGTAGGTTTTGTGTGGCCAGATATCGGAGCAGCACCAGAGGATCTACATGTCTTCCAGCCAGATGGTGACCACCATGCGTAACCCTGGCAACGAGTGGGTTTCTTTTTGTTCTTCCACTTATTTGAAAAATTATTCTTTTGAGGCGCTTAGCCGGCGAGCTCGTGTTAGCTCGTATTGCACCTTTATTTACTGTCTGCCTACAGGCTGTAACATGATTGGAAAATCCTAGGGTTGATCATGTATGACTGAAACTCTTGCTAGTCCTGACATTTTGTACGACTAGCTTCATGATCATCCGAATATGGAATGTATGGGACGCCTTGCTATTATATATTTGGTGCCCTGACACCTTGTAACTATTATTGCTTGCTTGATACTAAGACAATAGGCTTGTTCATGACCATGGAAGACTGTTGGCTTGTAGTTAAACCCTCATGTATCTAGACAGCCGTGACCGTATAGCGAGGTGGATTGTACTTCAATATACGTATCTGGCTATGTACGCCCCCGCTCTCCAGTATTCTGGTTCTAGGGCGTTACATGGTTTAAGTGGTGGCCCATGCAGGTCTTGTAAATCAAGATATGTGAGGGTTTACCGAATAGATGTCTCAATCAGTATTCGCCTTGATCTCTGTTCGTATCTTCAAATCCCTGAGAATCTTGACCTGATCACATGCTTGTATCGTTGATCTGTCCTGGTCCTTCTTTATTGTTCCCTATGTCGTCTTTTTTAGTGGTATTGTTCCTGGACCTGCCGATCAGCAAGACGGAGCACCTCCCGTGGACCAGCCGCAACCTGGAGATCAAGCCCAGCATTCAGGAGTAGCCTCTAGAGTCGTGCCTACCGTAGGAGAACCACCAATTCAGCCCGTCCAGCCTGTAGAACCTGATGATGGCACTTTGGTGGGTCTCATTAGGTCCCTATTAGCTTCCTAGGATCATCACAGAGATGCCTTGCACCAGGCGGTGGCAGATGCTTTGACCAGAGGGGGTCACCAGGGTAACAGTACGGCCAACATCTTCAAGCGCTTGAACCCTCCCTTTTTCGACGGCAGTGAAGATGCGATCGCTGCAGATACTTGGCTTCAGGACATAGAGGTGATTCTAGAAGCAGCCAGGACTCCAGAGAACGAGAAGGTGGCCGTAGTGCGCCTACAGTTACTAGATCTTGCCTACAGCTGGTGGGCAGTGTAGGCTGATGGATTAGTGGCCCCTATTTCATGGGCAATATTCAGAAAGAGATTCTAGACCAAGTATTTTGATGCTGTAGCTCGGTACGATCTACAGATAAGGTTTACCAATCTGAAGCAGATGGGCAGGACGGTTGACGGATATGCGACCGAGTTTTCCAGGCTTAGTCGGTTTGCCCCCATCCTGGTAGCAACGGAGTTCAATAGTGCCCAGCGATTCCAGCAGGGGCTCCATCTGGAGATTTTGTTGGCAGTTGAGCAGTTTGAGCATCAGACTTTTGATGCAGTATTGAGAGCATCTCGGAGGCACGAGTATACCTCCCAGAGGATAGGACCGGAGGTCGGAAGAGATCACACAACCAGATGAATCAGTCTTCAGTACCAGCCCCGACAGCCAGGGCTTTAACCATTGGAGCTCCGAGGCAGGCGGCCTCAGTGACGTCGCTTCAGCATTCTACCCCGACGCACCCTCAGCAGCAGAAGCAGAAGCAGTCTTCCACAGTGGGATGTTCACACTGCGGGATGTTCACACTGCGGGAAGCCAGGGCATATGGTATCAGAGTGTCACAGAGTACAGGGTTTGTGCTTGGTTTGTGGTGCCCCGGACCACAGGGTTGGGAACTGCCCGAACAGGAGGAGTTCATCGGCCTTCTCTAGTCCTTCAGTTAGAGGACCAGCACCAGTCCAGCAACAGCAACAGCTGCAGTACCCGTTCCCGAGGCCATTGCCGACGCAGGCCCAGACATTCCAGCAGCAGAGACCGCAGCAGTATGCCCAAGCCCAAGCTGATCCAGAGCAGGCAGAAGAATTTTTAGTAGAGGGGATCCGCACCCAGAGGACATGATCAAGTGCTGGCTTTGACCATGGAAGAAGAAGGAATAGCACTAGGTGAGGTGGTAGAAGGTACTATTCTCGTCAACACCTTTCCAGCTTCAGTATTATTTGATTCGGGTGCCTCGTATTCATTTATGTATGCACGATTTACGACGCGGATAGGACTAGAGCCCGAGTCATTATCAGTAAGGCTTAATATACTTGCTGGTAATGGACTTGTGGGAGTAGATAGGGTATTTTTCTCGTGTCGGATCGTAGTTAGCGGTAGAGAGTTTTTCGCTTGATTGATAGAGTTCCCGATGGCCGATTATGATGTGGTCTTAGGGATGGATTGGTTGAGGGACCAGTATGCTAGGATAGACTGCCATATTGGCAGGGTTGTTTTTAGCATTCCAGGCGAACCGGAGTTTTCCTTCTCCCGAGGCGAAGTTGAACCATCTCCTCCAGTGTTGTGGATGGCAGTAGCAGCAATTCGGTTACCCCGGATAGTTAAGAGTTTCCAGATGTTTTCCCAAAAAATCTTTCAGGGATGTCGCCAGAGTGGGAGATCGAGTTCACCATCGACTTGATTCCTGGGCAGCCCCAGTGTCAGAGAGAGTCTACAGGATGGCGTCGTCAGAGCTAGAGATATTGTACAAGATGATTGAAGAACTTAGAACCAAGGGATTCATTCGTGCTAGTAGATCGCTTTAGGGAGCCCCGATGCTTCTTGTAAAAAAAAGGATGGTACGTCCAGATTATGTGTAGATTATCGTACCTTGAACTCAGTGACAATCAAGAACAGATACGCGCCCTCTTCCGAGGATAGATGACTTGTTTGATCAACTCAAGGGGGCAGCAGTATTCTCGAAGATCGACCTGCAATCAGGATACCATCAGATCAGGGTCAGAGAGAAGGACATCCTGAAGACAGCTTTCAGATCTAGGTATGGGCATTGGAAGTTCCTTGTGATGCCATTTGGAGCAACCAATGCGCTAGCTATATTCATGGACCTCATGAATCGCATCTTCATGCCTTATTTGGATCAGTTTGTGATTGTGTTCCTAGATGACATCCTGGTCTACAGCAAGAGTGAAGCGGAGCATGAGCAGCATCTCCGAGTTGTCCTCCAGATTCTCAGAGAGCACCAGTTGTATGCCAAGTTTAGTAAATACGAGTTCTGGCTCAATCGTATTTCGTACTTGGGTCATATCATCACCAGAGAAGGAGTAGAAGTGGATCCCCAGAAGATCGTGACTATTGAGTCGTGGCCAGTGTCCAGCACAGTTGCAGAAGTCCGTAGTTTTCTTGGATTGGCCGATTTCTACCGGCGATTTGTTTCAGACTTTGCTCGGATCTCAGCGCTACTGACCCAGTTGACCCGTAAGGATGTGCAGTTTGCTTGGACAGCAGAGTGCCAGGATTCTTTTGAGAAGTTGAAGCGAGGCTTGATGACGGCTCCCATTCTCATGCTTCCAGATGGAACCGAAGGATTCTCAGTATATTGCGATGCTTCAGGCAGAGATCTAGGATGTGTTTTGATGCAGCATGGGAAGGTAATAGCATATGCGTCATGACAACTTCATGATCATGAGAAGAATTACCCAACCTATGACTTGGAGCTGGCAGCAGTAGTGTTTGCACTTAAGTTGTGGAGGCACTACTTGTACGGAGATAGGGTGGAGATCTTCACCGACCACAAGAGCCTGAAGTATGTTTTCACCCAGAAGGATCTTAACATGCGTCAGAGGAGGTAGCTGGAGCTACTTATGGATTATGATGTCAACATGCAGTATCATCCTGGAAAGGCCAACGTTGTTGCGGATGCATTGAGCAGGAGAGCCGGAGTTTATTTCCTAACAGCGCAACCAGAGCTGTTAGCCGATCTTCAGAAGATGGGTATAGAAGTTGTCCTCCCTTCCAGTGTGGCATTGATGGCCAGCATGCAAGTTCAGTCCACTATAGTCGAGAGGATCCGGATGGCGCAGTCAGCAGATTCCAAGCTTTAGCGACTCAGAGCAGAGTGTGAGGCAGGACGAAGACCAGAGTTATGTATCCGTGAAGATGGTACACTTAGGCATGGGAGGCATCTTTGTGTACCCAGTGGAGATATCAGACAGAAGATCTTGGCAGAAGCTCACAGTTCTCAATATTTCATCCATCCCGACGGTACAAAGATGTATCGTAATATCCGTCAGCACTTTTGGTGTAATGGCATGAAGAGGAAGATAGCCCGGTTTGTCTCTTGATGTTTGGTTTGCCAACAAGTTAAAGCTGAACATCAGAGGCCAGCTGGACTTCTTCAGCCCTTGCCAATTCCAGAATGAAAGTGGGAGCTTGTAACCATGGATTTTGTGACTGGATTGCCTAGATCCCCAGCTGGTCGAGATACTATTTGGGTTATAGTTGACCGGCTCACGAAGGTGGCCCAATTTCTCCCGTTCAGAGTTGGTTAGTCGACGACTCAGCTGGCTGAGATGTACCTCAGGCAGGTAGTCAGGATGCATGGAGTACCAGTCAGTATCACCTCAGACTGAGATTCAAGATTTATGTCGCACTTTTGGCGCAGTTTGCAAGAGAGTTTGGGAACTCACCTCCAGTTTAGCTTAGCTTATCACCCGCAGATAGATGGCCAGTCGGAACGCACGATCCAGACTCTTGAAGATATGTTGCGGTCATATACACTCGACTTCGGTGGTTCGTGGGACGATCACCTGCACCTGGTGGAGTTCTCGTACAACAAGAGTTTCCAAGCTAGTATCTTGATGGCACCGTTGGAGGTACTGTATGCAGGAAGTGCAGATCCCCGTTAGCTTGGGATAATGTTGGGAAGAGGCAGATGCTCGGTCCAGAAATGATTGCTCATACAGTTGAGGTGGTCAGAAGAGTCCGAGATCATCTTCGAGTTGTACAAGATGGTCAGCGTCATTGGGCCGATTCTCATCGGCGTCCTCTTGAGTCCTCTATCGGCGACCACGTATTCCTGAGGATTTTGTCTAACCATGGCGTCATTCGTTTTGGCGTACGAAAAAAGCTTAGTCCTAGGTATATAGGACCGTTCGACATCCTTGAGCGAGTAGGCGATGTGCCCTATCGTCTCGTTCTTCTACCGTCGTTGCGTGAGATATATGACATATTCCTTGTGTCCCAATTGCGACGGTATATCCCGGATCCGAGCCATATCCTTGATCATTCGGAATTGGTTGTTGGTAGCAACCTTTCGTATGAGGAAAGGCCCGTATTCATATTAGACCGAAGAGAGAAGGCACTCAAGAACAAGACTATTTAGCTAGTCCGCGTTGGTTGGGGTCATCACTCTTTGGATGAGTCAACGTGGGAGTGTGAGGATGATATCCGATCGTGATATCCACACCTGTTTGACTCATGAGGTATAATGTCTTTCTTATGCCTTATGCTTTAATTCCTTGCTTGCATGAATAATTACTAGATTGCTTGATTAGTATAGCTTGCCTATGAATAGTATAGCTTGTTCTTGTCCCTCAAGCCTCTAAGTTAAATTCTGAAGACGAAATTCTTTTAAGATGGGTAGAGTTGTAATGCCTATAGTTCGTATTACGTATTTTGAAATACGTATACATATTTTATCTTGTATTGCATGATTCCTTACTTGGCTTATCTTGGCATTACATGGCTTGGTCTACTTTGGGTTGGTTCGGCTAGGCTTGGGTTGTCTTGGTTCATCATGAACCAAGGGGTGAACCCTTACCTACCACCACCATCATCCTTTATTAACACATTCCTTCATTCTCTCTCTTCATTTACTTCTTCTTCTCCACCATTACTTCTTCAACCACCAGGAGAAGGAGAGAGAGAGAGAGAGAGCTTAGGCAAGTGTAGCTTGCTTCATGGGGGAACTTCATTTTCATTGTTCCATTCTCTTCCTCTTAAAATTCTAACGCACTTTAGTACTTAGCATTTCTAATTTCCATGGCTCAATTTATGTATATCTAAGTTTATAGTATTTTCGGATTTTTTTGGGTTTTGATCTACTTAACATTGTTATTTTCAAGTTTTGACGGTTCCATGTTGTAGAAAATTTCGTTCTACCCCATTTTGACCTATGAAAGTCCTGATTTTGACTTTAAATGAAGGATTAATGGAGCCTTGAAGCCATAGTTTCCATGGTTCTCCTTCTCGGATCTTTGGAGAAGGAGAACAGCTTTATGTGGCAACTCATGCGGCCAGCTTTTACGGTAACTCATGCGGCCAGCTTTTACGGCAACTCATGCGGCCAGCTTTATGCGGCAACTCATGCAGCCAACTTTAGCGGCAACTCATGCGGCCAGCTTTATGCGGTAATTCATGCGGCCAGCTTTTACGGCAACTCATGCGGCCAGCTTTATGCGACAACTCATGAGGCCAGCTTTTGTGGCAACTCATGCGGCCAGCTTTTACGGCAACTCATGCAGCCAGCTTTTGTGGCAACTCATGCGGCCAGCTTTTGCGGCAACCCTCATGCGGCCAGTCTTTTGCGGCAACCCTCATGGCAGGGTTATATTTTAGAACACGATATGATAATGTATGGATAGAACATGATAGTGGCCCGTCGTGGCGCACTCTTGATAAACAACCTATATGATAACCTTGATATGATGTTGCGACTGTTAGCATGTCATGACAAGTATGCATGACCTGGACACCGTGGGCGATTGTATTTGTACAAATAAACCAGTACTGTCTTGTATCATGTCTAGGATAGGGATTCCTGAGTACCACGGTCAGGGATACCTACAGTAATTGACTAAGGCTAATAAACTAAAATAATTCAGTAGACATGAAGAGATTTCCAGCTACAGGCAATCCTATTATCTGGGCACATTAAGTGGACTTATAGCCTACCGACGAGTAGGGCACATTTCCAGCACACAGTCACGTGTTGCATTCTTCATAAACGGACATTCGACCTGGATAACCGGATGGTCTGCAAGGCTTGTGGCTGTTGGAATAATCTCATTGCATCTTGCTAGTAACTAGGCCTGTGATAAACCTAGTTAGTTAAAAGTATCAAGACGTACTCTTGATTGGCCATGATTGATTGGATGGAGTTTATTCCAGCTTAGTCTTATCCTGATCATGTGCAAGATTGTGACATGGCATGATTATTGATGCTTGCCTTAACAATAACGATCGGGGGTCCAGTTCTGTTCAGGAAAAGGGTTACAACCCTGGTCCTTGTTTGGTTTAAGGGTTATAACCTAGCTCCCGGAACAGTTCTGTGTCCTTTCTTCATTTATTGTCTTATTGCAATCCCATGTCATGTTCGTCATGTTTTACCTTACCTCACTACCATGATTATTTATACTGGCATCAGCAATAAAGATCAGGGGTCAAGTTCTATTCAGGCGAAGGGTTACAACCCTGGTTCTTGTTTGCTTTAAGGGTTGTAACCTGGCTCCCGGAGAAGCTTTATGTCCTCTCTTCGTTTATTGTCTTCACTGTACCAATAGTATTGAGACGGGTTTCTATTCAGGTGAAGGGTTACAACCCCGGTCCTTGTTTGGTTTAAGGGTTGTGACCTGGCTACTTGAATAGTTTCTTCGTACTCAGTTCACTGTTGTTATCTCTATTATTATCAGTTCTTTATTTATTATCTTTAATATTCTATTATGATATGCTGGTTTTAGTTCCTAAATGAAGCCTCCTTTGTGGCACTTGCTCTTTCTGGGGTCTAACCCAGCAGGTTTTGTGTGGCCAGATATCGGAGCAACACCAAAGGATCTACCTGTCTTCCAGCCAGATGGTGACCACCAGGCGTAATCTGGCAATGAATGGGTTTCTTTTTGTCCTCCCACTTATTTAAAAAATTATTCTTTTGAGGCGCTTAGCCGACGAGCACGTGTTAGCTCATATTGCACCTTTATTTACTGTCCTTCCACTACAACAAAATAGGTTAATGACGACACTTTCTTTACGATACTTTCTAAATAAGTGTCATTAATTTTTTGTATCGATGACATTCTCATAAAACGTGTCGTTGTAATTAAGTATTTATCATGATCTACGACACTTTATTAAAAATGTCGTAAACATAAATTTAACAACACTTTTAACGACACTTAAAAATGTAGTATAATATTATACACTAAATACAATACTTTAAAGTGTCATATAATATTATGAATTAAATATAACACTAAAAAAGTGTTGTCATAAATTTTATTTTTTCATATTTTGTTTTCAGTATCCCGCTTCTGCCAAAAAAATTGGCGCTCTTAGCAGAGATAACAAGCTATTTACCTCTCTTTTTAATTTTTTTTTTCGTGCTCTCTCTTGTTCCTTTCTCTTTTTTCTTGTGGGCTGACTAAAATTCAGGGGCGGGGGGGGCAGGGGGACGGGGGGACAGGGGGACGGGGGGTAGGGGAGCGGCTGGAGGCTAGAGTGGAGGAGAGGGAAGGCGGGTACGGGATGCTCAAGGACAAGTACATGGCCGGGATAAACGTGTAGGAGAAGGCGAAGCTGGAGAAGGAGCCGATGAAGCTCGTCGTTGAGGAGGGGATAAGGGAGTTAGCTAAGGCTCCGCTGGAGGAGATCCAAGGGACCATGGTTGGAAAAGATGACATTGATGTTAGGCTCAACCGGTTGGGATTCTTCCATAGACGCAAGCACCACTGTACGTATAAAATAATTAACGTTACTCTATTGTCTTTTATTTATCATTTGTTTGTTTATTTGTTGTTCAATCAACTATGTAATATGGGACTCCATGGCTAATATAGAGGTGTACTCGATTTCATTCTTAGGGTTTGAGCAAGAATATCCAACTGGTCCCTTTTATGCTCAAGTAATATGCAAAAGAAAAATGCGGTTCTGACCGCCCAATAGGCATGATCGATCGTCCGTCAGTGCATTTGCCGAAGAGGAATTTGCCGAGAAGCTGCCCCTACAGAGGGGATCTCCGTCTGGGCCGTGCACAACTTGCTGGAAAGGACGTCGATATTATATTCTTATCTCTGAACTATTCTTGTTCGATCCGCTCACCATATGTTTGTTGATATGTCTAAGAGGAGGTTCCTTGTCGAACTGTCTAACTTCTCCAAATACCCCTTATATCCTGCTGTTGGTTATCTATTATTGTGCAGATTACAGGTTCATCACTTTTGCTGCCAACTGCCAAATATAATAGATCATTATCGAGGCTTTTTCTTTCATAGTTAGGGTTTATCCAGTAGTATTATTGAATGTAGATACTTGAGTTACTTTAAATGCAAGTCACCAAGTGCCTATGCAGCATTAGCACCAATTTTGGTCGACTTTTTTGGGTGAATTTGGATGGTAAAACATTTATACGTGGATAGTTGATGAAACCTGGATGAAGATTGTGAAGACAATGAATGGAGAGGTCAACACGATGCCCATGACCTATCCTCGCTTACCAACAGATCATCCGAGCCATTTTGTTGTGGATGACTCAGAATCCTGTCCTTTGCAGTCGGGAATCCGGTTTGTACTCTATATCTTACCTTTATTTGATAAGCTATCTATGTTGTCATATTTTAATAGTATTTCCATGATACATTTTAGTTCTGTAATATCTGATACTTATAATGCCATATTTTTATGAAGATGATAGTTAGAAGAGATAATGCTATTATAGCCAAGTTGACTGAATATAAGTTTTTGTTTGGTCTATCCTCCATTAGCTTGGATCTGTAAAGGATACATCATTTCTTTGAAGAAGCCAATTTGATAATATGTGAGGAATTGAACTTGGACTAGTTTGTTCATTTAAATAAGGTGCATCCATGGGAGCATTGGTCGTTTCGGAAGGAAATGGTGAAGGGCTCCCATGTGGAGCATTCCAGAGAAGATATGTGCTTCTGACCCTGTGGTTTACCAACTCGTCCGAGTATTATTCTTTTCCTATCCACTTTAGGATTTAGTTATATACTATATAATTTGCTAACATAAGATATTAAACTAGAATCACCAGTGTTCTTAAAATTGTTTTATGTGATTGTCTCTAGATTCTTTTCCTATCCACTTTGAGGTGCATTCACTATTTTGAATTTTGGTATGCGGATTTTATAATGTTACTCTTGATTTTCAGTTCTTTTCCCATTTAGGTTGAAGGTGATGGTAGGCTAGTTCCTAGTACACATGACAAGCTTATGAAATTTGAGCATCTCTCTACATGGTATGCTAATTCCTGCATTTTCACACTTCTTACCTTGTGCATTTTAAGAAGTAAGACCATATTTAAGAAGACATGCCAGATTTAACTGTATCCCCAATATGTAAATCCACAAGATTTACTTATACTTGGCTGGATTACGTGCCACAAAACTAAAATTACATGGTCCTTGAATATGTAGATGGTTAACTATCTGACAAAATTGTAAGCATTTCCCAATTTAGATAGATTGTTACTATTATTGATTTAGTAATTTTTTTGTGAAAGTTATTCAGATGATAACCTTTTTTCTGGGCTGCTTTGAGTACCATGTCATCAAATAAACTTGATGTCAATATGTGGATTCCTACATTACTAGCAAACTGAAAACTCACTTTCTTTAAATGTTTGGTAGGCACTGAAGGAAAGGCTCTTAGAACGTGAAGGTCAGAGGCTCTTCCAGCAGATAATTAATGCTGCCTATAAACTATTGTCATGATAAAGGTGTTTACATAGGGACTTGAAGGTAATCTCACAATATTTGATAAACAAGACTGAATGGTAATATTGGTTTTGTAACTTGATAGATCTATGATTTTAGCTATGCCAGTGAGGATTACTTGTCGAATTTGGTTACTTATATGCCTGTTAATGTACTTTGTTCTGTTGGTGAAAATTGTGTTTGTGTTTTCAGGAGAGAGGGTTTTGGTTGGGATGAGCAATCGTAGCGGTGGCAACGGTGAGGGTGTTTACGGTTCCCAGTCTTCTCTGATTATATCGACTCATTTAACTTTGATCGATATAGCAGGGTGGTAAGCTAGTTAGAAGGGAAGGGAGATACTGACATGGTTTTGGAAGCACATTTTGAGGACTCTACATTGGTAATTATGAAATTATTCGAATTTGATTAATTAATTTTTTTTATGATTTACATCTACATATTTTATAGTTCTGCTGGAAATTTTAGAAAATGCTATTTCTTGAAATAGGATTCTATGTCTCTTGCATTATTTTATGTTTAAATTTGTATGACATTAAGGGGGCAAGTCCCGATCCCAATAAGTAGCAATTCTAAATCCTAATATTTGCTGTGGTAGTTCTATTTAGGGACACGACCAAACCAAGCCAAATCAAACACAAGTCACCTAGGCAGGCTAGGCTAGTGTTCAGATATGCTTATTTGGATCTTATTTCTAAATAAAACAAAAAAAGGTTGTATTTTATTTTTTTGGCATCACTGCTTATACTGTTTGGGATCACTGCTTATTTTTTTGGCATCACTGCTTATTTATGAAGCATTTTCTTGTGATGTTGGTGAAAAAGTTGTGCCATTTCGTGTTATCTATTCCACCTATAGTTTATATTGTCCGTAGTATGTTTTGATTCTCCTTCACACCATAATTGAAGGTTTTATGAAGGTGCTTGGACAGAAAAAGAGATGGTGCTTGGACAGAAAAAGGAAAAAAAGTGTGTTTATTTGCGATTTTAATTGAAGGTCCAACTTTCAGGTGTTCTGACAAGTTCAATGAAATAAAATTGAAACATGTAGAAATTTTGTATGTAACTAGGATGAAATGTAACCTTTGAGAAATATCAATGCCATCATTGGAGAAGTTAAGCCGAATAGTGTTTGAGGTTGTGTGTTTGTTAAGAAAATCGAGAGAAAGATTGGGATCAAGCAGATCCAAGCTAAAGCTGAGTTTATTTTAAGCTATAGTTCGCAGATACCAGTTGGTATATCTTTTTTAGAAAACAAATTCTAATCAGTGGTGATGTTTCAGTTGTCTGTATTTTGTTCAAATTGAGATTCAGATGTTCTAGAATTCAAGATTTTGGGACTACCTAAAGTTAAATGATAGTATCAGATATATGGTACTTAAAAAAGGGTAGCATTTTCAAACGTATGTGTTAGGCTAGTTCTTGATGAAAGGCTGAAGAGTACAGTGGATTCTTCTACAACATTAATTGGTGCCTTAGTTCATCAAGTCTTCCAGGTTTCATGCTCTGAACTTTTCCTTAATAGCTTCACATACCATCTTAAATCATATTTTACATACCTACTCATTAAAACATATAGTACTCATTAAAATATATAGCTTCATATACCATCTTAAATCATATTTTACATACCTACTCATTAAGCACAACACATCGTTGCTTCATAGTTACCTTCTGAAAATGACTCACTTTATAGCACAAATAAAATGGCAAAGACTCTATATGCATGATTCAGATTATGATGCATATTAAGAAGATGCACAATGTCCCATTCATATGATCTTTGCTCATGATATCTTGTCAAGAGTGTTATCTTTCAGTTTGTCCTCCTTGACATATCATAAATCAATTGCATGATTCCATATGCAAATTAATTGATAAATGTGGTCAAATTTATTTTTACTGTAGCCCTTTGGAGTACCCTTGTCCATATGCTACAAAATACACCCAAAGCATAAGGCCCCTGGTAACGTAGTATGGCTATATATGTGCAGGCATCAGTGTTCTCCTTGGCCTACCCATCCTCAAAGTGAAGGTTGTGTTCATAGCAATCACTTTGATATGCACGATTGGATAGGTTGGCATATATGTAGTTCCAATATTTTCAAGGATGGTCATGGATGACTAGAACTTCAAAGGTCCTGTCACCCCCAGTTTCCAGAAACAGGGATATTTTTGTCATTTTTTTTCACTTTTATTATTTTAAAATTATTTATTTATTTATTATAATATTTTGGGGTTATTTGAGTCGGGTTCGAATTTCAGCTCAATCCGACTTGAAACGGGGACCCGGGGTAGTGTTGACCCTAGTGGACCCACACACTAGTTAGCCATGGCCCACATGTCATTTATTTTAGTTAGTGACTAGGCTAAATTATTTGGATTAGGATTTAATTGATTAGTGTGTTGGAATGACCAAACTAGCCTCCGACTTAAACCCTTTTCCTAATACTAATATAATAGGCTAGAGGGGGATATTTTAGGCATTGCAAATAGGGTCAATAGCAGCCCATAGCAGCCATTTAGGGCCGGCCACCATAGTATGGAGAGGCTCCATCATTCCATCATTATTCCTTCTCATTTTCTCTCTCTTGTTTTTCCCCAAATTTCTAGAGAGCAACCTCTAGTGATTTCATTCCAAATCCATCATTTCTTCCACCAAATCTTCTTCTCTCCTCCTCTACTCCATGAAAGGAAGGTGCTAGCCAAGTTTGGAAGGATTCGGAGCTCGTTTGTGTCTATTTGAAATCTCTACGTGTCGGGAGGCCTTTTTCCTTTGAATCTCTCTCCCGGAAGGTATAACCTCTTCTCTAAACCATTCATTCATGCATATAGATCTATTTTTGACCCATAGAAATAACACTCATGGTTTTGTGTCCATTTGAGTCCATTTCGTGTCCATTTGGACACTTGTAGAGGTGTCCTATGTGTAAGTTTGTGTCCATGTAGGAAAACCCCTATTTGGACACATGTGGAATTATTGTGTAATTGATTTAATGTTGTTTTAACTTTATTTCCAGATTTTCTAGGTGTTTAGGAATGAGTTTTCTATGTATCATATTGTTAATATCATATATGTATATATCTGGTGATATATATTAATCTCTACATATATATATGTATATATATATAATATAGTCTATACATATAAGGATATACATATATTATGTGGTGTGTATTTTGTGGTTGGATGGGTAGTGGTCGGCCAAGAGGATATACATTGTGTGTGTGTTGTATTGGAAGTGTATGAGAAAATGGGGAGTAGAGTTTTGGTATAGAGATTGAGAGAGATTGGTGTGTGTGAATGTGATAGTAAGGGGAGTGTTTGAGTGGGAGTAAAAGGGGGGGACCTGCTGTCAACACAGCAGCAACATAGGCATTTCAGTCCCCCCAAACAGGGGACTGTCCTGCTGATTAGCAGCTGCCAATAGGCAGCTATGTATCCTGCTGTTAGACATCAGTTGGTAGGGGTTTAGCCTATTGACAGGTCCCCTTTAACACCTAAAACCAGTCCCCTTAGCCTTGTTGGTAGTCCCCAAGTACCCCCATTAACATGCCCCCTTCACACTCCTATATATGCAGTCCCAAATACCTGTCCTTCACTGTCCTAATAAACCCCCAAAAACCTGTACCAAATCAGTCCCCCATATCTGTCCCTAACATCCTAGTAACAGACCCAAAAATCAGTCCCTAAGAACCATTCCATTCCAGTCCCCATAGCTTCCAAAACAGTCCATGGAACCCTTGATTTCTGTCCCAAAAACAACCTTGTTAACCCCTATTTCAGTCCAGTCAAGCCATCTAGATGGCTGTCCCCAAATGCCACTTGACATTCCAGATTTTACCCCATGGTGGCTGTCCAATTTCAGTCTCCAATCTTCAAATTGCAATCCCATAAACACTGTCCTAACAGCCCTAAGATACTCCTAAAACCTGCCACTAACACAGCCTTTGTTAGCCTTCATTTAAGTCCCTAAACACACCCTACATGGCTGTCCCCATTAGTCCAAAATCATTCCAGATTTCAAGCCCATGGCTGTCCCCATTAGCTCTAAAACAATCCCATAGAACCTGTCCTATTGACATCCTTACACCCTCCCAAATCAGTCCTAAACTGAGCTAATATTCAGCCCTACAAATCACCACCATATCAGCTTTGAAATGCCCCAATGGTTCAGCCATTGATGCCCTATAGCAGTCCCAAATGCCCCTGTTTTAGCCCCATGTAACTGTCCATTTATTTGTCCTAAACCTGTCCTGTAGCTTGCCAAAACAGCCCCATTTCAAGCCCCCTTATCCTTGTTGCCTGTCACCAAAAACAGCTTTCGATTGTCCATTGATACCCCCAATACCTGTCCTCAAATCAGTCCATGAATGGACAGTTGTAACCCCAAAACTTGTCCTATCATTGCCTATATTTCAAACCTATACCTGTCCCAAACCACCCTTTAGTACACCACACATTGCTTTCCCTATAATTCCTGTCAAAACAGTCCACTTGATACCCCCATTGAACCCCACATTGCTACCCTAATATCACCAATATTTCAGTCCATAGAAGCCCCCTTGTTCAGCCTTGTTTCAGCCATGTAAATCAGTCCTACAAACCACAAAAATTAGTTCCCTTGGTTGTCCCCATGACACCCATGGACAGCCCTGCATACCAGCCTAAACTTAGCATTGTATCACTCCATTTCAGTCCATAAAACTCCATGTGTTAGACCCATATATCAGTCCAGTTGCACATTGGGCAGCCCCCTTCATAGCAGCAAGCTTGACCAAACAAGCCTCCATATCAAGTCCTTAAACACAGCCTTGATAGCCCCTCCTAACCCCCACATTGCTCCCATTCCTGTCTACATAGCAGTCCCATAAACCCCCCCTGTCCAGCCCTGGTTCAGCCTTGAACCAGTCCCCTTAGAACACCATGTAGGCTCTCCTATTTCAGTCCATATTGCCCCCTGAAATCAGCCCCAAACACCACTTTGCAGTCCCATGGCAGTCCCTTTGTGTGAGCCTTGTGTGTGGGTCCTTGTGAGCCCATATATATGTGTTTATATATGAGTTTAGATAAGTATTTATGTGTATGAGAGTATATTGTATTTGTGTGTATAGGTGTGAGCTATTTGGGTGTGAGTCTAGATAGGATATATATATGTATTTGTATGTGTGGGTGAGCTTTGGATATGTGTGAGTTATATAGGAGAACCCATATATATTTATATATGAGTCATATATGTAATTGTGGGTGAGAGATTATATATGTATTTGTGTGTGTGTCTAGATATGGGTATGTAGGAGAGTATATATATATATGTAACTATATACCATGGTATATGTGATATTGGTAAGGTATAGGACAAGGTGAAGGGTAAATGGTTAACATGGGGTCTAAGATGACTTAGATGACCTAGATACTGGGATTTCTTGGTAGGTAATATTAGTATAGGATAGTATCTAGCTATTCTAGGAAACCTAGGCTAGTATTCCTAGGTTATAGTGGTATTGGACAAGGTATTGGTATTTACCTTGGTAAGGTAATATAGGCAATGTCTAGAAATAGGGTATTTGAGTTTGGAGTCTAAGATAGAGTTAGAACTTGGTTTCCTTCGTTGGTAATGATCAAATATAGTGCTCATAGACTAGTTTTGACGTCGGTTGACCATTTTGACCAAAAGTCAACCGAGAGTCAAACTTAGCCTTTAAGCGACCAGATTTGACCAAAACCAAACCAGAGTTGGCCAGTTGACTGAAAGTCAATAGTTGGTCAACATGTGACTTGTTTGACCCAAGGTTGACTCAGTATTGACCAGAGTTGACTTTTTGACCAAAAGTCAACTGTAAGTCAACTTTTGACCCCGATTGACCTAGTTTGACTTGGATTGATTTCCTGTGACCTTGTTTGACCTTGATTGTCCTAGTGTGGCTCAGTATGACCTAGTATGACCTAGTTTAGCTTGGTGTGACTTAGATTTGACTTAGATTTGACCTAGATTGACCTAGATTCATTTAGAATGCATTGTAATGCATCTTATTATCATTTTTGGACTCATAGTGACTTGTACTGTTCTATAGGAGACAGACACCACTCCTCGAATAGTATATTCTCTTTAGACACTCAAGCTATCAGGCGAGTACATTCTCTGACCGTTTCATACTTGTATGGATTTATATTCTTGCTCTAGATTACTGTACTTGATACTGACACGATCTTTATCACGGATTGGTACTATATGGATCTTCTTCTGAGATGTTCTCTCCTTGTATTCACTAAGTACATATTGTGATGTGCGTTTCACTTATATGTTGTATTTATTGAATACCCTTATCATTGTACACTCATTATGCATATTGTACTCTCAGTATCATATTGAGCCATTGTACAAGCCATTGTACAAGCCATTGTACAAGTCATTGTACAAGCCATTGTATAAGGTAACGTAACTGAATTGGATCCTTGTGTATTGATTGGGGAGGGGGAGTAGAAATGGTTATGTGATCAATCGTATTGTATAAGAAATTGTATATGTCCATTGTACACCCACGTACAACGGAGTCCCATTTTATTGTATAACCTAACCCGTTTACATAACCATATTGTGCTCTAAAATCACATGTTCCTTACAGTTCTTACTTATCAAATTTAGATATTTTCTGTTATCAAATCTCTACTATTTTTATATATCTTCTTCTTTCAGCGTTTCATGTACTTTACTCTATTGCATGCTTTATATTTCCTAACTCGATATGAACTGCGTGAGATGTTTTGTGCTTGCTCCCGTCCTGACTGGACCTGTTGAAAATATTACAGAGGATGAGGAGGAGGCCTGCGTAGACACCTACTATGGGGCAGCTGTAGATGCCATGTGTGACCCAGATTTCCAGCCTGATCTACTAGCTTAGAGACTGAGGCTCCCTAGTCTAGGTTTTCTATTTCTGTCATTGAGATCTAGATTGTATATATTCTTTCATTTCAGTATTAGAGTCTTGTATTGAGCTGGATGTTCTGATTTGTTAGGTCAGTAGATACTTAGACTCTCTGGTTGTATTTATGTGGTTTTTCTTTCATTCCAGTATTTATCTATCTATCTTCCTATCTTTCATTCTGCTTTAGATGTGATTGAGACTGTATATTGCTATATCACCTCCATTCAGAGTGTATATACTGTACAGGTACCTTTATATTGTTAGATGATTGACCTAGGACAGCGTTCTACTGCCGATAATACGGCGTAGGCTGGGCGTTGTTACGTTCTCGTACCCTCACAGTGGGTGCGGGTCGTGACACGTTTTTAGTGGTGGCCCATGCAGGTCGAGTTTATGTAGTGGTATTCAAACTAGAGTATCACTACAGCCTGCAATAGGATTAGGATATTTTGAAGGTACTCAATCACACTAGAAAAAACTCATCTCAAATTCATACCATCTCAGTTCTTGCTGATATTGTTCTCCTTGAATATAACTGTCCTCTTTTGCTATTTTGACTCATTCTCAGTAATTATTTGTTTGATCTGTCTTCAGGATGGTGGAGACGCGATTACAGCGTGCCATTCATGGAGATACTGTAGAGGGGACTGCTACTTCTCAGCCAGTTCAGCAGGGTCGAGAGGCTACAGCTCCTGCCACCTCTGCTCATATTGGGACTTCAGCAGCAGCAGCAGCTGAGGGTATGCCTTCACCAGTTCGGAGGCAGGACCCAGTCATTCCAGAGGTACCGTTCCAGCAGCCGCCGCCTACAGGAAACGTGGACGCAGCTTAGATGTTCGTGTATTTCCAGCAGTTCATGGACCGACAGCAGGCTCGACAGGACAGAGGCATGGAGTTGGTCATTTCGACAGTTGCAGCCCGACCAGTGGTGCAGCAGCCAAAGACACCGGGGATCGAGCAGTTTCAGAAGATGAGCCCCAGAGACTTTCTGGGAACATAGGAGATCCTATATGCCGATGAGTGGATCGAGCATATAGAGGAGATCTTCCGCTTGGCCAGGATTCCAGCAGATCTTCATATCGAGGCCGCAGCTAGCCGGATGTGCGATCTTGCTTGCACCTGGTATCAGTCGGACCCCAGTGTGAGGATAGCCGGACAGACTTGGAAGGAGTTCAAGGGCTTCTTCAAGAAGAAATTATTTCCAGATTCAGCGCTCAGAGCTTTAGAGTCGCAGTTTGAGAGCCTAGTTCAGGGAAGCCTGTCAGTGGAGGAGTACGCTGGGGAGTTCGGCCGCCTCAGCAGATTCATGGAGGGTTTGAGCGAGGCGGCGAAGGCCCAGAGGTTCCGGAAGGGTCTGGTCAAGGAAGTCAAGTCCTTGACCAAGGGTAACAGGGATGCCACATTCGAGGAGATTCTGACGGGAGCTTTACTGGCTGAGGATGATCTTGAGCTTAGGCTCAAGAGAGGGCGAGACCCAGTTGGGGGCACCAGCAGCGAAGGACCGGCCAAGAGGCCACACGTTCAGCATCAGTTTCAGCAGCAGTATCAGCAGCCGATGCCAGGCATACAGTTTCAGCAGCAGTACCAGCAGCCGAGGGCTCAGATACATCAGCTACAGTAGAGGCCTGTTCAGTATCAGGGTCAGGGACAGGTGCAGTATCAGCAGGACACCGTGTGCAACTTCTGCAAGAAGCCAGGCCATTGGTAGAACGATTGCAAGAAGATACTGGGTATGTGTTTACTTTGCTGGTCAGTAGAGCATCAGTGTAGAGAGTGTCCCCAGAACCCGACACCATTGGCTCAGGTAGCACCAAGAGCTAGGGCTCCGGCAGGGCAGCAGAGGGGACCACCATTGCGGACTCAGCAGCAGAGGTTTGTCCAGCATCAGCAGCAGGCCAGGAGAGGCCAGCCAAGGTGAGCTTTCGCCATGTCAGCCGAGGATGCTCAGGCCGTTGGAGATCTAGTTGCAGGTTCCGTTCTTTGATTCAATTCTGCAATTCCTATCTTGAAATTTAGTTCCATCTATTCCTGTCTGTTTTTTATTGTTGATAAGTTGATCTGGTGTTTCCTTATGATTTAATTTTCTTCTGAGATAAGTATGGGCTAGGTCGCCTCGATTATGAGATTTTAGAATCCTCTAGGGTCATGCTAGCAGGCATAGTGAGGACATATAGTCAGACTATGGACGTATTTCTCGGGTGTGGGAATTTAAGGTTTTTGCTGCCAAGCGCGCGGCAATGCAAAAATTTTAAATACCATAGTTCTAGAGGTATGTACCATAGTTGAGGACTCTGTGATTATCGTAGCCTTGCTCACTGGCATGACAGAGATTCTGAGTATCATGAGATTGGATAGACGCATACGATTATCGATTTGTATAATTTTCTGTGGTTACCTTGTTTTAAAAATTTTGGATGATTTCTTTTTAAGGTGGATAGACTTGTAGCTTCTATTTGAGTGTAATTTTAAAGTTTATAAATTTAGTCAATTAAATTCATGCTTTGATTCTTGAGATTTTGATCATTTTAATTTTTAGCCATAACTTGTGATTTTGATGTTTTACTATGGTTTGGTTTTAATTTCGAGGACGAAATTCTTTTAAGGTGGATAGATTTGTCACCCCCAGTTTCCAGAAATAGGGGTATTTTTGTCATTTTTTTTACTTTTATTATTTTAAAATTATTTATTTATTTATTATAATATTTTGGGGTTATTTGAGTCGGGTTCGAATTTCAGCTCAATCCGACTTGAAACGGGGACCCGGGGTAGTGTTGACCCTAGTGGACCCACACACTAGTTAGCCATGGCCCACATGTCATTTATTTTAGTTAGTGACTAGGCTAAATTATTTGGATTAGGATTTAATTGATTAGTGTGTTGGAATGACCAAACTAGCCTCCGACTTAAACCCTTTTCCTAATACTAATAGAATAGGCTAGAGGGGGGTATTTTAGGCATTGCAAATAGGGTCAATAGCAGCCCATAGCAGCCATTTAGGGCCGGCCACCATAGTATGGAGAGGCTCCATCATTCCATCATTATTCCCTCTTATTTTCTCTCTCTTGTTCTTCCCCAAATTTCTAGAGAGCAACCTCTAGTGATTTTATCTCCAAATCCATCATTTCTTCCACCAAATCTTCTTCTCTCCTCCTCTACTCCATGAAAGGAAGGTGCTAGCCAAGTTTGAAAGGATTCGGAGCTCGTTTGTGTCCATTTGGAATCTCTACGTGTCGGGAGGCCTTTTTCCTTTGAATCTCTCTCCCGGAAGGTATAACCTCTTCTCTAAACCATTCATTCATGCATATAGATCTATTTTTGACCCATAGGAATAACTCCCATGGTTTTGTGTCCATTTGAGTCCATTTCGTGTCCATTTGGACACTTGTAGAGGTGTCCTATGTGTAGGTTTGTGTCCATGTGGGAAAACCCCTATTTGGACACATGTGGGATTATTGTGTAATTGATTTAATATTGTTTTAACTTTATTTCCAGATTTTCTAGGTGTTTAGGAATGAGTTTTCTATGTATCATATTGTATCATATTGTAAATATCATATATGTATATATCTGGTGATATATATTAATCTCTACATATATATATGTATATATATATATATAATATAGTCTATATATATGAGGATATACATATATTATGTGGTGTGTATTTTGTGGTTGGATGGGTAGTGGTCGGCCAAGAGGATATACATTGTGTGTGTGTTGTATTGGAAGTGTATGAGAGAATGGGGAGTAGAGTTTTGGTATAGAGATTGAGAGAGATTGGTGTGTGTGAATGTGATAGTAAGGGGAGTGTTTGAGTGGGAGTAAAAGGGGGGACCTGCTGTCAACACAGCAGCAACATAGGCATTTCAGTCCCTCCAAACAGGGGACTGTCCTGCTGATTGGCAGCTGCCAATAGGCAGCTATGTATCCTGCTATTAGGCATCAGTTGGTAGGGGTTTAGCCCATTGACAGGTCCCCTTTAACACCTAAAACCAGTCCCCTTAGCCTTGTTGGTAGTCCCCAAGTACCCCCATTAACATGCCCCATTCACACTCCTATATATGCAGTCCCAAATACCTGTCCTTCACTGTCCTAATAAACCTCCAAAAACTTGTACCAAATCAGTCCCCCATATCTGTCCCTAACATCCTAGTAACAGACCCAAAAATCAGTCCCTAAGAACCATTCCATTCCAGTCCCCATAGCTTCCAAAACAGTCCATGGAACCCTTGATTTCTGTCCCAAAAACAACCTTATTAACCCCCATTTCAGTCCAGTCAAGCCATCTAGATGGCTGTCCCCAAATGCCACTTGACATTCCAGATTTTACCCCATGGTGGCTGTCCAATTTCAGTCTCCAATCTTCAAATTGCAATCCCATAAACACTGTCCTAACAGCCCTAAGATACTCCTAAAACCTGCCACTAATACAGCCTTTGTTAGCCTTCATTTAAGTCCCTAAACAGCCCATACATGGCTGTCCCCATTAGTCCAAAATCATTCCAGATTTCAAGCCCATGGCTGTCCCCATTAGCTCTAAAACAATCCCATAGAACCTGTCCTATTGACATCCTTACACCCTCCCAAATCAGTCCTAAACTGAGCTAATATTCAGCACTACAAATCACTACCATATCAGCTTTGAAATGCCCCAATGGTTCAGCCATTGATGCCCTATAGCAGTCCCAAATGCCCCTGTTTCAGCCCCATGTAACTGTCCATTTACTTGTCCTAAACCTGTCCTGTAGCTTGCCAAAACAGTCTCATTTCAAGCCCCCTTATCCTTGTTGCCTGTCACCAAAAATAGCTTTCGATTGTCCATTGATACCCCCAATACCTGTCCTCAAATCAGTCCATGAATGGACAGTTGTAACCCCAAAACTTGTCCTATCATTGCCTATATTTCAAACCTATACCTGTCCCAAACCACCCTTTAGTACACCACACATTGCTGTCCCTATAATTCCTGCAAAACAGTCCACTTGATACCCCATTTAACCCCACATTGCTGTCCTAATATCACCAACATTTCAGTCCATAGAAGCCCCCTTGTTCAGCCTTGTTTCAGCTACGTAAATCAGTCCTACAAACCACAAAAATTAGTTCCCTTGGCTGTTCCCATGACACCCATGGACAGCCCTGCATACCAGCCTAAACTTAGCATTGTATCACTCCATTTCAGTCCATAAAACCCCATGTGTTAGACCCATATATCAGTCCAGTTGCACATTGGGCAGCCCCCTTCATAGCAGCAAGCTTGACCAAACAAGCCTCCATATCAAGTCCTTAAACCCAGCCTTGATAGCCCCTCCTAACCCCCACATTGCTCCCATTCCTGTCTACATAGCAGTCCCATAAACCCCCCCTGTCCAGCCCTGGTTCAGCCTTGAACCAGTCCCCTTAGAACACCATGTAGGCTCTCCTATTTCAGTCCATATTGCCCCCTGAAATCAGCCCCAAACACCACTTTGCAGTCCCATGGCAGTCCCTTTGTGTGAGCCTTGTATGTGGGTCCTTGTGAGCCCATTTATATGTGTTTATATATGAGTTTAGATAAGTATTTATGTGTATAAGAGTATATTGCATTTGTGTGTATAGGTGTGAGCTATTTGGGTGTGAGTCTAGATAGGATATATATATGTATTTGTATGTGTGGGTGAGCTTTGGATATGTGTGAGTTATATAGGAGAACCCATATGTATTTATATATGAGTCATATATGTAATTGTGGGTGAGAGATTATATATGTATTTGTGTGTGTGTCTAGATATGGGTATGTAGGAGAGTATATATATATATATATATATATATGTAACTATATACCATGGTATATGTGATATTGGTAAGGTATAGGACAAGGTGAAGGGTAAATGGTTAACATGGGGTCTAAGATGACTTAGATGACCTAGATACTGGGATTTCTTGGTAGGTAATATTAGTATAGGATAGTATCTAGCTATTCTAGGAAACCTAGGCAAGTATTCCTAGGTTAGAGTGGTATTGGACAAGGTATTGGTATTTACCTTGGTAAGGTAATATAGGCAATGTCTAGAAATAGGGTATTTGAGTTTGGAGTCTAAGATAGAGTTAGAACTTGGTTTCCTTGGTTGGTAATGATCAAATATAGTGCTCATAGACTAGTTTTGACGTCGGTTGACCATTTTGACCAAAAGTCAACAAAAGTCAACCGAGAGTCAAACTTAGCCTTTAAGCGACCAGATTTGACCAAAACCAAACCAGAGTTGGCCAGTTGACAGAAAGTCAGCAGTTGGTTAACATATGACTTGTTTGACCCATGGTTGACTCAGTGTTGACCAGAGTTGACCGGAGTTGACTTTTTGACCAAAAGTCAACTGTAAGTCAACCTTTGACCCCGATTGACCTAGTTTGACTTGGATTGATTTCTTGTGACCTTGTTTGACCTTAATTGTCCTAGTGTGGCTCAGTCTGACCTAGTATGACCTAGTTTAGCTTGGTGTGACTTAGATTTGACTTAGATTTGACCTAGATTGACCTAGATTTATTTAGAATGCATTGTAATGCATCTTATTATCATTTTTGGACTCATAGTGACTTGTACTGTTCTATAGGAGATAGACACCACTCCTCGGACAGTATATTCTCTTCAGACACTTATGCTATCAGGCGCGTACATTCTCTGACCGTTTTATACTTGTATGGATTTATATTCTTGCTCTAGATTACTGTACTTGATGCTGACACGATCATTGTACACTCATTGTGCATATTGTACTCTCAGTATCACATTAAGCCATTGTACAAGCCATTGTACAAGTCATTGTACAAGCTATTGTATAAGGTAACGTAACTGAATTGGATCCTTGTGTATTGATTGGGGAGGGGGAGTAGAAATGGTTATGTGATCAATCGTATTTTATAAAAAATTGTATATGTCCATTGTACACCCACGTACAAAGGAGTCCTATTTTATTGTATAATCTAACCTGTTTACATAACCATATTGTGCTCTAAAATCACATGTTCCTTACAGTTCTTACTTATCATATTTAGATATTTCCTGTTATCAAATCTCTACTGTTTTCATATATCTTCTTCTTTCAGCGTTTCATGTACTTTACTCTATTGCATGCTTTATATTTCCTAACTCGATATGAACTGCGTGAGATGTTTTGTGCTCGCTCCCGTCCTGACTGGACCTGTTGAAAATATTACAGAGGATGAGGAGGAGGCCTGCGTAGACACCTACTATGGGGCAGCTGTAGATGCCATGTGTGACCCAGATTTCCACCCTGATCCACTAGCTTAGAGACTGAGGCTCCCTAGTCTAGGTTTTCTATTTCTGTCATTGAGATCTAGATTGTATATATTCTTTCATTTCAGTATTAGAGTCTTATATTGAGCTGGATGTTCTGATTTGTTATGTCAGTAGACACTTAGACTCTCTGGTTGTATTTATGTGGTTTTTCCTTCATTCCAGTATTTATCTATCTATCTTCCTATCTTTCATTCTGCTTTAGATGTGATTGAGACTGTATATTGCTGTCACCTCCATTCAGAGTGTATATACTGTACAGGTAACTTTATATTGTTAGATGATTGACCTAGGACAGCGTTATACCGCCGATACTGCGACGTAGGCTGGGCGTTGTTACATTCTCGTACCCTCACAGTGGGTGCAGGTCGTGACAGGTCCCTTGTAACTGGGTAAGGCAAGTAGGCTAGTGTGCTTGATTCTTTCTTGTTGGATGATAATTTCAGGTAAGAGAGTTGCAACATATTTGTACCCAATTTCCAAAATAAATAAATTAATATACTGTTATTTATATTGCAGTCTTCCCTTCTCTGGCGATGACATATCAAATTCTACATCAGAGAAGTACTCCAAGGAAGTCCCGTGTACTCTAAGAATCCGTCCAAAACTCTTGTAACTTTGTATGGGTTGGAAGTTTCGGTTGGAAGTGTTTTTGTAACTTTGTATTGACATTGTATGGGTTGAAATGTTAATATATTACTTTTGACACATTAATGTTTTATAAGATGCTTTTGGTTAATTATATATATATATATATATATATATATATATATATATATATATATATATTTTATATATATATATATATATATATATATATATGAAATAAATTAATATTTAAAATATATTGATGATGCTTTGAAGGCATTTACAATGTGTCGTTGAACTAGGTTTACATGACACTAGTAAAGTATCGTGATTAAAATCATTATTCTCTGTTATTTAGATGACACGTAGAAAGTGTCATGAAAAGTATCCAGGACATTTATTAAATGTCATAGAATAATTTTAGATGACATACACAAAGTGTCATAATTTTGATGACACTTATGAACTGTCATTGAAGCACGTTCATATGACACTAGTAAAGTGTTGTGGAATAAATATTACATGACATTTAGAAAATGTCATCGTAAAGTTATTACATGACACTTAACGAGTGTCGTTGAAACTTAAAAACTTTCTATGACACCCCTTCTAGACAGCACTACAAAAGTGTCATGGAAAGTCATTAACGACACTTTTCGAGTGTCGTTAAAACACATTTTTGTTGTAGTGTTCTACGGGCTGTAACATGATTGGCAAATCCTAGGGATGATCATGTATGACTGAAACTCTTGCTAGTCCTGACATTTTGTAGACTAGCTTCATGATCATCCGAATATGTAATGTATGGGACGCCTTGCTATTATATATTTGGTGCTCTGACATCTTGTAACTATTATTTCTTGCTTGAGACTGAGACAATAGGCTTGTTCATGACCATAGGAGACTGTTGGCTTGTAGTTAAACCCTCATGTATCTAGACAGCCGTGACCGTATAGCGAGGTGGGTTGCACTTCAATATACGTAACTGGCTATGTACTCCCCTGCTCTCCAGTATTCTGGTTCTGGGGCGTTACATGATCTTTTCAAGCAAGCTCGGCTCTAACTGTAACTATGCCAACTGCACATTCCAGAATCGGACTCGAAGTTCGATGTCCATCTCTTCTAGGTCACTTAGCAGTCTGCGGTCGATGGATAGCAAGGCTATGTACTTTCGACTTAGAGTGTCCGCCACAATATTTCTTTTTCCCGACGTTTAGTCGATAGTCAAGTCGTAATCCTTGATCAGTTCAAGCCAGCACCGTTGCCGCAACTTCAGTTCCCTCTGCATGAATAGATACTTGAGGCTCTTGTGATCGATATAGATCGTGTACGCCATGCCATAAAGATAGTGACGCCACAATTTCAACGCGAACACAATTGCTGCTAACTCCAGGTCATGCGTGAGATAGTTCTTCTCGTGCGGCTTTAGCTGTCGGGAAGCAAAAGATATCACCTTGTTCCGCTGCATCAGCACACACCCCAAGCCCTGACCGGACACGTTGTTGAATATCTGGAAACCCTCAGTCCATTCTGGAAGTGTGAGTATCGGGGCCGAGATGAGCCGTTGCTTTAATTCTTGGAATAAAGCTTCACAATCGTCTGACCATTCAAATGCGACTCCTTTCTGGGTGAGGCGAGTCAGAGGCGATGCGTTCTTTGCAAAGTCTTTAACGAAGCGTCGGTAGTATCCCGTTAAGCCAAGGAAACTTTGAATCGCTGACGGACGTTGGCCGCTTCCAATTAACAACAGCTTCAACTTTCTTTGGGTCGACCGCAATGCCTTCAGCTGAAATGATGTGTCCAAGGAATACGACGCTACTCAGCCAAAATTCACATTTACTTCGCTTCGCATACAACTGATTTTCTTGAAGGGTCTGAAGCATGGTCCGTAGATGCTCAGTGTATTGCTGCTCGCTCTTCGAATAGACGAGTATGTCGTCGATGAAGACTACTACGAACTCGTCGAGGAATGGTTGAAACACCCGATTCATCAAATCCATGAAAGCAGCAGGGGCATTCGTTAGGCCGAACGGCATTACCAGGAACTCGTAATGGCTGTATCGAGTGCGGAAGGCAGACTTCGGCATATCGTCCGGCTTGATCTTGAGTTGATGGTAACCCGAACGCAGATCAATTTTAGAGAACACCGTGGCTCCTTGAAGCTGGTCAAACAGATCGTCTATGCGGGACATGGGGTATTTGTTCCGAACGGTGGCTTTATTCAGCTCGTGGTAGTTGATACAAAGACGCATAGAGCCATCCTTCTTCTTGACAAACAGCACGGGAGCTTCCTATGGCACGACGCTGAGTCGGATGAATCCATTGTCGAGCAACTCTTGTAACTGCACTTTGAGTTCTTTAACCTCTGTAGGGGCCATTCTGTACGAGGCTTTCGAGATCGGTCGAGTGTCGGGGAATGTATCGATAGTGAGCTCAATCTCTCGATCGGGCAGCATGTCGGGCAGCTCGTCCGGGAATACATGGAGGAATTCTGCCATAACATCGGTCTGACCCACGTTTGCACCATCCTGTCGCATGTCCCGAACGGAAGCTAGATAGTCTTTGCACCCGAAATGCAGCATCCGTCGAGCAGATATTGCGAAGATCACCATGCAGGTCGGCGATGCCTCACCACACGAGTAGCAGAATTCAGGCACTCCAGGTATGCAGAACGTGACCCTCTTTTCAGCACAGTATATGGTTGCGTTGCACGGACCGAGCCAATCCATCTCCAGAATGATGTCGTAGTCCTTAATATCTAGAACTATCACATCGAGACTGATATTTTGACCACCTATACAGATTATTTCGTCTCCGCATACTAAATTTGCAAGTAGTGGCATGCCCGACGGTACGTTAACAGTGAGATCGAGGCCAAGTGGTGTCAAGAAAAATTTGTGCTTGGCGGCGAAGTCTGCCAATATAAAACTATGTGTGGCACCCGAATCAAACAATACACGAGCAGGTTTATTATTGAATTGCAGTATATCTGTCACGACAGTATCAGATGCAAATGCTTCATCTCAAGTCACGGCGTAGACGCGGCCCTGAGCATTGGGGCGACGGTCTTGGCCATTCTGTTGTGCGGTCGGTGGAGCCCGAGGTGCTTGGCCTCGGTTTTGTTGGTGTTACGGGGGACGTTGGTTCGGTGTTCCTTCCGGGCAGTCCCTTGCAAAGTGATTTTCTTTGCCACACACAAAACATGTTCTGTTCTTAAGTCGGCACTCAGTGTCCAAGTGTCCGTCCTTATGGCAGAAATTGCAGACCATCTGATCCTTCGTCTGGTTGTCGCGATATTGACGCTTGTGCGCGTTGTTGCCTCCCGCATTACTATGATGTTTGTTATTAAAGTGAACAGCACCGGTAGTAGTAGGAGGATATTCAGACTCCAGACGGAGGGCATGGTTGAGTGCCTCGTCCATGGTTTTGTATTCAGGCACCAAGAAATAAGCACGGATAGTGGAACGCAGGCCCACTATGAATCGTCGAGCTCGACTTGCAGTGGTAGGTAGATAGTCTCCAGCAAACTTGGCTAGTTTGTTGAATTTGGTCGCATATTATCATACAGTCATGTTCCCTTGCGTCAACTGCATAAACTCGTTTTTTTTTCCTGTCGCACGATTGCAAAAAGATATTCGATCTCGAACGCATTTTTGAATGTCGCCCATGAGATCACCGTCGTCTCTTCTTTACGTCGAATAGCCCGCTTCTGCATAGCCCACCAGTCGTGCACGTTCATTCAAAGTAGAAGTTGAGCACACGCGACTTTCTTCGAGTCCTCGACACCCAGAAGCTCGAACTTGTCTTCCAGCTCCTCCAACCAGTCTATCGCTACGGAGGGATCTTCTGTGCCATTGAAGGAAGTACGAGAGCTCTTTTTGAATTTTGACACGTCGAAGTTGAAACTTCTCGGTGCCGCAGGTGAGAGCACGGACGCCTCTGGTTCGGCTTCGTTGGATCGAACTGTAGGCTGGGTCACGGCAGGCGTCATCGTTGAATTGTTGTTGTTGTCCACGACCGACTGTATGATTTGCTGAAGGGTATTCAGCTGCTGCTGCAGCAGCTTGAATTGAGCCTCGAACCGATTCTCAAATTGAGTCTAACTAGCCTCCGCTTGCTGACGATGGAGCTCGTATTGACGTTGCTCCATTTCAAGCATTTGCAGCATACGTTGTATCGGGTCACTGGAGGGTCCGGCTAAGGTAGGCGTTATTCTCGTTGGGTTGATGGAATGCTTGGGTCTAGAAGCACTCGAGCCGCTGGAACTGCTCGTCTCGTCCTCCGCCTGAGCTCCCGTAACTGCAAGAAAAAAGGAAAGGCAACTCTTGTTAGTTTCAGAAATGTCCAGGGTTCAGCATATGGAACAACTCATCTCATCGACACGAGGTCAACGGTTTTGAGACTAGAACTCGACACTGAAGGCCAAGGACGTAAAGCCGTGCTCTAATACCATTATGTCACGTCCCGATTCTGTCGAATCGATAGTCGTCCCCCGGACGTGATGCTGTGCGAACCTTATTTGCGATCGCATAAGGCATAGTCATAAGGTAATCTGAGACACGAGATCTAAGAGAGTACGCAGATAAATTAATTCACACAATAAGTAAAGGAAACTTGATCTTTATTGATAATGAACATCTTTTACAGAATCTGATACAAGACTCATTTCCGCACGGGCTACAACATGACTCGATTACAAAAGAGTGCCGATGAGATAGTCGTTCCATACATTGCACACGTCCCTCAATATACAATAAAGTACTCCAGTGACCTGGATGGGAGGGATGCTGAGTCATCTTTCTTGGACTGTCGAGAGCCTTAAAAAGTAGATTCGCAGAGAAAGTCCTCGACGCACGGCCGAAGCTTCAAAATTATGAACATCGCCGAGCTAGTTGGCACGTCCTTCCTGGTTCGCGGGACCTGCAAGGAGCGAGGATCAGTACAAACACATGTACTGGCGAATGGCTAATTAAATCTAAGCTCTGCATTTGATTCAAGAAGTTTCGTAAACATGTTAGCTAGCTATTTCAATGATCTTTCTAACCATCCTGTTCGATTTTCATGTCAACATGTTTTGAAGCAAGCATATGAAACTGTATAATATTAAGCAACTATCATATTCATCCCGTGTCCCGTGCACTTGTTAAGCAGTGAAAGGGGGTGTGAAGGCCACTGGCAATGTCAAGCCATCGCGGACTATAGCAGGGTTAGACGACGACCCTTTCGCGTCGGGTAGCGAGCCCTGTGCGAAAGTTCCCGCATAACTCGCGCCGATGAAAGGCTGGCGCTGCTATACTCGTTCCTCCCGGGCCGAATCCGTCCCTTGGCCTAGGCAACCGTTCGAGAAAACTTCACCTTGTGGACAAGTTGTCCAATGACCATTTTCTTTTGACTTAGTCGATTTGCTTCCTTAGCCGTACCGTTGCGATAAACGTTAATCGATTCATTTATTGTTTTGTATATGCTAAGTGGATTTATATAAGAAAACACATTTTTCTATTTTCAAAACCGGCAGTTTGATAGCAAGTGTTTCGTGAAGAATCGTGTCACGATTTCTTTAATTTTACACTATTATGACAAGCATTCATTTAACTTCATATTAATTTTTGAAATAGAGGGACGAGGTGAAGGAGGTCAGCCACTTGCCTTAGCCTTGCTTTAAGCGAGCGACCGGTTGGCTGCGCTGACGTCGCCTACGCGATCACCTGCAATCGTATAAGCAACTGATTAGAACACTGTATAATTCAAGAAAATTCGATATGAATACGAAGCTCGAAAACACAAGTCATGAAAACTCGTTCGAAAAACATTCACGAAAAGCGCATTCACGAAAACCAAAGGCAAAGCCAAATCAAGTGCGACATAAAAATCAGAGCAATGAGAGGTCTCTTCCGACTCAGCCACAGAGCCAATCCTCGAGGCGCAACCCGCTGAATATGGGACTTGGTTCCGAAGAAGACATTTTATAACGTGGAATGGATCTTAATTCAACCGTTCCCGTTCGATCGACCCGGCCGATTCTGACCTATCGGTCCTGACCGAATCGATAGCGACAGTGTTCCTTTCTCGTGCACCCCGTAGATGGAAACGGAGCACGATGTAGGGACGGGGCACTACAATATTGCCTTTCAATGTTCTACCATCACCGCCCTATAGCGACCCGTACACTTGATGCACGTCGCTTCAATTGTTTAATATTTAATATTCTATCTTAATGTTCGACACATTCTAAGACCTTTAACCGTTCGAGTCATGCTCGCTAACTTGACTGCAACTTACGCATACTAGGATATATTTTATTAGACGTAAAGGAATAGGAAGAGAGAGTCAAGAACCCGTCCACCTTAAGCCGATACGCCTTGTCGTTTCGCCGAGCCGATGCGGCCCGATTCCTAAACTTTTGTTGCGCAGCTAATCCTCCTGACTTAGCTATTCCGTTGCACTATTCGACTGATTTGGCCCACCGTGCCCATGCCATAATCTGTTGTAAGGCGACGATTTGATTTCGCGGACACTTTACTGAATAAGGCAAAATGCTGACCTCTTATCGTCCAGCGTAAAAGTATAGCCTGCACACCATATCAACTAAAATCAGTACTCAAACGGGACTTATCCTTTACATCGATTCGATTCATATATTCCAATCGACTCAAAGCTTTCCTTCAGCCAACATAACTCTTGCATTGATTCATATCGATACTTCGTTGACTCATCGTAATGCACCGTACGGAGCGGGGCATTACAACGAGCCATGACAGTCCATGTCCCTCGGCTACTATCTGAAGGAACAAGGCACAGTCAAGTCATTTTTCAAGCGGCCATTCATTCCTGTGGCTTTCTATATTTGGCGGAGTTATCCCCGCAATGCTGTTATAGAAATCCTCAGATCGTGTCGTTCCAGTAGGACTAGCCAATACAAAATATATATATATATATATATATATATATATATATATATATATATATATATATATATATATATATATATATATATATATATATATATAAACATGTAGCACCTTGGTCATGCACCGGTACCCCGTAAGGCTACCACGCTAAAACATATAACACATAGCACATAGGAGTCGGATATGGTCATCCACCATAAGTGGATGAAACCATGTCCGTGGAGGCCAACCTGGCATGTCAGGATGGGACCTGGGATGGCTAGTATGGCATGATCTCGAGATTCTTCCCGCCCAATGCATCTACCAGATTAGTTGCCCAGTTAATCCTAGGTTAATCTTGAGATTCACATATCGTGGTCACATGCTCATCCTCCTAAATGTTGTACATAGTACGAGTACCCCAAGAAGTGATCCATACTGGCTCAAGGAGTCATACATAAGGATCCCTCTTTAGTGTAATGCAATACGCTACACAAACCACGTTATTACTACCGACCATTCATTATGTAAGTGCTGGAGGCATTGGATGTACTGACATATATCGTGTAGGAACACTTCTCACAAGAAATAGCACATCAGGGCTCATATAGATTGTACCTCAGTACATGGATAGGACCAGCACACACATAGATAGTCAGTTCAGAAATAAAGGTCGAGCCACAAGATGGAAGAGAAACTAGAAGGCACTGCGCACTAAGGGTACGAAGCGCACGCAAGTCATGAATTCACTACACCAAAATGGCAAATTAGGAACACCAGGCATTTTTTTTAATTTGGAACACTTATTTTCAGTACCTAGGTTCTGGAACAGAAAGAATGCGTTCCGGATCAGAAAAGTGTTCCTAATGTATTTTATTTTATTTTTCAAAAAAGAATATTTATTTTGGTACACCTTAATAACGTTTCAAATTCGTCCAATTTGAGGATGCACACATGTGCATCTCTAGGGGTGCAACTCGGACGGGCAAAAACCGAGCCCGATCGGGTAAACCCGTTAATAAGTTGGGTTAGGGCTGAAGATACTCGGGTTCGGGCTTGGGTTCGGGTTAAATTTTTTGAACCCGATCAAAAATCGGGTTGGGCTCGGGTTCATGTGTCGGGTTACCCGAAACCCGACTTATATATATATATATATATATATATATATATATATATATATATATATATATATATATATATATATATATATATATATAGTTTCATACTTAAATTAAAATTTTAAATCCTAAATTTCTCCACCCAAACTATTCAATTCCTTTATCTTAAATCTTATTTCAACTTGTATTTTGTAATGATCAAGACTTGATTGATATTTGATTATGTGTTAATTATTACCTTTGTTTTAAATCATTTTAAATATTATATTAGAGTCTGATAAACCCGATGGATCCGAATCAACTCGAGTCCAACCCGATCCTCCGGACTTGATCTTGGGCTTCATATGTTGAACCCGAGGTCAGTTCGGACTTGGGCGCGGGTTGACCACAAGCCCGACCCAACCCGCCCGAGTTGCACCCCTATGCATCTCATATGGTTAAGGAAGAAAACGTCCAGCCAACAAAACATTTCTCCCCTCGTACCCAAACCTAAACCCACATCCAACCTCTCCCCCTTCTGCATACACACCCCTTTCAGCTCCCTCTTCGACGAGATCCCTGCGAGATCTCACAGGCCATTGTCGCCATCCTGGTTCAGTCTCATCCCTGTTTTTTCATCTCTCCATCAACGTCAATGTCTCATCCATGTTTTTTCATCTCTCCATCATCATCAACATCAATGGCTGTAGAGAACAACAAGAAGTTCTCAGCCGCCTCTGCTAGGTCCCACACCAAGAAGAACATGTCATCTCGATCCTCTTCTTCTTTCCTGGTCCGTGATTCTCTGTCTCTCTATATATCTTTCTCTCTCTCTCCCTCCTTAATTTGTTCCTTATTGTTCTTTTATGCAAACTGCATTTAGTATGGGTTTTGTTTATTTCTTGTACATGTTTAAATTGATCCAATAATTATTATTTGCAGGTGTCTATTATTACAACAACCATAGATATAGTTTTTCATTTTAGAACTCGCTTTATTGTCAATGTTGTGGAATCATTTAGTCACTATGCATCCATTGGTTTCATGGTAATGGTTTAAGTATCTCTCATGTTAGCATGATTCCTTTACATACATCCAATGGTTCTATTACTTTGTGTAATGTTCATCATGTTACTAAACTTACAAAAAATATATTATGCATTTTTCAATTTTGTAAAGATCACAACATTTCCTTTTTTTTACATCTGGACAATCAAGACAAGGGGACTGTGATTCTTCAAAGGCTGCTTGAAGATGGTCTTTATCATCTTCAAAACTTTTTACCTGCAAATAATGGTCAACGGTGGGTGCAGCTAAGGGGAGGCAGAGGCTAATAAGAGACTTTAAGAGGCTGCAGCAGGATCCCCCTGCTGGTATCAGCGGCACTCCCTATGACAACAACATCATGTTTTGGAATGCTATTATATTTGGGTATTCTTGTAGTGGAACAATTTGGTTTCTGTCATGACCCAATCCCAATATAATGGGTCTAGTCGGATCATGCCCAGTCTGCACCGTTGTAAGACGGCGGCAGTAAGCTGTATCAAGCAGTAAAACACAACAGACAAATATCTAACGGAAATAAAACATTTTATTAAACTAAAACTGGTCTAGAATGAAAATCACAATTCATTTATTACAATTGTTCAAAAACAAATAAAGGAAAAAGAAACTATGCCAACATCTATGGTTGTGGGATTCCTGGTTCTGGTTCAGCCACATCTGCGGGACCCAAGTCAGGCCCGTAGAAAGAATAGTAAGCTAGCTCCTCCTCATCACAATTACCTAAAAATGTAGGATCTCCAGTCAGGAGTGAACAAGAAACATATTTCTTCCACATCTAGCATTTCTAAATTAATAATAAATGAAAATACGAGACAGTTTAAGAAACTTTATATGCTTTTGTAAATAATAGTAAAAGACAACAAGCAATATGGTCTTAATATCAAATATGATCAATGCTAAGCTAGTGTTTTGAGTATATAACAGGGCCTGTGATCGGCTGGAATAGAGGCAATATGTATACTAACGTTTCGGCCGAAACGAATAGTATACGGTGCGGCTCAACCCCCTGTGTGGTAGGAGTTAGCGCGAGCAAGAACAAGCGAGATTTTAGCTTTGGTCACAGACATTATACTACTCCTCCAAGCAATTCCCGAGTCAATAAGTCAATGAGTTAATAAGTCAATATAGCAATCCAGCAATCTGTCAATCGATGTGGAGACCGAGAAGGATCCACGGTGAATCAGTGTCACTATACTATATGAAACTAACTGATGCATACTTTTAATTATTAAAATAAAAACACAGACATAGAATAGATATGAAACTTGCCTTGGATATCTCCTTGACGTGGAAAGCGACGAGTAGCAGGTAGCCGCTAGGGTTTATGATCCCGAACCTACAGATTCGTAACACCAGGCTTAGAAACTAAAATAACTAAACTCTAACCCTTAAAAGCAACGCTAAAAGTGCTCAGTCTGATCGATTGAAACAACCTAAAAGTTTAGGACAAAAATAATATTTATATATTAAGAATAGATTTTATAAAACTAACATTAAGTGACAAAATAATCATTTTTAGTAAAATACATGTTTTGCCGTAATAAATAAAGATAAGAAAATTTAACTATTGAGTCGTACAAACAATTTATTATTTTATCAAATTAAGATTTCCCAAAACTAATATTTTTAATATTTATAATTAAATAGAAATGACTTTACCCAAAAATAATTTAAATAACCAGGTTTATCATTCAAGAAAATTTATACTTTTTTATTTACAAGATTAATTATTTAATAAGAAAAGTAATTATAATATAATATTTTACTAGAATTCTTTATTGCAAAAGTTCCAGATAATTAATAAGTATAAAATACCTTTTTCAGCGATAAACTCTATTTCTTACTAATTATTAGGTAGCTAAACTACTGCAAAATTAATAAGTTTTTGGGACAAAAATATAAATAATCATTTTATTTAACTATAAAAAAATACTTATTCTATTATGAAAGCCTTTTAGATATAAAACTGTTTAGAAATATATATATATATATACATATACATTTTTAGTAACAATTACTAATAGTATTTCACAGCCAAAATATTAATTAATAAAAAATGCAAAGTTATTGGTTAAGGTAGCTATGGCATTAATCATAATTACGTAGTTGACGGATCTAAAATATATTAATCTACAGCTAACGCTAAACAATTAATAGTTCTAACAATAATACTATCTAACTAGGAAACTAATTATAACCAAACTAACTATTCCTAGGAACAGAAATAGGTTCTATGAAAACCACAGAAGGGTTCTGGGTCAGAGATATACCAAAAATGGAGGCGGAGCACCGAGGGGAGGCCTCGGGCTCGGATCGGAGCGTCGGAAAGCCGACGGGAACGCGGGGAGCGCGGACATGAGGCCGCAAGCGCATGGGGCGCTGGCTGCGATCGGGTATGGGATGCACCGGTCGCTCGGGTCGTCGGGGTGGCTCGGGTTGCCAGCTCGAAATGATAGAGTAAGGGGTCTAGAAAAGATGGGGCGGCGAGGTGAACGCGACGGTGGTCTCGGATTTGGATTTGGTGGAGTAGGGAGAGAGTTATGGATTTTTTTTTTATGAAAGAGGAATGTGAAACTTTCTGTGAAAGGGTTTCTAATGTTTCTGAGAAATATTACGTGAGAGGAAGGGGGTGAAGTGGAGGTGTGCGGCTAAGAAAGGGGATCGTGGAGTTGGAAGAGGGGAGTGGGTTACCGGGTAGTTTGATTTAATTGGATTTGAGTTACCGGGTTCGGGTAGGGTAGGATATGGGTTTTACAACCTTCCCTCCTTAGAAAATTTCGTAATCAAAATTTCAAAGATAAGGGCATGGATACAATCATGCAATCATGCCTCAAACTAGTATGGGTATTCTTTCTCAACAGCCTTACGCCTAATTAGGCTAACTGTCCCATAGCAAATCCATCTAGTGCAATATCTTCATTAATCTTATCCACTATTCTCAATTTACATTCTTCCCTCCTTAGAAACACAGTTACTATCCATAATTATGGGTTTCTGTTTTTATCCCTGAATTGTCAATTACTGTCATCACCTTAGAAAATTTGTCTTTCCACATTTCATACTAAACACATATAATATTTCCTGCAATATATACTATACTTCCTTCATTTTGCTAATATATACAAAATTCAACTCTATGATTTGATACACTTCGTCTTGTCTTAATACTTCAGTATTAAGCCTCAGTAACCCAATATCACATTTAGAATCCAACATCACGCTTTTATACACCAATTTGTAATGATTAGTAAAAAAATTATCATTCCTTACTCATATGTGATCATTCTGTAATTTATTTAGACGTCCATTTTTATCAACATGTATATATCTTGATTCTATATCCTCATTTCCATATTTGATCCCGAATTCTTAATAAAATTTAATTATCCTGTTTAAGCTCGAATCCTTCATCTTGATTTTACTGTATCATTTTGACAAAAAAAATTTTCTGTCAAAAATATATCTTATTACATCTTTCGACCTTATATTATTTACAAACCTTCTATCTCTGATTTCTGATTTGTAATCTTTTTCACCCTTCAATTCATACGATTGTCATCCTTAATTAGTCACACCTTAAGTCCTTTTTTTTGTTTCGGTCGTCCTTTATATATCTTCTGATTCAGCATGCATCTTCCTATAGTGCATCTCCCTGCTTATCATTTAACAACCTCTAATCTACAATATCAATTTGCTTGGTATTAACATCATTAATTATCCCTTCCTTGATTCAAATCACAAGTGTTTATGTTTATCTCATCTTTATCCCAAAACTCATGTACTCCATAAATCCTTGCGATAAATCATTCCAGATTTAAATCATCAGACACGAACGGATTCTAGACATGATCTCAAGCTATAATGATAAAATATATGCACAATCAGAATTATCTATATATGATCTGAGATAGAGTTGGAATATTGTTGTGATCAAAATCATTTTAGGCACGAGAAAAATCTAGGTATGATTAAAATATGATCATAAAATAAGGAAAAATCAAATGAGATCTCGTGAAACAGAAAATGTAAGAAAGAAACGAACGTGAACAGTTTATTGAAAAGGCAGAAAGTAATAGAATCTTCTGAGATCATGGACTAAAATTCTAAACCAAATTAGAATTGGGTATATGGATTTGTGACTCAGGAAAAAAATCAACAAGTTGTATGATAGTAGGGTAGCGAGGGTGATTAGAATAACAAAGCTATGATAGAAATATAATCAGATAGGATATTTTCATTCAGGACTTAGTGATGATCAAAGGAAATAGAGAGAATATCGTATCACTATTTCAAAGGTCAACAGATATAATATGCATGAAAAAAAACTTACAAGATAACCATCCTATTAATCCCCATGCAAAAACCAATCTCTAACTCGCTAAACTAGCTGAACTCCCAGTATCTACAGAAAACTAAGACATCTGTCAAGGTATTAAAACTAAATCTATTTGGAATCATAAATCGTCTAAATCCATTTTTTTCCATCCGTATGCCAAATGTATTTCAATTTCAAGTAGTTCTCTCGATCAAATCATTTTACGGATATCAATTTCCAATTATCGGTCATTCTTCCAAAACTGACTACATCAAAGTTCACAATCTTCACTTGTCATAGTAAATCCTTAGAAAATTATTTAAAGTTGATCCATGACCTATATTCGAGAATTTTCAATTCTTGAAATCAATTGACAAAATTATAATCACTAATCAAATTTTAATCTTTAACCATGCACCTATCAATCGTTCTCATCCAAACACATTAGCAAAAATATCACAAAATCTCAATCTTTCTTACCATAACTAATATGAGTCTCCAATGTTTGGTAGAAATTATAAAACCAATTGCTCCATTCCAAAGTTGCATGCCAATGGTTTTATCTCAATTTCTTACTACTTATTCCTTCTCTAGAACTTATCATTACATTGCTTGTGTTATTCCTTCTATGGTTATATTCGTCCCTTCTGGGTACAATAGTCATCTAATCATAAAAGTTGATCCACGTCAAGTGTTCTTTTACTTGATCATCATATTCTCATGTTTATATATTATCCAAATTCACTTCTTCCATGGGGAAACCTTACCAAAACCTAGACTTTTCTCGCTAACTCTACCTACGACTTCCCCTATCTTCTACAACTTTTCCTTTAATCATAAAATTCAAAATCGTTAAAATACCTAAGGCTTCATCCAAAAGAATACCAAACTCTATTCTTCCAAAACTTAACTTCCATATGTTTGCCAAATTCTATCTCAGTAATCTTGTATAATTTTGTTCTAAAGTTAAAATCCTCAAAAAAATTTATTCCTGAAATCCTATTATTTTATCCATGACGAGATTTCGTTTGTCAAAATTATTTCTTGGTCACCCATGAAACCTATTTATGACCCCTCTTATCATAGTCTTCTCACATCTATCTAGAATTCTAGTATAAAATTCTTAATCACAAATATATCCTAGATTTATAAAAGAAGCATAGAATAATATGGTCAAACTAATGTGATGAAAATGGTAATGGGTTTTACATAAATTAACACAGGAACAAGTCACAGAAAAGTAGGATATCTGGTAAAGAATATTGTTCTAGAATACATGTTCGATCTTCCTCAAAATTAACTAATTTTGGGAGGATGTATCTATGAAATCTCTTAACCCATTATCAGCCATATAATTTATTTAGATTTCCTATTTCCACCAACTCCAACATATTTGATCCAAATTTTAAATCTGAGCTTTTTTTGTACAAGATTTAAATTCTAGTCATTCCTCTTGATCTTACTTCATTCCTTGAATTCCTCAAATTCGACCAACCTTGATAATATTATTTTGTTCCCATTCTTTATTTTCTTGTCAATAGTATATAATATCACATTCACTTACCTTCGGAACACTTATAATTTCACAATCTTTATTTCCAAATTCTGATTTCATAAAATATGTATCTCCCTAATTCATATTATTATTTGTCGATCATCATCCCCAATTAAATTTATACCTTAAAAGTTCAACATTATCCGTCATAATCCTCGGTTTCATCATGCAACTCTACATTACCAGCTTGATAACTTCTGATGCCTTCTTATTAATTTTTCTTTTATATATCATCATCATCATCCTTAAATTTTAATTCAAATTTCAACATTTATATATTTTTTTCTATTTTCATATCCCAGAAATTTTATCCTCGATAAATGCTCAACTAATTAGTCATGTACCTTTAACATATTATTAGGCTAAAAGTTTGTGGCTCCAGTAATTGATCCTCGAGCTTAGTTTGTGTCTTCCTGGCTATCATCTCCTTAGGATTTACTATGATACCACGTTTCTGGTGACCATACATTCATGCAACTTACTTCTAGGTATTACTCCTCCAGTCATACTTTGCTTATCTCCTTAATATCTAAAGACTAAATATTAGATCATCAATACTAAGTGAGAGTACAACTAAAAATGTGAAGATAAACACAATAACTATTGGTCTAATGGTGGGATAAGTTTTTCATTTGTCATCCTCTGAAAGGTTTAGGTACAAACATAAGCAAGGTAGCCTACGAAACTATAAGCAAGCAAAAATAAATATTATAAATAGATATTTTGGCCCTATGTTGTGACAGGGTAAAAATAATCTTGGTGTTCTAGTTGTTTCTAGAGTCTGTTTTTCTAAAGTCATACCTAGACCTAAGTTAAGTTACAGGACTGCATGCTGGTCTAGGCTAAGTTGACTAAACCAATTTTACATAACTGACCTGCATGGGCCACCACTAAAAATATGTCACGATCCGATCCCAATATAATGGGTCTAGTTGGATAATGTCCAGCCTGCACCATTGTGAGACGGCGGCAGTAAGCTGTATCGAGCAGTAAAATACAACAGACAAACGAAAATAAAATATTTTATTAAACTAAAACTGGTCTGGAATGGAAATCATAATTAATTTATTACAATTGTTCAGAAATAAATAAAGGAAAAAGAAACTATGCCAACAGCTATGGTTCGGGGGTTTCTGGTTCTGGTTCAGCCAAATCTGCGGGACCCAAGTCAGGCCCGTAGAAAGAACAGTAAGCTAGCCCCTCCTCATCGCAATCACCTAAAAATGTTGGGTCTCCAGTCAGGAGTGAACAAGAAATATATTTCTTTCACATCTAGCATTTCTAAACTAACAATAAATGAAAATGCGAGACAGTTTAAGAAACTTTATATATTTTTGTAAATAATAGTAAAAGACAACAAGCAATATGGTCTCAATGTCAAATATGATGCAGTGCTAAGCTAGTATTTTGAGTATATAACAGGGCCTGTGATCTGCTGGAATAGAGGCAATATGTATACTAACGTTTCGGCCGAAACGAATAGTATACAGCACGGCTCAACCCCCTGTGTGGTAGGGGTTAGCGCAAGCAAGAACAAGCAAGATTTTGGCTTTGGTCACAGACGTTATACTACTCCCCCAAGCAATCCCAGAGTCAATGAGTCAATAAGTCAATATAGCAATCCAACAATCCGTCAATCGATGAGGAGTCCGAGAGGGATCCATGGTGAATCAGTGTCACTATACTATATGAAACCAACTGATGCATACATTTAATTATTAAATAAAAACACAGACATGAAATAGATATGAAACTTGTATTGGATATCTCCTTAGCGTGGAAAGCGACAAGTAGCAGATAACCGCTAGGGTTTAGGGTCCCGAACCTACAGATTCGTAACACCAGGCTTAGAAACTAGAATAACTACACTCTAACCCTTAAAAGCAACACTAAAAGTGCTAAGTCTGATGGTTGAAATAACCAAAAAGTTTAGGACAAAAATAATATTTATATATTAAGAATAGATTTTATAAAACTAACATTAAGTGACAAAATAACCATTTTTAGTAAAATACATGTTTTGCCGTAATAAATAAAGATAAGAAAATTTAACTATTGAGTCGTACAAAAAATTTATTATTTTATCAAATTAAGATTTTCCAAAACTAATATTTATAATATTTATAATTAAATAGAAATAATTTTACCCAAAAATAATTTAAATAACCAGGTTTATCATTCAAGAAAAGTTATACTTTTTTATTTACAAGATTAATTATTTAATAAGAAAAGTAATTATAATATAATATTTTAATAGAATTCTTTTATTACAAAAGTTCCAAGATAATTAATAAGTATAAAAATACCTTTTTCAGCGATAAACTCTACTTCTCACTAATTATTAAGTAGCTAAACTACTACAAAATTAATAAGTTTTCGGGACAAAAATATAAATAATCATTTTATTTAACTATAAACAAATACTTATTCTATTATGAAAGCCTTTTAGATATAAAACTGTTCAGAAAGTTATATCTATACATATACGTTTTTAGTAACAATTAATTACTAATAGTATTTCACAGCCAAAATATTAATTAATAAAAAATGTAAAGTTATTGGTTAAGGTAGCAATGGCATTAATCATAATTACGTACTTGACGAATCTAAAATATATTAATCTACAGCTAACGCTAAACAATTAATAATTCTAACAATAATACTATCTAATTAGGAAACTAATTATAACCAAACTAACTATTCCTAGGAACAGAAATAGGTTTCTGGGTCAGAGATATATCAAAAATGGAGACGGAGCACCGATGGAAGGTCTCGGGCTCGGATCGGAGCGTCGGAAAGCCGACGGGAATGCCGGGAGCGCGGACACGAGGCCGCAAGCGCGCGGGGTGCTGGCTGCGATCGGGTACGGGACGCGCCGGTCGCTCGGGTCGTCGGGGTGGCTCGAATTGCCGGCACAAAATGATGGGGTGAGGGGTCTAGAAAAGACGGGGGCAGCGAGGTGAACGCGACGGTGGTCTCGGATTTGGATTTGGTGGAGTAGGGAGAGAGTTATGGATTTTTTTTTGTGGAAGAGGAATGTGAAACTTTCTGTGAAAGGGTTTCTAATGTTTCTGAGAAATATTACGTGAGAGAAAGGGGGTGAGGTGCACTACTAAAATAACCCCTTTTAGCGACGTCAGAGTACGTCGCTAAAAAGGGAAAATTCGTCGCTAATTTCTATTAGCGACGTATGTAGCGACGAAACATGGATGTCGCTTATAGGCTTGTCGCAGATTATAATTTGGTCGTAATTCGTCGCTAGTTGCGACGTCCCTTCTAGTGTCGCTAGACGTCGCTAATATTAGCGACAGATAGCGACGTCAGCATGCGTCGCCAGTATAGCGACGTAGGGCGACCCCTTAGCGACGCCATAAACTTTACATATGATGACATGGCATGGCCGCCACGTCAGCATATTAGCGATGCCTAGCGACAACGTTAGCAACGTTGGCTCTCAGGTGGTCATGTACACGTCAGCATTATAGCGACGGATAGCGACGTTACGTCACAAGACGTATAGCGACGTGTACAGGACGTCACAGAACGTCGCTATACGTCGCAGATGTTAAAAAAATAAAAAATATATATATTTGGTATTTTTGTTATGCTGTGTGTCTGCGTTTACAGTGTGTCTGTGTTCACAGACACACAGCATCACAAAAATACACATTATATTTTTTTAAAATTTGGGCAGCACCTCCTTTGTATATCAAGTCATCGCTTATAACCCAGCGTCGGTATATTTGTCATCTCCGTCGCAGATATCATCACAATTAATAGTCTTCCATCATAACAGTCTATAACTAATAGATGAATAACAGTCTTCCATGCATCATAACAGTCTACAACTAAATATCATACATGTACTCAAGGAAAATACCAACAAATTAAATATCACAAACATACATGTCCAACAAACGTACATGTCCAACAGAGTCAAATAATAATGAAAATCAGTGTACAGAACGGTCAATGGGCCCATAGGGCCAATAAATACAAAGATGATAAAAAATATATACTGGATCACTGAGGACCCCTGCCGCGCATCTGGGATAGAATGTAGTCATACTGCTCCTGGGTGAGATGCACCGTAGGGGCAGTAGGAGGCACTGAAATGTCTGGAGTCGGTGCCGTCGATCAACCGGGAGGACGTATCTGCTCCAGCTCTCGCAGTCGCTCACCATAACTGGCAAGGGTACTCACCACCCTCTCAGTACTCGCCTCAAGCGAAGCCAAAACCTGAGTGAGTAAGGAAGACGTACATGCTCCTCTGCGATCCCTCCAAATCAACCTGTCTACGCTCTGTGTGCTGCGTAGACTCGGAGAGCGTGTGCAAGCTGGCAGCTGTAGCCTGATACAGACTTATCAGCTCCTGTATACTGCGCTCGACTGCATCAAATCGTCCGGTGACGATCGGAGGGTCAGATCGTCGCTCGACCGCATCAGAAACCTGCTGCTGCAACTCGCGACACAGCTCCTCGATCTAAAGATAAATATCCTCAGCTCGTGACGACGCCTGCGAAGCCGGAGACTGCACACTGACAGAGGGGGCCCGGGATGACTCTGAAGCCAAATATGCGCCATAGGATCCTGTACCGTAGTATGTATCCTTCTGAAGACCGCCAATGGCGGTCATCCAGAGCTCGTCTGGCGATGGAGCTGTAGGCGGCTGGGAGGAAGTACCAGCCCCTCCCTCTGCTAGCGCACTAGCAGCAGCAGCCGCCTCCTCCTGTAGCCGAACAAACTCGGCCTAGAACATGTTTGTTAACGTATAAGTGTTTGCTAAAGTCTATATTGATATCTATTTTCCTGTTTTCTAAATTATAGTAAATTAATATAAAGAATAGAACGTACATATGCCTGCATTGTCCTCTCGTCAATGAACTCTCCAGCCCTCCGATGGGTGACCAAGAAGACGGTGACCATGTTTGGGTCCTCACCCTTTTTACCTGTTAAAATATATTATCTATTATTAGTATTAAATATTCTATCGAACTATATATAAATTAATATCCGTCATAGGAAACGTACCAGACGACAAAAATGCTCCGTTATGGGAATGGACCCACCACACCACTTATCGGCGCTCGACCGCGCCACCTTGGCCTTGTCAGACCGCTCCTGGTACTTGGGCTCGCTGAATCTAGCCTTCATCGCAGCCCACTGCTCTGGTGTGATCCAACCATGGATCGGCTGTCCGGAATGATCACGAGACTTCTGGTCGTGGATCACATCACGGATGAGCTTGGCTGCGACGGCAGAAAATTGGCCCTCGATTCTCGCCGTCCGGTGTGGTGGATAGAAATAGGTCCTCTACAAGAAGTAAAATACAAAAGTTGTATAATACACAAATGATTATTAAAATTTAAAAATAAATAAATTTTTTACCTTGAAGTGGGCGAACCAAAAGGCCTTCCTATCTGCGGGAGCATCTGAGTAGTTAATCCAAGGCCCACCATAGTTCTGCCTCAGAAATACCCCCAGCTGTCTCTGTACTGCAGAAGGCCGATATCTATACAATAATAATTTTTCATAAATATATATGTACATATAATCATTTGAGAAATATATATTAATTAATTAACTTACTTCATAGGCCCGTCCATCCAAATCTCCATACGCGTCTCGCCCGGGGGAGCGCATAGAGGGTCGCTCTCACCTCCTGCCTAGGCAGGATCAGTCTGATCGTCGTCCTCCATATGCTCGACGTCGGCTCCCCCCATGGAGCCGTCGGCAGGAAGAATGCTGGACGGGGGATCAGGGATGCTGGACACGGGATCAGGAAGGCTAGACGACGAGGGAGGAGTCGCCAACCTGTTGGAACTGCCCTGTCCCGGTAATGGACCGGGAACAGAACGGTACAATGGTGTACTCGGAGATGAGGATGAGGGTACGGAATCTCCATCCCCAGCCCGAGGCTGACGGGACTGCCTAATATAAAATCCTCTGCGTCGTCTAGATGGTCTAGTCATACCTGATAATAACATATGACAATAAAACAAAAAAATATATTTATATGATAGACATCACAGATTTTTGAAAAATATCATAGTCACAGATAAAAGTGTCAATAAAGTGTCACTGAAGTGTCACAGATCTATATGATAGAAGTGTCGCTAAAGTGTCAAATATGATGATAAAACAAACGTACAGATTTAATCCTCTTCTGAAAATTCATCTAGTTCGTTTAGCTCATCTACTTCTTCTTCTTCTTCTTCTTCTTCTTCTTCTTCTTCTTCTTCTTCTTCTTCCTCCTCCTCCTCTACATCTTCACTTTCATCTGCATCTTCCTCTTCATATAATTCTACTTTTTCTACACAATTAGATGTGTAATGAGGAACTTCCGTCGTGTCCACTTCTATAATATTTGTTACAAGAGGTAGTTCATCTTCTTGATAATCTATATCGTCAACCTCAAAGGTATTTCTAGCTTTGGTCTTGCATACTGCCCACCAGTCCGACCTTGTTGTTCCACGTTTAGGATAACTTGTGAAGTACACGAGCTGAACCTGACTTGATAGGACAAATGGTTTATAGGCTTGATATCGACGCCGATAGTTTATATCAACAAGACCGTGCTTGTCTACTTTCCAACCTTAACCTTCAATCGGATCGAACCAATCACACCTGAATAACACAATCTTAGCAGGCTCTATTCCATAACTATATGTCAGCTCCACGATCTTCCGTAGCACGCCATAGAAATCGTTGCCCGTATCAACATCTTTCTAGTTCGAAGATCTGATACACAAACAGCTATTTTTGGTGGAGTCGAGATCCACAAAGTTGTCTCTGATCGGACAAGTTGTTGACTTGAACCTAAACCCATTAACTAATAAATCTCTATCCTAACTAGTAAATTAATATCCTACTTTAACATCTAATAACTCTCATATTCCTGCAGCTACGATGCAGTTGCAGGCAGTTCCTTCTAACATAAACTAATATCCTAATCTAAACTAACCCTTTAACTGAAACTAATATCTAAACAATGCTAATCATGAACTGTACACTACTACCTAACATTCACATGAACTATCTATCTCAAACTCTATATTATAACTAATAAATTAATATCATACTTTAACATCTAATAACTCTCATATTCCTGCAACTAAAAGGCAAAACCATGGTATATACATGGTTTAAAGTATCGGCCGATACCGATCCGATACGGCCGATACCGATACGGTTTGGCATGTTCCGATCCGATACCGACCGATACCAAATATTGACAGATACCGACATTGGGGGTCTTTGTTCCGGTCAATTCGGCAAAACCAATCGGTAAGGGTGACTACTATTTCATATAATTTCAAAACTACTAAGAAATAATGCTGAAATACTTAAAATTATGTAGATATGTGTGTGTATGTAAGTGTGTGAGTATATATATACATGTATATATGTAGATATGTGTATTTATATATATAGGTATATATGTATGTATTGTGTGTGTGTGTCCTGTGTCCTGTGTCATGTGTCCTGTGTCACAGAGTCGTGTCCGAAATAGGGTTAGGGTCCTGCCCCCTCCCTCCTACCCCTGCCCCCTCCTCCCTATTGGGTATCCTATTACCATAGACTAATCTAGGACACTCTTAAGATACTAGGATATCTAACTATCCTAGGATACTAAATTCTAGCCAAGATACTAACTTAGGGTACTAACTTAGGGTACTAACTTCTAGCCCATATCCTAATATCCTAGGCTATAACCAAGGGGACACATATATAGGTTAAGATATTTACATATACTATATCCTAGGCTATAACCAAGATACTAACTTAGGGTACTAACTTAGGGTACTAACTTCTAGCCCATATCCTAATATCCTAGGCTATAACCAAGGGGACACATATATAGGTTAAGATATTTACATATACTATATCCTAGGATATAACTAAGATACTAACTTAGGGTACTAACTTAGGGTACTAACTTCTAACCCATATCCTAATATCCTAGGCTATAACCAAGGGGACACATATATAGGTTAAGATATTTACATATCCTAATATCCTAGGCTATAACCAAAGGGACACATATATAGGTTAAGATATTCACACAACTACCTATATATTTACTATATTTTTTTTTACTATATATATATATATATATATATATATATATATATATATATATATATATATATATATATATATATATATATATATATAGGCATACATATATAGGTTAAGATATTTACATATACTAGGCTATAACCAAGGGGACACAATATATACATTCAACAAGTTATGCATTTATATACTAGAGAGATAGAGAGTGTATAGTGTCAAGTGTGCATATACAAGTGTCATGTGTGTACGTGTCTCCCAAACCAAACTCGTGTCCAAATACTCGACACAATGTATCCAAAAACAAACCAAACTCAACACATCCAAAACTGGACACGAATCCAAGGGCACGAGTCTTTGGGGACACGAATCCAATGGGCATGAGTCTTTGGGGACACGATGTGTGTCCGTGTGTCCGTGTGTCTGTGTGTGTGTGTGTGTCCGTGGGAGAGGAGAAGGAGAAGGGAGAGGAGTTAGGTTAGGGTTTACCTGAGGAAGAGGAGGAGGAGCTCGGGATTGGGGGAGGAGGAGCTCGAGGAGGAGGATCTCGAGGAGGAGGAGCTCGCCCGGAGGAGGGGGTCGCCGGGGGTGGGAGGGCACTGACAGAGGGGGAGGGAGTCGCCGGGGGGGGGGAATTAGAATTTTCGAGCGAGAGTGAGGGGGAAAGAACGAAATGGTGTGCCCTAAGTAAAGAAAATTAGCGACGGCAAGTGTTGCAGTCGCTAAACGTCACAAAATTAGAAACATATGCTAATAATATGTCGCTGAACGTCTCTATTCAGCGACGTAGTAAACTCCTGTCACGGAACGTCGTTAGGCAGCGACATTTTGCGATGTGTATATAAAGCTGTCGCTATATTTCATAACTAGCGACGTTATTTCTTGCTGTCACTAAATTACATCGCTATTAGATGATATTTTAGTAGTGGTGGAGGTGTGCGGCTAAGAAAGGGGATCGTGGAGTTGGAATAGGGGAGTGGGTTACCAAGTAGTTTGAGTTAAGGGTCCGGCTAAACACACCCTACCACTTACTTTACACACCCCAATTTTTTATATATAAAAATTTCCTATTCTACCATCCCCCCTCCCCCGCGCTCCGCCATCGCCGCCGCTCCGCCGACCCCAACTCTTCCGTATCCTCCTCCCGATCCTCCTCCTCCTTCTCCTCCCCTGCCTCCTCCTCCTCCTCCTCCTCCTCCTCCTCCTCCTCCTCCTCCTTCCGAGCCACCTCCTCCTACGCCTCCTTCCCCTCATCCTCCCGCCCCCTCCTCCCTCCTCCTCCTCCTCCTCCTCCTCCTCCTCCGACTTCGACTCCTCCCTCCTAAGGGGGCGGGAGGAGGAGGAGGAGACGGGAGGAGGAGGAGGAGGGGGCGGGAGACGAAAGAGGCTCGGAAGGAGGAGGAGGAGGAGGAGGAGGAGGAGGCGACGGGAGGAGGAGGCTCGGGAGGAGGAGGATGAGGAGGATCGGGAGGAGGAGGAGGCAAGGAAGGAGGAGTCGGGGTCGACGGAGCGGGGGTGGAGGAGGGGAGGGTAGAATAGGATTTTTTTTTCTTTTTTCTTTTTTTAAAAAAAATTGGGGTGTGTAAAGTAAGTGGTGGGGTGTGTTTAGCCGGACCCTTGAGTTAATTGGATTTGAGTTACCGGGTTCGGGTAGGATAGGATATGGGTTTTACATTTTCTATTTTGATTTTGGACGGTTTGAATATCTTTTTGTAGATCTTGCTGATTCTTTTGATTATTTAGGTTGCAGGCCTGATGACACTCCATGGGATGGAGGTACGACAATTATATAGTCCAATTTTAGTTTTTATATCACATATATATGAGTAAAGGAAGTTTATCTACTATTTTTTCTTCATGCAAAGGAAGTAAAACAAAATCTCTGCTCATGTTTACTTAACATAATATGGACCAGCATTAGAAGTATTTTGTGCAAATGTTTTTCTTTGAAATGAGGTAGCTTAGGAGCTGATTGATAGGGTAATCGTTTTCACGTACAAGCAAATCAGGATTGGATGATATGTTGAATCAGTATCTACTTTAGATCATTATGTAGAAGGATTTGATGCTTCAAATTCTTCCAATAATTTTCATTAGGTTCTCTACCCCGAGCAAGTTGCTTCTTCTGTTAGAAGAAAGCGATTTCAGTAAAGTTTTCAAATAGCAACAGGTCAAGTTAGAATTTGTATTCTCTTGAATTCCCCTCAATGTCACTTGTTTTTGATAGCAGTTGTTATATAACTTAAAGTATGTTCTTGCTCCTTGTATTCACACTTATTATGTACAGCTGCAATCGGTTCATCTTGGAACTTGGAAGCCCAAGCAACATTTCAGTATTTCCTTGTTGTATTAGATCCAAATACCATTAAGGCTGGAGATGTCATGTCTAAGACCTCCGAATTTCTGATTTTACATTTGGAATTTCTTTTTTTAATACAAGATTTGCCTTATTTGCCACTTTACAATCATATTCTTACAGGTTAGTGTGTTGATGTCACCTTGATCTCACTGTTCCATCAGCAGATTCCGTGTTCAAAATGATAACATAATAAAACACCTGCACCTAGAAGATCCAACTTGTACTATGGTGTAGTAGTAAACCAAATTACCATCTTGATTGACTATCATGCAATGCACATAGGCAATTTGAAGGCTCGGCGTTTATACAATGCTCATTCCTATCTACTAAATGCTCCTACTTTGTGTATGTCAACTGATGGGTGTCTTTTCTTGTCTCTAATACTTGGTAGCCTGTATTTTCTTGTTTCTAATAACATTACATCCAGTAATAAGATATGCTTGATTGTGGATGATATTAGGTTCAAGGTGGATTGTGTAAATATGGACTAAAAAAGAAAGATAACTGACTATCCAAGTCTTTTATCAACATTAGTAGGAATGACAAATTGAAGTTAATAAAGGACCATGTACTGTGAGTTGTTCTTTGGTTTTGTGCCTAAGCGAGTATGTTGGTAAATAATAAAGTGGAAGGGTTTCTGCTTGGAGTCTCAGCCAGATCTATCTCCAGATCTTAAGCGTGTAAGTAATGAACAGGACTGTAGAAGAAAGGAAAAGAACGAAAGGGAAGGAAGGAGGTCATGGTAACACACTTCGTTAAGCAATCTTATATTTTCATATTAATGCTCTTTGCATCATCATTATTGGGTTACTGGTAGAACATGCATTGGGTCTTGGACATTTGATGCCATGACTTATCCAGCCAAGGTGATAGTTTCGTCATCTTTATTTTTTAGAATATCAAGTTTATACCTATTTTTTAGCATATCAAGTTGCTTCTTGGGTGCCAGTAGGTACAAATTTCTAGCGATAGTTATCATTCATGCACCTCTGTTTAATTTTCTCATCTATGGATAAACCTTTAACATAAAATCAGATTTTGTAGAGTCTCTTGAACGAGACACATTTGGCTTCTCTATCATCCCAGAATGTCTGGTCAAAGGAATCAGTTTTGAGTTTTATAGAATTACTGTTCAGTTTTGTATAGAAAAAGTTTACTATGGGGTATAATATGAATATTTGGTTAGGACTTGAATATATGTTGTTGTTTTTTCTTTATTGCAAGCTCAATACTTACTCTCTGCTTGTTGACAACATGCTTGGAGTAGCATCCGACACTGTGGTTCTGCAGGAAGGTGTTGTTTCTTGAGCACAAAGATTAACCAAGCTACTTTTGTATAAATTGTGGCATGGCATGTTGAATTATATTTGTTGTTAAATCACTTATGTGCTCAACAAATTGTTTCACTACACCAAAATGACAAATTAGGAACATTATGCAATTTTTAATTTGGAATGCTCCCCCAAATCTAGTATAGTATGTAGCCATGCATCACTATTAGCTTGCGTATCTTACTTAGATAGAGGTGATCTTCAAGCCTCATGGTATTCCCAAGAGTTGGGGGGGATTAGTATGGGTGGAGATTGTCATTGTGTTCACATATGCGTCTTGGATGTCTGGCTACAGTTGACTTTTGCATTGATAGTTGTCTCTAATTAATTTATGTTGGCATAAGGTGTTATGTACCTTTGAGATTTTTAGTTTCAGATCTTGTCTGACTCTTACCGGATCCTAACTTTGGCTTATCACTTTGTCTACCTCACAGAATGCAATAATATATCTTCGGCAACCTCCTCGTCGTGCACGACAGTCATTTCATAAAAACTTTCCACAAGTTCATCCTGCATCCATTGATCTTGTTGAAAATATACGGACTTTAATTGATACAATCTGGTGAGCTCAATCTATTTTCCATGTATATCTTTGCTAATTGGTGAGTTGATTGAAATTAGTATACCACATGGAGGACAGTTCTATTATTTAACATGTGGTTCCTAGTGGCATATATTTAATAGTAGCAAAACTGTTAACTGTTACCAATACTAATCGTTTTTCTCAAAAAATTGGCCAAATTCTGGGAAGTACTTGCATCAATGTTGTCAGTCAAATAATTAATCAGAATGATACTATATGCATGATCTTTGATGTTCCATTTAGCTGTTAATTAGAATTTAAAAGATATAAATATGTTTGTAAATTAGCCGAGGTGGGGTTCCCTGGTCGATACCCCTCTGGTAGTCAAATAATTAGTCCTGGTAGTGGTAGCTATAGTTGTAGCCAATCATGAGAGAGTGCTAATATTTGGAAATTGAACAGGAAGTCTTAAATTATATTCCTTAGTAATTGACACATGAGAAATCAGTAGACTTGGACATTTTTAAGTCTGGAAAATAAGCCAGATCTACTGGTTTGAATATTTCTTTTGTACAAACATACAAAATAGAACTACTTCGAGTTAACACTAACACAGTGTTGTGATGTTTGCATGAGAAACAAACTCTTCGAGTTATCTGTTGATGACACAGTCAATTATGGTGACAATTGCAAAAACTAGCTTGACCTGAACTCCGCCGCGGGGCAACATCCTAATTCTTTTTCCTAATATGTTATCTTCGGTTCTTCACTTAAGGTACTTCAGGTCACCCAGAAAATTCATTACTTGGACTTGATCTGCTGCTTCGTCCTCTATATGCTAGACCATGCAACCTAACATGCTACTCAAGTAAACTCTGTCATGTAATAGACTTACAGTATCTTCTAAACTGGTGTTGTGGGACCAAGTGTATCTCCATTCTACTCATTCTAAAAATCAAGATAGTTCTGATAGGTTTTCCTTGGTCTGTTCCCATAATGATCTTCTCTTTGTGTTTGGTTTTGGTTTTTTCTTTCATAGGTTTTCCTTAGTCTGGTCCCATAAGGAAAATAATTTAAGACTTCCTTTCGAAATTCTCACATTGGTAGTGGTAGCTGTAGTTGGACGAGGTAATATTATGTTCAGTTTGCAATTTTCCTTTCCATTAAGCTACACAACTATTGCAGGCTTGCAGCTACTATTCTTTGTTGATTTGGTAAATCTTATACTTGTTAATTTTTAGTTTCTTCATCTCAAATTCTTACAATGTTTTTTTGCGCTCTATATGTCACTTGATTGCAACTTGACACATGCACATGAATCCTTGGTTTGTAAAGCATATATATTTTAGCGTGTCATTTTTCTGGCTCAATATAGATTTGTTTTCCTATATGACTTAGACCAAACACAGTGTCAGATATGAACATAAAGGTCCAAGATATGGAATCTCAGAACCTGCTTGTGTAGCTTAAGATATCTAGCTTTGTTGGCCTAAATTTTATAGCAAGAAGATATTCTCATCCACCGGCAAATCCAACTGTTCCGAAGAATATAGCTCCACAGGTAAATGCTCCCCTCATAATGAACCATGTGATTTATTGGTTAGAAGTGTATAAACAAACTACAGTGAGGTCTTATGCTATAAACCAATAAGCAGTGAGCGACAGTTGAGCAAAACTATAGATCCAGCTAAAGTTATCCTTCATTTGGTTATATGTTTTTTTAATGCCAATATTACCTTGTTTTCTAATTTGGCTTAAATTTTACGAATGGCTAATAGTATGGCGTAGCAACCTGCGCAACTTGAAGATATTTAGATACGAGTCGGTCTATATTTTTTGTACATGTTTATGCCAATGGGTTTGAATTCTAGCACAAGTGTACATTTTGTCCTATATTATTGAAAATCAATGCCTACAAACTTTATTTATTCTTTCAGGGACTAACAGCACTGTGGGATGCTCTTTTACTTCTACATCACAGAATTAAGCATGTATATAGAGGCGAAGTTCCATCTTGGCTTTGCAGCTGACAATGTAGTTATGGGCAACATGCAACCACCATCGTCTTGATTTTGTATGCTTTCGTGTAACTAGAGACATTAGTTTGTACTTGTTGTATTAGTTTGTATTTTTGTATGGATGGTGTATGATCGATGGATGGACATGATTATGATACATAATAATTATTATTTTTGTTTGTGTACTTTGTGTGTGTTATTGTTGGTTATTATTGTGGCGCTAAACGTTGTTTGCACTGCTGGAAGAAGTCGTGCATAATATGTTATATCATTTGCTGGAACAATTTTAGTATCAATGGAGGGACCATTTTAGTCTCAATGGAGGGACAATGTTAGGAACGCATTTATGGTGTTCCAAACCTGGAACGCATTTATGGTGTTCCAAAATTGGAACTCATTTATGGTGTTCCAGTTAGTAATCTTTGAATCGCTTTGCTAGATACGCTTTATTGGTGTTCCAAAACTAAAACGCATTTATGGTGTTCCAGTCAGTAATCTTTGAAACACTTTGCAAGGCACGTTTTATTGGTGTTCCAAAACTGGAACGCATTTATGATTTATGGTGTTCCAATATATGTCCCCTGGAACACTTATTTTCCGTTCCAAGCAAATTGGCAGCCCAAAAAAAGGCACATGTTATAGGCATTCCAGAAATTATTTGGAACGAAATTTAGTCGTTCCAAAATGGTCATTTTGGTGTAGTGGTGGCACAAATGGCGCACGGGAAAAAGAAACATGGCATAAGGTGCAAGGCGCACAAGGTGCAAGGTGCGCGAGGTGTACGCGAGGTGTAAGGTACGTGAGGTACAAGGTGTGCGAGGTGTGGGCGAGGTGCAAGGTGCGTGAGGTGCAAGGTGTGCGAGGTACAAGGTGCGCGAGGTGTGCGCGAGGTACGAGGTGCAAGGTGCGCGAGCCAAAAGGCGTATGCGAGGTGCAAGGTACACGAGCCAAAAGGAGCGCACGAGGTGCAAGGTGCGCGAGGTGTCGTCCCTACCATCAAGCTTTTGGCCATGGAGTTTTAGAAACTTTCAATGTCCATAACTTGGGCTATAGGACTCTGAATTGGACAAAATAAAAGTCTAAACTGAATGAAATTGAATTCTCTACAACATGGAACAAGTAATTTTTGAAAATAATCAAGTTTGATAGATCAAAACCACAAAAATCCATAAAACCCTAGTTTTAAAAACTTAGATCTACTTAAAGATATCTATTAAAATAAAAAATACCAAGTACTAAACATGTAGAGAAGGAGGAGAGGAACATTTTTGACTAATAATATCAAAAAAAGATCAAAACAAAAGTGCACAGATCTTTACTTTTGAGCAAGTTATACTTGCCTAATGGTGGTGGTTGAGAAAAATAAATGAAAGGTTATGAGGAGAGAGAAAAGGAAGAGAATATATATAATAGGGTTGGATTGGCTTAAGAAAACCCTAATCTTAAGCGTGCTCTTAACAATATGACTAATGACATGTTAAATGCTATATGATACAACTAATCAAATTAATTAAATAAAATCCTAACCACAACACGGTCCAGAAATCTTATCATCGAAACAGTGAGCTATGCCTACAACTAGACAAGGACAAAGGGTGGCACACTAATCTGCGACGAAATACTGTTCCATGCCATGGCCAGTTATAAATACATGATACATACAATCAAGATACAGGTGCCAGATACCATATGTAAGCATCTTTTCGATTTTTTTATTTGATTATGATTTACTTTTATGGTCATTAGGAGTCTTACCTAAGCTCATAAGGGAGCTATAATTATATTATGGTCATTTGGACCTTAGTAAGCATTATTTAGCTATTTTATAGTTTATCATAATTTTATAGATATTTTAGATAATTTTTAAATATCTATTTTGTGAAGATTTATATATTTTATTGAATTTCATGATTTACCATATGGCCATTCTGGATTATTTTGGGACCCAATATTTTATTTAGGTTCTAGAACCTTAAAAACTATTTTCTAAATTTTTTGGATTTTTTTGGTATTTTCTGGAATTACTTTGATAATTAAATATAGGAAAACCCTATTTTCTAGGACTTCTGGAATTTATTGTGCTAGCCTAAGAGCAAATATTGACCCCAAATATTTTTCTAGGGTTCATTATGCTATTTTATATTTTCTAGAATTTTTCCATAACTTTTGGAAATTTTTAAGTATTTATTTATTAAGGTTTATATATTTTTAAAGGCTTCCAATATTTATTATGAGGCCATTTGGAACTAATATGAGGTAAAGTATTTTTATTTATATTCTAGAAGATTAGATATATTTTCTGTAATATTCTACGATTTTTTAGGAATTTTTAGCATTTTATTTGAGTTTATTTTGCTCTCAAATAATTTTTAAATTATTTTTCTAAATTAAAAACCCATCAAATATCCAGCCATCGCTGGCCGGGCCCACCCGTCAGCCATCGCAGCGCTGTGGGGCGGCCCGCCTGCCTGTCAGCGGGTGCTGACTGTACCCGCCTTTATATATATATATATATATATATATATATATATATATATATATATATATATATATATATATATATATATATATATATATATTAATAAAAATGATATATTGAAAATGAAGGTGAGCTCATGAAGAGCACTACAGGTGCAGGGCGGAAAAACACAAAAAGGCCCTGATTAGCAAGAAGTTAAAACAACATGTAGAAAAGCTAAATATTGGATTTTTCGGATTTTTGAAAAGCCAAAAATCCAAAAAACACTCATTTTGAAATTTTGAAAACCAAAATTTCAAAATCAATGAAAATTCCAAAACCGCGGCATGTTAGCGGTTGGACTGGGACCGCGTTCCGATAAAGTGGGGGGGTATGGGCGCGTAGCCCTAGGCGGACGCTCTGTCCGAGGAATTGATGGGGCGACCTGCCCGAGGGGAGGAGGCGCACGGCTCAAGGAGCCTCGCCCCCCTCCCCCGCGCGGTGCCCGGAGGCGGAGACTCCGACGGGCCGAGAGAGGAACGGGGGCTCCGGCGGAGGTCGACAGGCAGTCGGAGTGGGGCCGGACGAGGCGACGAGGGGGGATGGGGCGTCTCGAAACGCCAGGAGGAAGGCGCGTCCTCTGAGCAAAGGTGACGACGATCAGCTGCGGGAGTAGCAGCCGAGCTCGGAGAGACGAGGCATCGCTGGGGCAGGGGTGCCGCCGCCAGGGAAGGAGGGGAACGACTCCGGAGGGAGAGACTCCAGGCGAGCTTGCGAGCGGAGATGGGGGGGTCGACGTTGCCAAGGGGTAGACGGCTCCGACGAGGGGGAGACGGAGAGGGGGGGCGCCTGGATGAGAGGACTCACGGCGGCTGACTGCGTTGCCAACCACCGGCGACGGGGGGCTCCTCCAGCATGAGGCGGAGGGATCGCCTAAGACCTTCGGTGGATGGAGAAAAAGGGCCAGATGGGTACGGTGCCACCGCCGGCGAGGATCCGGCTACCGGCGCCGGGGAGGGTGCCTGGACGTGGACGGCTTGCCACTGCGCGGTGACCGAAGAGGGCCGTTGCGCAGCAACCATAGCCCACGAGGGGAGGGCCTATATATATATATATATATATATATATATATATATATATATATATATATATATATATATATATATATATATATATTCGCAGAGAACAGAAAACCCTAGTTTATTTGTGCCAAATTTTGAGTTTTTGATCTTTGGAGAACTCCGACTTCCCGAGGCGTTTGCGGACAGCTCTGACCTCCTTTTTGTGTGCCGTTTTTTTTGTTGGAAGCATTTTGAGGTATATTTTCTGAATATGTAATTTATTTTCGTATAGTTTGTTCCTAAATTTCTGGATAATTCGTAGAGTGTCAGTTGTCCGAAACTTGACACGTTTTGGTGTTTTCGAGATTTCATGAGGATCGAAAATCAAAATCATGAACTATTTGAAATTTCGGAAAGCCAACACAGAGCTCTACAACATATATTTTCCCCAGAAATTAATTCATTTATCTAGTATTTTAGTTATTTTGTTGAACTCGGAATTGATTGGTTAATCACCGTTTTGGTCAAAATTAGCCATAGCGGCAATATCTTTTGACCAAAGCGTAATTTCGTGGCACGGTTGATTCCAGCGCACTCATGGTGCTGACATTTACCAAGTTGCATTTTTCAAATCTAGAGTTCACGATGTTTGACTAGATAGTCAACGGCACGCCTCGATTTACGTGCCATAGTTTCTAAAATTGGAAACATGACTTTTTATGACGAAACTTGCATGTTTAGATTATATTCAGATTATTATTAGGTGAAATTAGGTTTTTAAGTAATTTATTCCAAAATTAACTTTTATTAGATTAGTTAACCCATTAGCCACTTATTCCATGAATTTAAAACTAGAACCTTAGAATTGACTTGTAGTTTTTGTGTATGGTTTGTGGTACGTTGTATGTTATAGGTTGACAGCTTCTAGATTACCAATCCCCTCATCCTCAACTTGTGACTACGGTTTGTGCAAGGATTCAGGCAAGTACAATATTGTATTATGTTTTATTTCATTATAACGTTTTCTCTATCGTTTTCTTGTTTGATATTCCTTAAGACATTGCTATATTCCTTGAGTCATTGCTTGATATCCAGTTGAGACACGATTTAGACACCATAGTTTTTGTATCCGTCTTTAGGGTATCATTGACCGTTATTGATTGTTAGTGAGTCGGAAGGAGAAATACTCGGTAAGTACGTGAACAAACTCAAATATCGATATTGTGGATAACTAAGTCATACACTCCACGTATGAGTTAGTCGTACCCTATTATTGTGGATAGCCATCGTATGATGTGCCGTATTTGCCCAGATGTTCATGTATTAAAAGGTATTTCACACACACACACATAGTTGTTTTCATTATCCCTTTATCTAGTTCCTGACTTATTAGTTAATATCTTGCTAGTTCATATCTTGCTAGTTCATATCTTGCTAGTTTATACCTTTCTAGTTCTTTATATACTCTTTGCCATCATAGTTTCTCGTTGTTCTAACTTATTTTGGACTAACAATATTAATTGCAATATGGTTGTACTCTGTCACGACCCGTACCCAGTGTAAGGGCACGAAAAGTGGGTACGTCCAGCCTACGTCGCAGTGTCGATGATAGAACGCTATCCTAGGTCACAACATCTAGCAATAACCATACCTGTATAATGATATACACTCCAAAAGGAGAACAATATAAAGGTACAACTCAATCACAGCATCTAAGGTGGAATAAAGAGAATAGATATAAAGATAAGATAAAAGAGTAATCTCCAACCAGCTACAAATGAGAGTAACATCTGAATATACAAACATCACCAATATTCAGTAACTGAAAGTACATAAAATAAGACAACTAATGGAAAGCTAGTCTAGAGATCTAATCTAGTCAATAGGCAAGTCTTCAGCAACTGTAGGATCCTCCTGAGAGTCCAAGTCACCGGTGTCATCTAAGCCCATGCCATAATATGTAGGACAGAACTCCTCCTCATCACCTGTAATATTTTCAACAGTCCAATCAGGACGAAAATAAGCACAATACATCTCACACAATTCATATCTTGACAGAGAATATAAAGCATGTGATAGGTTAAAATACATGAAACGCTGTAAGAAATAAGCATGAAAGAAAGAAAAAAACTGATAAACAAGTCTATCTATATACAATAATAGAGAACTGTAAGTGACTATGTAATTTAGAGTATAAGATAGACATGTGAACGGCTTGATTTGTACATGATTACACTAAAGAGTTTGTACATGATTATACTACTTTGGAATTGTTCACATGACTATTTCTACTCCCCCATGCCCCAATCAATACACAATTATCTAGACAGGTTATGTTATTGTACATGATAGTTTATACATGAAGCTCATGAGATCATGAGAGCACATGAGTATACATGAATAATAAGAGTCCACAGAATACATGATGTTCGTAAAAAGCATATGACACGATGTATTCGATACACCCGAGGGAGATAGCATCTCATGTAAAGATCCATATAGTACTAATCCATAATAATGTTGTGTCAGTATCAAGTAAATTAAACTATGACAAGAATATAATTCCTAACAAGTATGAAACGCTCAGAGAATATACTCGCCTGATGTCCTGGCGGTCTGATGAGAATATGAGTCTGAACTGGAGTATCTGAGTCCTATTTAGAGCAACACAGGTCACAACATTCTAAACATGAAATAAGAATAGCCTACAATACATTCTAAATAATTCTAGGTCAAAGTCAACCCTTGGTCAACTCTGGTCAAACCTGGTCAACTCTGGTAAAACCTGGTCAATCATAATTCAACTAATTCGTTTACTAATTTTTAGGTCAAACACAAATTATCTAGTCATTCTAAGCTCATTTGAGTTGATTTGGACCAAGTTTGACTTAAAGTTGACTTTTGTCAACTTGGTCGACTTGATGGTCAACTCCGCCAAGATAGGCTCATAGGCTCAACCTAAACTGATTCATAAACCTAGACTATATTCTTTAGTAACAATAACATAAATATATATATATATTTTATATATATATATATATATATATATATATATATATATATATATATATATATATATATATATATATATATATTCCAAATATATATATATATACACATTTATATTCCAAATATTAACATTAGGATATATATATACATATACATATATATATATATATATATATATATATATATATATATATATATATATATATATATATATATATATATATATATATATATATATATATGTGTATATTATACAAAGTAGTAGGAAGCTTGTGTGTGTGTGTGTACTGTGGTGAAGGGAACCCTCCAATCTCAGTAAAACTGAGATTCTATTTAATCAATCAAAATTCAGGATTAAAGGAAAAGGATTCATATATATATATATATATATATATATATATATATATATATATATATATATATATATATATATATGGGAGCGGATCAAAAGCCCTCCTTAGAAAGCCCCCCAAAAACCCCCTCACTCTAATTCGTAATATTAATGTTAATATTAATGTTAATTTTAATATTAATGTTAATTTTAATTTTTTTTAAATTTTTTTTATATTAATGTTATTGTTAATATTAATGTTAATGTTAATATTAATGTTAATATTAATTTTAATGTTAAGTTTAATGTTAATTTTAGTATTTAATGTTAATATTAACATTAATATTAATATTAACATTAATATTAACATTAAATTACGGATTAGAGTGAGGGGGTTTTTGGGGGGGCTTTCTAAGGGGGGCTTTTGATCCGCTTCCTATATATATATATATATATATATATATATATATATATATATATATATATATATATATATATATATATATATATAGTCATGCAAACACATATGCATATATAGTCATGCACATACATAAGCATATATATATATATATATATATATATATATATATATATATATATAATATATATATATATATATATATATATATATATATATATATATATATATATATATATATATATATATTTTTTGTATATATATATATACAAACATATACATAGATATATACAAAAAAAATATATATATATATATACAAACATATACATATATATATATATATATATATATATATATATATATATATATATATATATATATATATATACAGAGAGAGAGTGTGAATGAGGAGTGTGAGGTAATCTCGGTTAACTGCTTTAAAAATAGCATTCACCAAAATCCAGATTGAACCCAAACCAATTTGTCAAAATTCAGTTTTTAAGAATTAATAAATGAGAAATCCTATATCAGTTATTTAGTTTTGAAAAGAAACCATAACAACCCAAGTCGAATATTCCCAATGATCCCATACATGTAAACATAAACTCTGACATAATCCCATGTTTAAACATTATCAAAATATCATTCAAAACTCAGGAAATGGACAAGATTCAATGAACCCAAAATCAGTATAAAAAAACATGTATCAGCCCTTATCAATGCACAGTATCAAAATGGTCAAAATCTAATTTACAACCCAAACATGCATGTTAATATGAACCCAACTATGAAACTCATCTCTCAGATATGTATACATGTTGATCATTAACAATTAATCATAATTAACAAATAATTCAGTTTTAAAAACTCTGAAAATACCATTTTCAAATTCAGTTTTTCTTCCAAGTATCGGAAACCCACCATTCATGCAAATTCGAACTCAAATACACATGGAAAACCTAATTCCATCTCAAACAGAGGTGATGTACTAAGTACTCGTGTCAGGCGGGTTCATCTCGTATCCACAAAACTGGACACGAGGTGTCCAAACGTAATTTAATATGCACAGCAGGACTGCCCAGGCACTGTCTCGTGCGAGCGTGTCAGTGGCTCGTGGACACGACACAGGTCATGTCATGTCTCGTTATCATTCACGAGGGTCGACCTAGCATAGGTCTAGGTGTCCAATACCCTGCCACATGACCACGTGTCGAAGATTCACACGCGTATCAGACGCAATTTCTTGCGTGCGTATAGTACGGCTGAAATCAGTGCGCGTGAGATTTCTCGAGATCCACTCGATGATATCTCATGAAACTTGATCAGCCCCGTGTCAGTGATGTGCCCTACGTGTCCACCAATTTTGGGGTCACGACGTGTCCTATCGTTTCTGCTATAGTGCCCGAGTAGCAGGACACGCGCACGGCTCGCATGCGAGCGAGTTCGTGCCCAATTTGGACACGAACACAGCAGAATTTTCCCCCAGTGTGACGCAAAATCATAAGCCATGTATAGATCTACAAATCCATTCAATTAGATTTCAAAATTTTGAATAAAAATCCTTTTGGGGCATTTCATCGAACACATACACAAAGACACTGATACGTGTCCAATACGGACACCAAACCACTATAAATTTCTACGAAACTCATCTTACAGCTAGGGAACACCTAGATGGATGCATCTACGGGAAAAATTCATGAAATTAAAGAATTTTGGAGAGATTACCTATTGAGATAACTTTTCTGTAGAAAGCTCCAAATGTGAATATCCTCTTTGCGGCTCCAAAACTCCGATGCACTTCAATTCTGAATTTTCTCACCATCAACAATTCATATACAAAGATCAGAACCTAATGCAAGAGACTAGGGTTTAAAAGGAGAAGAAATGAAGAAAATAGGAGGAATACTTACTTAGGGTTTTGCCAGAAGAAGAAGGAAATGAAAAAAAAGGAATTCTCAATATGAGATATTAAATAGGCTCCCTAGACCTAACCTGGCCGGCCACAACATAGGTGGGCTAGGGTTTCATGATAGTTGGGCTTGGGCTTCTTCCTATGATTAAAAATAATACATTAATTTAAAAGGGTTCTAACTAGCCTATAATCAAACATGCTAACTAGCTTCTAATCTGAACTAACTAGAATAAGATTCATTAATACTAACTAACCATGCTAACTAAGTCACTAAGTCATTGTGAGACACTAGGCTAGGTTGCACGAAGGCTATACTATTACAAGCCAAAAATCACAACACCAATAATATAATATATTAAAATAATCAAAAGAATTTACAATTACCAAAATACCTTTAACTAGAAAAATAGGTGTGACATACTCTGCTCCTTTCCTGATTGGACCGTTGTTATAGGTGAGGTTGACGTGCCTACTCTTGCGCTATGGACCATACGAGGGGGAGATAGAGACTCGAAGGCCCAACCATAGAAGACTAGTTAGTTGTGTGGTAGTTTTCTATAAATGTAAAAGCTTACATTCTTCTTCAAATGTAAAACTTCTATATTTTGTAAAGTTAATTTAGTTGTTGTGAATGAGCAGTTAGTATTTATGAGTACTTTATTTGTAGCGGGCTAGACAGCATACTACCGTCGATACCGCGACGTAGGCTGGGCTTGGATACGCACTCGTATCCCGAAAAGTGGGTGTGGATCGTGAAAAGTTTTTGGTGGCCCATGCAGGTCATTTTCACAAAAGATTGCGAATTTGTGGTAGTACTTAAGTTAGTCGTACTACTGCAAGCCTGCGACTAGAAAATTTCTCATTCACAATTAAGATTAATTTAATTTTAGAGAATGACTAGGACTAGGTGTCCCTTATTCAATTTGACCCTTGGGTAGTTAAGGTTGCTAATTAGGTCATATGATTTAGCCTGTGATTTATTGAATTCTAAATCCTATTTGATATTTGATATGATGGTAGGATCAAAGGTTGGTAGATTATTCGCTTGGTAAGTTAGGTCTTCCTAGAATTCATGCTCTAACCTTGATAAATTGTTAAAAAAATTCTTTTTGCCCTCTTTAGATATTATTCTCAAATCGTAAGGTTCGAATTAATTACTTATTTCATGTTTTACCATATTTTATAATTTTGTCTCTATTATCCATATATGAAACTCGTGTTAGTTTATTTTATTTAAACTTTTCCTTCAATCATTTGAATATCCATGAGATAGAGATTAGAATGTTTATAATTCTCTTATCTTTAGTTATTTTCTCCCTAATCAATTATTCTATTTTCAAGAATTGAGACTTATAGTATAGATACTTACATTTTTTCTTAGAACTTATTTGAATTTCTAGAAACTCCTTTAAAGTTTTCATGGATATAGTTGAAATAATTTTCGATGACTTACAATGGCAAGACAGATGCGCACTGACCTCTTTTATTTGAATTATGGATATTGCGGGTTCACTTCAGCCAACAGCGCACTGGTGTGGCATGACCCCAAAGTTGAAATAGTTTCAAGTAAGCGTAGGTTATCAAATGTTACTAAAACTATATCTTAGTTGTATTATTTGATTATTTGATTTATTATGTCAATATTGGATATAATTGATAAAGTGTTCAAAATTGTATCCTTATTTGAGTCATAAAATGTGAGACTCGTCTCACAGTATCGATATTTATATACGGATACGTATTTTGCAGCGTATTTCGTATTTTTTTGGTTTCTGGAATACTTTAAATTTTTCCAAAACTGTAGGTTTTCTCCTTGATCGGTATACCGCCGGTATACCGACGGCATACCGTCCGGACATATTTTCTACACTTTAGATAATTTCGGTTTCTGATATTTTTATGAATAGTGTTTCAGATATTTTCGTGAATAGTATTTAGATATTTCGTGAATAGTATTTAGATATTTTCGTGAATAGTATTTAGATATTTTCGTGAATAGTGCAGATGCACCCTATTATCCAATGGATAATTAGTTTTGTTTGAATGGCCATGATTGACCTAGACTTTGACATGGATCATGATCCAACGGCTAAGATTAATTCCCCCTTATATATATACCATTTTACTTTCTCTCTCCTCTCTCTTTTCATTCTCTTTACTCTTTCTTCATTTCTTCTTCCCTTTTCTTCCCTTGGAGCTTGCCAAGAGCTTGGCCTTGAGGTCTAGAGTGTGGTTTCGTACCCCTTTTGGTGGTGGAGTAGAAGATTAGGCTTGGAGCTTAACCTAGGCAAGTACATCTTGCCAAATTTTGGAACAATAGTAATCTCTTGTCATTTTTGTTTTCCTTGGTATTAAATGCTTAGAATTTTTCTAAACCCATTTTGTTAAATATGTTTTCCTGATGATTCTTGTATATATGCATGTTTCCAAAAATTCGATTAAGCAAGAATTGATTTTCTGTTAAAATCCAATAGTGACTTAGTAAAAAACTTGGTATCAAGAGTAATACTAGAGTTACCATCATGGATCTTGGTCACATATACATATATGAGATCCTTAACTAGCTAGTATACATGGATTTTGAGTTTGGTGGCAATCGGGACTCATTTCGGTGTCCCAAGAACCTCTGTTTTGGAGTATTTTGAGATATTGATCTATCAAATCTTTGAATTTGTGAAATCCAAAAGTTCCATGTTGTAGGGAATTCGATTCTATACAATTTTGACTTTTGGAAGTCCGAATTTCGATTTAAAATGAAGTTTTTATAGCCGAAACAAATTTTGGCAAAAATCTGAATTTTGTTGCTGTTTGAAAAAACGGTATACCGCCGGTATGCCGTTGTATACCGCCGGTATGCCAATTTTTGCACCAGAAACTTTCTTTCTTTAGACCGGTATACCGCCGATATGCCGCAGTATACCGCCGGTATGTCGTTTTATGCCGTTTTAGTCTGTTTTTTGCCCGTTTTGGCCCGTTTTTGTCCGCTTTCGATATTTTCTTCGACTATAATGATTTTTAACATGATAAGATGATCCTGCTTAGTTAGAGAATGATTGTACACCCTATATAGACTTGATACTTGTCACGACCCGTACCCGCTTTTCGGACGCGAGAGCGTGAGCAAGCCCAGCTACGCATCGAGCGGACTCCAGTCCATCTCGAATACGTAAACGCTGTCAAGGCTATGGTTTACTGCCAAAGCATAGCAATGCAATATATATCTCAATCCACAATAAGAATATGAAACATGAATGAACACTATGGGTCGTGGTCTGTAGCCCACTAGCATAAATGTCCGATAAGACTCTAAGGAATATAACAAGAGTCTACAACTGAAACAAGGAACATGATATCTCATGATAAGGAATGAAAAGCACGAGCGGATAATAAACTCAATAACAATACCTGAATCCCGTAATGTATCATCACGTCTGCCATCCAGAACTACTAGCTAACTCCATGCAACCGGTAAACCTGAAGAGATCATCAGGTCCTCAGAGGACATAGCAAGATACATAATATACATGCCTATCTAGCAGTTTTATCATGCACAAGGAATAAACAAGAAAGAACAAGAATAAGACAATGACTACGAACACGAATACGGACACACCAATACGAACACGAACACTAGATCAACTACGCATAATGAACTGTCGGATGAACGAAACACGATGATCAATGGAAGAACCAAACCCTCGTCCCGAATGTGGACTCACTGGTTTGAACTAAGCACTAACCCTCGTCCCGAGTGTGGACTCTCTGGTTAGTACTAACCCTCGTCCTGAGTGTGGACTCTCTGGTTAGTTCACGGCAAGGCACCCTCGTCCCGAGTGTGGACTCTCTTGTGCAAATACTACATCCTCGTCCCGTGTGTGGACTCTCTGATGTAAACACCCTCGTCCTGAGTGTGGACTCTCTGGTGCAAGTCAAGTCAAGTCAAGTCTACACCCTCGTCCCGAGCGTGGACTCTCTGGTGCAATAATCGACATCCTAGTCCCGAGTGTGGACTCACGAATGTAAACAGATCAAGAAAAACACCCTCGTCCCGTGTGTGGACTCTCTGGTGCCAAGGAAGCAATATCAAGGATTTAGCAGTTCACTCTACGCACTCGTTCTATGACACGACTCACGCAAGGTACTGACGAGAAACTCCAAATGTGAAACACAAGGCCAAAACATGAACATGGCTATAAACAATAAAAATAACTCCACAGAAAATAACACGAAAAAGCACATGTCCATAAATAATCCAAAAGCTGGAAACTGAAATAAAATGCATGTAAATAAAACTGTAGAGGGAGGCAAGGTATACCTGCCTGGGGGTTGCACGGAGAACCAACAATGTGTCGCCAATCAATAAGTCAGAAAGTCCAAGTCATCACAACTGTCTCCGAAAGTTGAAACAGACAATGCCAACAGTCTCAGAATAGCCAAATTAGCTAGGATTGCCTGTCCTTAAGTCCAATTCTGGACACAGGGGCAAAACAGTAATTTCGAGCAAAAATGATGTCCGCCGTTGGACCCGCTTTGCATCGAAAAGCGTGCTAGAGTCAATGGTCTCTAAAATCATCAAATATATGGCTACGGATCCGGTTTTTCGATACGAACCCAACCGTATGTCGAAAGCTGGATTCCGGCGGGCCGTGCACAAAATCGCCCGTCGAGTCGGACCGGGGGGCCCGTGGTACGGCAATTTTATCAACTGTCTCAGAATCGGACCAAACTTGGCATACATGACCAGAAAAATGATACGGTCCTGCTGGCACAAGTTTTATCTCGATCTGACGAGCGTGCACGAAGTAATTGAGGAATTTGCACAGATATTGATACGGTAAATTTTGACGGATACGCATCAAATTCGTCGTGCACACGCGACCAATTTGAATTCTGCCAAAGCCCACACGACCACGAAGTCGTTACGCATCTTTCGATGCTTTCGGCTCACGACCACGTCGCCCGGAATGGCAGGACGCACGTCGTGTGGATGAGTTTCTATTGTTTTTAAAACATATTTTTGTCAAACTTCGGGTTCCGATTTCTCGGCGCGTAGTCGATGAAATCGACTTCTGGAAATTGGGTCGTGGAGACCTACATGTTGTCAATAAACTCCTTCAAAAATATTTTCAAAATTCCTAATATTGGGTTCAGAATTTTACTTCGAACACAGTAGTTGGGGCTGGGTTTACTGTTCTATTTTGGACAGTTTTTTAGGTTTTTGTGATTCGATTTTCTTAGCAATTGGATGTACTAACACTAATTTTAATTGAAAGGAATCAAAGTTGGTTATATTGGCTTCATACATGCGAAATTCGTTCGTGAAACGGACGATCGGGTAGACGAAAATCACCATGCAAAGTCGGCCTCGCGGCTCGTTTCATGCTGCTGTCAACGTGTTCCCTTGTTCGCACGCGCAGCTGGGTGGCTGGCCTGCCGCCGGCGACGTGCGGTAGTGGCGCGTGGGGGTGCGCCCAGGCGTCGGGGAGGCCCTGGGTGGTCGCACGATCAGTTTAGGGTTCTAGGTTTGCCGCTGCTACTGCGTTCCTTCTGTCGGTCGTTCGTATCATATATATATATATATATATATATATATATATATATATATATATATATATATATATATATATATATATATATATATATACGTATCAACCCAAGCAGTTTATTCTCGATTTGAGGGGTGCGGAACTCGACCTGGCTTGGGGAATACCTGTTTTGCTGGGATAGGATGGTGGGGTCTGTGGGCCTAATCGATGGGCTTGGCCTGGCTAATGTGGTTTGGGCTGCTAATGTTTCTCATTCCTATTGGCTACTGTATGTCTATACATTTATATATGTATATACTCATATACCATATATATATAGATATATATATATATATATATATATATATATATATATATATATGGTATATGAGTATATATATAAATATAAATATAAATATATATATATATATATATATATATATATATATATATATATATATATTTTATATATATATATATATATATATATATTATATATATATATATATATATATATATATATATATATATATATATATATATATATATATACACATATATATATTTATACACATATACGCTTATATACATATACATATACATATACATATACATATACATTCACACACGTATATAATATAAATATATATATACGTACACATACACATTTATAATATTATATATTATATATACACATATTTCTTTTGATAAATAATAAAATGATAATAACTAATAATAATAAATAATTTACATTTAATAACCACAATAATAATATTACAATAATAATAATTTCACTAGTAATTAAAATAATTCAATAGTATCTCCAGGATGGACATATCATATATTCCCATTACTGGGCCCCAGAAAAATCGTATAAATATTCTAAAATGCTATTTAATATCAATAATACCTATAATTTACATATAATAAATATCTAGAAAATAGTTGCCAATTCCTAAAATATATACAAAATATTTGCATTTACCAAACATGTCTACGAGGCCGTATTTGGTTCCACTACATGACTACATGGGCTTGGATTTGACGTGGGTCCAATCTGGACAGGTTCGGTACAATCGGGTTCCTAAAACTCAATAATATAATTAAATAATAAATAACTCTTCGGTGCGGGTTAAGTCGCAACGTGGCCTGGTTTTCCTAGTTAGGATGCCCCTATGGCTAGGTCTCCCCGGGTATGGCTAGTACACTAGTCAAGGCACGCTACTGTACTATCCGTGCCACGATTCCTAGTCGTCTTGTACTCCAAAACTCCACCATGGCTAAAGACATCTACCGTAATAATTAACTAAATAATCATTTATAAAAATCGTAAAATCCCTTATTTAAATCAAATAAATAAAATAAAAAAAATATTTCAAATTTTTTCGGAAAGGGGAGCTACAATACTTGATATGTCTTTTGATAGATTCTTTCTTACAAGCTATGATAATTGTTGCCATGCCTTCTTGCTTACTAGATAGTGGCTCGTCGTGGCGCACTCATGATACATGTCCTTCTTGCTTACATAATAGTGGCCTGTCATGGCGTACTCTTGATTCTAGTACATGTCTAGCTCCTTGATAGTGGCTCGTCGTAGCGCACTCTTGTTTTGATATTGTCATGTCTTGTTGTGGCTTGTTGTAGTGCACAATTTTGCTTGTCTTGTCCAGTCTTGCATGTCTCATGTCTAGGATGGATTCTGCGGAATGCCACACCTAAAATCCAACAAGAAAATGTTAAGGACTAAACAACTAGCTTGATTACCTAGATCATTGGAGATTTTCTCGGTTACCTGTTGCCCCTTTGGTCTTGGTCTTATATATATATACATGGGATTTGGAGCTATCTGTCATGATGAGCACTTTTCCAGCACACCGTCGAGTGGGGCACCTCTTTAAGACACATGTATCTTACTGCAGTGTGTCTGTTATACTTCTTTTCTTTTTGGCTTGGATCATTCAGGTAGTAGCAGGCAGGTAACTGGACTTAGATTTCTCAAACTTGTATGTGTTAGTTATTAGGATTATGGCAACCCTAGTTAGCTAAAGTATCAAGCCGTAATTATTGCTTGGCCGTAATTGATGGATGGAGTCCATTCTTGTCTAGTCTAGTCTTGCTCCAATTTATCTTATTGTAGTATTTAGCTTCATGTCTTTCCTTACATGCTATTCTTCCTACTATATGCTCGGCTTCTCCATATGCTCACATGTCCAGTTTATTCTATGTATTCACTTGCTATCCTACTTGCATGTTCCAGTTTTCTTTCGTAAACACTGTGGTACCAATTTACTATTCTAGTCTCATTTACTGCTTTATCTTAGAGATGTTATAAATTGCATGCTGGTTTTAGTTCATAAGTTCGACTTCCTTTGTGGTACTTGCTATTGGGGTTCTGACCCCACTGGTTTTGCATTGACCAGATCTAGTTGAGGAGACCGAGGATCTTCCGGACCTTCCTCTCGATGGTGACCACCCGGAGCACCAGGGGACTTGAGTGGGTGTTCTCTCTCTTACCCACTCTTTTGTACATATTCTTTTGAGGCGTTTAGCCACCGAGCACGTATTTAGCTCGTGTTTTGGACTTGACATTTGGCCTACGGGCTTAGACATGATGTTATATTTTTAGACTGCAGCTAGAGCTGATCATGTATTACTTAGTCTTGTTAGTTCTTCATTTTGTATTACTAGCTTCATGATCGTCTATATATTATAGTTTGGGACGCTTTACTCTCTTATATGCATGATGATCATATTCTTGTATCTTACTTCTTATCTGAGACTGAGATATCTAGGATTGTGTGACCTAGGATTGACTGATGGTTTGTAGCAGTGACCCCGATTTATACAGCTTATACGTTGTTTCGGAGTACTGGAGTACTTTGGTATACGTAGCTGGCCTTGTCCGTCCCTACTTGCCAGTATTCTGGTTCTAGGGCGTGACATAAAACCTAGAGTTTACTGTAGTCAGATGTACACTGGAAAGGCATTAATTCTCGATAAATTGACTTCACATATACATACGGTTTCAAATATTATAGAGATGATATCCTTTTGGCATACACTCTCAAAACTTGATTTAGTTCTTATTCTTTGAACCTTTGTTTCTTATCTTTCTATCTTCAAATTAATATTTGGGTTCCTAGTAATCCTTTATATATATTCTTGATTTCATTCATAATCGTACCTAAATTTTGATTCTATAATAGTGCCCGAATGATTTTGGTTAAATCGTGCCTATTGACTTTCCTTATTGAGTAAATCATATTTCGATTCTATCCTAGACGAAGCCTAGATCTTGACTAACCCTTTTGACTATCATTTGTGGATAATATTTTTAGTCGTACCTAGTCATATCCTTTAGAAATTTCGAGGACAAAATTTTTCTAAGGTGGATAAATTTGTAAGCCCACTTTCCTTTTTTTTATTTGATTATGATTTACTTTTATGGTCATTAGGAGTCGTACCTAAGCTCATAAGGGAGCTACAATCATATTATGGTCATTTGGACCTTAGTAAGCATTATTTAGCTATTTTATAGTTTATCATAATTTTTAGATATTTTAGATAATTTTTAAATATCTATTTTGTGAAGATTTATATATTTTATTGAATTTTATGATTTACCATATGGCCACTCGGGGTTATTTTTGGGACCAATATTTTATTTAGGTTCTAGAACCTCAAAAACTATTTTCTAAATTTTTTGAATTTTTTTGGTATTTTCCGGAATTACTTTGATAATTAAATATAGAAAAAAAATCTATTTTCTAGGACTTTTGGAATTTATTGTGCTAGCCTAAGAGCAAATATTGACCGCAAATATTTTTCTAGGGTTCATTATGCTATTTTATATTTTCTAGAATTTTTCCATAATTTTTGGGAATTTTTAAGTATTTATTTATCAAGGTTTATATATTTTTAAATGCTTCCAATATTTAGTATGAGGCCATTTGGAACTAATATGAGGTAAAGTATTTTTATTTATATTCTAGAAGGTTAGATATATTTTCTGTAATTTTTTACAATTTTTTTAGGAATTTTTAGAATTTTATTTGAGTTTATTTGGCTCTTAAATGATTTTTAAATCATTTTTCTAAATTAAAAACCGAGCAAATATCCAGTCAGCGCTGGCCGGGCCCACCCGTCAGCCATCACAGCGCTGTGGGGCAGCCCGCCTGCCAGTCAGCAGGTGCTGACTGTACCCGCATATATATATATATATATATATATATATATATATATATATATATATATATATATATATATATATATATATATATTCGCGGAGAAAAGAAAACCCTAGTTTATTTCTGCCGAATTTTGAGTTTTTGATCTTTGGAGAACCCCGACTTCCCGAGGCGTTTGCGGACAGCTCTGACCTCCTTTTTGTGTGTCGTTTTTTTTGGAAGCATATTGAGGTATATTTTCTGAATATGTAATTTATTTTCGTATGGTTTATTCCTAAATTTCTGGAGAATTCGTAGAGTGTCAGTTGTCCGAAACTTGACACATTTTGGTGTTTTTGAGATTCCGGGAGGTCCGAAAATCGAAATCATGAATCGTTTGAAGTTTCGGAAAGCCAACACAGAGCTCTACGACATATATTTTCCCCAGAAATTAATTCATTCATCTAATATTTTAGTTATTATGTTGAACTCAGAATTGATCGGTTAATCACCGTTTTGGTCATGATTAGCCATAACGGCGATATCTTTTGACCACAGCGTGATTTCACGGCACGGTTGATTCCAGCGCACTCATAGCGCTGAAATCTACCAAGTTGCACTTTTCAAATCTAGAGTTCACGATGTTTGCCTAGATAGTCAACGGTACGTTTCGATTTGCGTGTCATGGTTTCCAAAATTGGAAACATGACTTTTGATGACGAAACTTGCGTGTTTAGATTATATTCAGATTATTATTAGGTTAAATTAGGTTTTTAAGTAATTTATTCCGATACCGATAATGATACTGTGAACCTTGGTTAATATTAATATTTTTACACTTCTCTAGGGTGAGGTTGAAGTAGATATCATATTATACGGAATAGTCGGTTGAATGACCAGAATGAGAAGAAAGGAAGTAGGGAGGCTCACTCTATATATACACTCTAAGATACTCACTCTATACGCTCTAGGCACTATGATATACTACTAGGATACTCACTCTATACACTCTTACTTATGCAAGCCTTTTGAGGCAATCAACGTTATACTAGATTTCCGAAAAAAATCTATAACTATAATAGGCCCAAAAGGCTTGGCATAAGTAAATTTAATTTCCAAATAATATCATATACCTTAGCTAATATGTAATATCCTATAGATTAGGTAAACCGTCGCTATACGTCGCTGATAGGGACGTTCAGCGACGTCGTTTTGATACATCGATAAATGTACAAAAATAACGACGTTTTTAACCGGAGTTGCTAACACGGACACTTAACATAAGATATAATGATATTTCTATCGTCACGTGTTCCTTGTGAGCCCACAAGGAAAACTTACCTAGCTAGTACTTACCTAGCTAGCACTTACCATGAAATACTTTGTGATACCTAGCTAGCACTTATAACTATATATTTCTATACCCCTATATATGTATCTATCTATATAGTTTATATATTAACCCTCACTAGCTCACTCTTTCAAGTAGAGGTCTAACGATTTCTAGTCCAAGAGCTTTGATACTTGGTTATTAATAGTGTAATTTTTGGGAAATTTTAACGATACTAGGAATCAAGACTTGCTTCTGTCACTAGGATTTAGTTTCCATCTAAATTCTCTAAAAATATCAATTCTGAATTCCCTATAAATGAATTCATATACCTAATTTAAATTCTAAATTTCTAAATCAAAGTATTCACACACACACACATAATACATAACATGCGTGTCGTGTCAGTGTCTATGTCAGCATTTTGTGTGTCGTATCCGTGTCAGTGCCTGTGTTAGTGTGTGTGTGTCATGTCTGTGTCAGCGTGTGTGTGTCTGTGTAAGCATGTGTGTATCGTGTCAGCGTGTGTGCGTATCGTGTCTGTGTCAGCATGTGTGTGTCTGTGTAAGCGTATGCGTGTCGTGTCAGCGTGTGTGTGTCGTGTCTGTGTCAGCGTGTGTGTGTCTGTGTCAGCGTGTGTGTCTCATATCTGTATGTCTGTGTCAGTGTGTCTATGTCGTATCAGGAAAAGGAAGATATGGTTAGAGTTTACCTGCCTTGGTCGGGGTCTGTAAGCCCCATGAATTTTTGGAATTTATTTTTTTGAATTTTCTAAATGAATTATTTTCGATAATTTATTTTGATTTAATTCAAAACAATCATTAAATGCTCTTTACCGCGACTTTGATTTCTAGAGCATCAGGGATGCCAGTCTCTGAAAACTTTCTTCTTGAAGTTTGTAGTAGACGAGATTATCTTCAATTTGATATATCATCTCCCACTCGAACTTGTTCTCTTGTGCTCCATTTGCTTCGTGCAACTTTCGGGTCAATTTAGACCAATTTATCGTCTGCCGTAATTCGTGACTTAACTTCCAACATAATTTTCGGGCCCGACATCGGTCCAATCCAGTCGACCCAATATATGGCCCTGGCCTGTTTTGAGTCTACTATGCACGTGTCACTTGCGTGCCACAAAATTGATCTTCCTTGTGCTCACATTTCATCCATGATTTTAGTTGATTTAAATTTGTTATTTTAAATTAAATCTTGGCCCCAACTCAACCAAACTTGGCCCAACACCCAATCTAATTTGGTGTATGCCCTATCATGACTGCCCATACACACCACTATTGTATTTGTCTTTTTTTCCTACACAAAAATATCCTCCTCTTTATAAATATCTCTATTTCTCTTATATATATATATATATATATATATATATATATATATATATATATATATATATATATATATAACTCTCTCTCACTCTCACCCACCCCCTAACATCACACCCTCTCTTCTCCCCTAACCATACGACAGCCAGCCCCCTCTCCCCCAAATTTTCTTCTTCTTCTTCCTCACTCCATCTTTGTTTTCTTCCATTCAAAACCAATACCACCACCCTCACCATCATCAAACCACCATCACCACCCTCACCATCGTCAAACCACCACCACCACCACGAGGATCACCACCACCTCCACACTCCTCCTTCTCCCTCCCCAGCCGTGCGCCGCAGCCGCCACCGCAAGTGGCCGCGGCCGCGCACAGCAGCAACAGCTGCAGCAGGCAGGCAGCAGCACCGTGTACCGCCGCGGCCGCCGCGGCCGTCGGCGAGCCCCGCCCAAGCTGCGCGTGACTCCGGCGAACCTCCGGGCGTGCCCCCATGGCGCGCCCCCCTCGTCCCCGGTGCGAGAAACGTCCGATTCGTGCATTTTGCACGAAATCCCGTCGACGCGCGCGCGGACGGATATCAGAAAGTGCGCTTCGTCGCAACAACTTCGTGCACATTTTTCGGGAAATCCGACCGTTGGATCGGCGAACTCTTTGCTCCATCACAATTTTGGTATATATCTCTTCACTCCCCTCAAGTTTTATCTGTTAATTTTGTCGTTTGATACATCAAAACCGGTCACAAAGTTGACCGTTTAAATTGTACTATTTTTGGACAGTTTTGTGGAGCCGACTTCGTCAGCTCATAACTTCGCCGTTGTAGCTCCGTTTGGCGTGCCACCAGTTCCTGTGCGTAGCTGGTATAACCATCTTCCTGTCCTTAAGTTTTGTTTCATTGTGAGCACGTTTGGTTGGTTGAAATCGACGCCAAAGTTAGCCGTCCGAATTCGTATTTTCCAAGTTGTAAAATTCTAATTTTGAAACCGGGACTCCGGATTCAATTTCTGACACCACCAATAGACTCGTGGCATCATTCTGACACATTTTCATATAAAATTTGCTAGATTTAGAGAATGTGGGCCCTGACACGCATTTCGGTGCAACGTGGGCCCCACGGTCCAGGTCAACGGAACTTTTTGAGATCGGCTCATCGAAATCAAATTCTGGATATACCGTTGAGTTCGTACCATCATTCTGGACTCATTGACATATAATTTGCTGAGTTTTGTGGACATTGACTCCGATACGTATTTTCGTGTAAATCGGATTCCAATATCCGGGTCAATGGGCCATTTTGAGATCGGCTCATCGGAATCTAATTTCGGATATACCGTTGAGTTCGTATCGTCATTCTGGATTCATGGACATATATTTTTCTAGGTTTTGAGGACTTTTATTTTGACACATTTTTTGGTGCAAAGCGGATCCGACACGGACACTATTTTGACTCAAAATTACCTTATTGCCCATGTGTCCAAATTAGACTTATGGGTAGGCTATTCTAGCTATTTCTACCATTTTGGATACGTTGGTGATGGTTGTTTCATCATCGGACAACATCTGTAGACTTTTCCCTATCTTTCACCATTTGTTATAATCCTTCTTTTTTTGTTCGTATTTTTAGATCCTTCTATCGGAATTGAGATCTGTCAATTACAGTGATTTTACCATCACTGAAATTGATATGTTGACCATGTAAATCTTTATAGAGACTAGCTTTGACCATATTTGACCATGGTTGACTACTTTGACTGAACGTCGAAGTAGAGTCAACATTTGACCTAGGTTGGACTAGTTTTGACCTTGGTTGACCATAGTTGACTATTTTGACCAAAAGTCAACCAAAAGTCAACCGTAGCCTAAAATTGACTAGAACTTGACCAAAGTTGAAAAGTTGACCAAAAGTCAACTGTAAGTCAACCCTTGGCTTAGATTGACCTAGTTTGACTTGCTTTGACTTGTCTTGGCCTAGTTTGACTTTGTTAGGCCTAGTATGACTTAGATCAGGGGCAGATCCAAAAGGGAGCCGGGGTGGGCTGGAGCCCACCCAAAAAAAAATTTACATATTTTTTCTATATAATTTTTTGATTTTTTTATGGATTTATCTACTTCTAGCCCACCCAAAAATTTGGTAGCCTACCCCAGTAATAGTTTCTGGATCCGCCCCTGACTTAGATTGACTATGTATAATCTAGTTTGACTTTGTTTGACCTAGTTTGACGTGCCTTGACCTAGTTTGACTTAGTATGACTTGATTTTACTTCCAAACCCTTATATTGATACAGTATTCCATCTATAGGTCATCGAGGCACTGTTCTTGGACTCACTCGACTTATCCATCACATCACAGACGAGTACATTCTCTGATAATATTTTTGTTTTATGATATCGTCTATATTTCTTGTATTTAGTGTAGATATTCTTGTTCTCTTGACACATTTTTCACACGGATCGGTATTTGTCTGGATCCCGTCATGAGATGTTATTTCTTGTATTATTTGGTATATCTGTGCTAGTCTTTCTTGTTCCTTGTGTATTGTATAGACACGATTCCTGCTAAGGCTAGCTACCCTCTCGAGGGAATCATGTGTCATGATGTGTCATAGTTGGATCCACTATACTAGTCGGGGACGGGGAGTACTAGTGTAGATGTGTGGTCATTATCTGCCTTGTTTATTCTTGTAGACCTTGTGAACGCCAATCCTACACTCCATGTATGATTGTCTAGATCATTAGACCTTATGCTGACCTAAGCCGGCCACATGTTGAAACTAGTACTCACACTTAGATAGATTATTCTTGATTCTTGTACATGCCATGATCAGTTTTACTTGCCTTGTTCTAGCTCTAGATTTACAGCTTACCTTGCCATGATACTCATATGTACATTTCGTGATTCTTTGTATATTCTCTCTATTTACTGCTATATTTTCAATATCGTATAACTAGCACTGTTATTTGAGATTTGTAATCATTCCATCCTGACTGGATATGTTGATAATATTTTAGGAGTAGTTGTGCCCTCGGTATTAGACTACAGGATGTTGCTAGCTGGGTGGTTCTCGGTATTCTTCACCGTGAGTTGTTTCTCAGGAGTTCTAGGTCTGGTAGTTATTTAGTTTTGTTATTGTTTCCCTCTATTTTATTCTTGTCTCATATGATCCTTGTAGATTCTAATTGTTCTAGTGATATTGTTATTATTTCTTATCTTATCTTTCTTAGTTTTTGTGATGTGATATGAGTACCTTTATAGTTATGGATCTTTAGATATTGTAGTTAGTATCGGGTACTTGACAGCGCTCTATCGTTGATACTGCGGCGTAGGCTTGGCATGGCCCACGTATTCGTACCCGTATATCCGGGTGCGGGTCGTGACACGTTTTTGTGGTAGCCCATGCAGGTCGGTCTTTACAATTAATGTGAAGTCGTGGTAGTACTTGAGCTTATCTGTAGTACTGCGAGCTTGCCCTAGGATTAAGGTTGAGTCATGGAATATTTTAGGATTTTGGTACTCAGTCACATATTAGGAACACTTGGTAGATTCCAGAGATGACCCCTAGGAATCTTATTTTGAAAGCTTTTCAAATCTTTTCCCACTTGTTTCTATTCGTCTTGATTTTTAAAATATTTTTCCATATCAAACTTTATTCTTTCTTGGGATGAGTTGTGGATCCCAGAGGGAAGGTATAAGTTGAACTTATATATCATCTAGGTTGGGGAGAGAATATGATTGACCAATCTCATATCAAGGTTGAGATTTGTTTTAGATTATATTCTAAAATTTTCAATCTTAACCTAGATAGTACCTTTGGGACTTCTCCTAAGAACTTTTCCAAAATCCTGTCTCGAAATTTGTTTCCGCTAGTTTACATTTACTTATCCTTGATTCGTTGTTGAATTTTAAATCTTGATGTTCGTTCGTTGTTGACTTCGATTTTGATTTTGTTGAAATCAATTTTTATGGATTGAGTTAAGATATTCTGATAAACATATTGATGAGAATGATGAGAACGGTAAATGTCTACTCTATTCATGGAGTTTAGAATTTATCACAGTCATACTAGCTAGCACGACAGGGACATAGAGCCTGATTTTGGATATCCTATCCTAGTTATGGAATTTAAATTTTCTTGCAGCCATACCGGTTGGCGTGATAAGGAATCTAGATGACATAATTATAGGGTGTATACCATAGTTATGGACTCCATCGTTTATTGTAGCTATGCTTACTGGCGTGGCAAAAATTATGGCAACATAATTCTGGATAGATGTGTATGGTTATCAGGTCATATCTTAAATTGATTCCTTTTTTTGACCTATTGATCAAGGACAATTCCTACCATTATTCCTTGTTCTGTCATTTCTTTTTCTCATCATATGATAATTTTCTCATCTTGTCATTAATCCCTTCATTTTGATTAATTATGTCTTGATTACACCAACTGTAACACCCAGTTTTCTAAATGAGGGTAATTTTAAAATTTGTATTTTAATTTATTTAATTGTGATATTTAAATAATAATATGATTTTTGGTGATTTTTAATTATATTAAAACTATTTAAAATCATGACTTGTGATTAGGGTGTTTCATCTACCATATTTCTAGCTTGAGGGTATTTTGTTCATTTTTGTCATTTTTGAGGTTATTTGAATTTATTATAATTTATTTGTATTTATGGGAATTTTTAGGATTTATTCTGGAATTATTTGAATGATGGTTGACTAGGTTGACTTTGACTAGTGTTGACTTTTGAGACTAACCTAGAAGCTAACCCTAGTTATGAGTGCCTTGGTTAGGTTATGTGATCCTAGTCTAATCTAAGTTAACCCATGTTTAGTCATTAGAATTAAGATTGGCAATGGGTGACCTATTGATTAGGGGTTTTGGTTCATGACTTAAGGACTTTGGAACCATGACTTATGACTTAACAAGTAGAGGCCCAAAGCCCAACCCATTAGCTAACCCTAACCCTAATTCTATGGCCGGCCAACCCACATTGGGAATCCCACTCTATAAATAGTCTCTTCCATTAGGGCTAGCCTCTTTAGAAAGTTCACTTTTGGGAAGAAAGGTATTTTTTTCCAACTTCATTAATTCATAGAAATTCTATTTTAATTCCTTTTTCCCTCAAACCAATTGCATTAGATTCTAATTGTCTTCCTCTTACTGTTCATGGAGAATAATCTCAGCTTTGGGACAATTTGGAGCTATTTGCTAGCAAGGAGAACCCCCTATTGAAGCTTTCCTTGTGTTTTGCCACCAATAGGTAAAACCATCTAAAAACCATTAAAATTCTAGTTTCTTTGCATATTTGGAAAGTCCTAGGTCTACCCTAACTGTAGGCATAGCTAAACCTAGGTTTCGTGTCCATTTCGTGTCCTAAATGGACACGTATCAGTCCCTACATATAGGTGTTTGATGAAATGCCCCAAAGGGCATTTCGATTTGATTTTCAAATTATTTTTGAATAGGAATTATTGATTTGGAGTGGCTTGTGGATTTCTGTTGGACTGGGATTGAATTAATGTCGTGTCGTGTCGATTTGGACACGTGAACACACGCTTTTCAGTCCGCACACACTGTCCTGCTACTCGGGGGCAATTTCTCTTTGGACACGGCGACTCGACGCGAACCACTTGACACGTGGGTGGGGGCAGTCGATGACAAGGCCCTCCCCAAGTCTCATGTGTCCCCGTGTCGTGTCGAGCGAGCACGAGCTCGTGCACTGGAATTTTACTGCACGCGTACAGTGGGTTTTCATCCACTGATACGGCCTGATAAGTCTGGACACGACACGCTAGGACCCAAAACAGGGTGACAAGAACCTAAGTGGACACTAGGCGAACCATCCTGCACAGGGACACGACCCAATTCGTGTTGTGTCGGGTGCACGACACGCGTGCACACACGCACGAGACTACACTGCTGTGCAGTGTCCAGTTTGTGCTCGATTTGAGTTTTATTCGTTTTGGACACGTTGTGTCATTGTGGTGGGACACGAACAACATGTTGGACACGATCACATTATTGTCTATCATTACCAACCACTGTTTTGATATTTTACCTTAGTTTCAATTGATATTTGCATTTACCCTATTTTTTCTGAAAACTGTGATTCTTCACTGATTTTCCAGTTTTCAAATTTGGACTTTGGCATTCATTTTAGTTAGT
>JANAVB010010799.1:6552215-6613654 GCA_029216955.1 Iris pallida
GACCTGTTGAAAATATTACAGAGGACGAGAAAGAGGCCTGTGTGGATACCTACTGCGGGACAGCTCTAGATGACACCATTGATCCGGATTTCCAGCCGGATCCATCAGCTATAGAGACTGAGGCTCCCTAGTCTAGGTTTTACTATTACTGTCATTTGGGATCTGGATTGTATATATTCTTTCATATTCATTAGTGAGACTTGTATTTCTGGATGTTTGCTGAGATGTTATCTTAGACACTTAGACTCTTTTGACCTTCTGTATTTTATTTGAGTTGAGTTTTATATCATATCGTACTTCTTCTTTCTTAGTTGTGATTGAGTTTACTTTCTGCTATGTCACCCCCATTCGGGGAGTATAAACTGTTTAGTCTTATACTGTTAGATGCATTAACCTAGGACAACGTTCTACCGCCGACACTGCAGCGTAGGCTGGGCGTTGTTACGTTCTCGTACCCTCACAGTGGGTGTGGGTCGTAACACCAACCACCTGTTTTTATCCATTCCTTTCAACCACACTATGAAGTTGTTTGAATTTTTTATTTCTTTTCACCTTGGAAAGGTTAAGGAAGTATCGTAAATCATCTCGTTCGGAAGGCAGATTTATTATCAAGTAGTATCTTGGTAGGAATATGAGATATTGGATCTAGTGTAGAATTTTGAGATAGAAGTATGATTGAAGTTGGAACTGAAACCAAGGGGTCGATATAATCAGTTTAGAAATGAGTTACTAGGGTATTTCGAGGATGAATTACTTGGAAAGCAAGTTCAAGGATTTCAAATGAGAAGGACAATAGGATGTACACTAATGGTATAAAAATTTATTTCGTGGATATAGTTTAGAACCTGACAAGGATATCCGAGATTAAAACATTTTTGAATTTGGACAATTTTAGGGTATTGGTTCTCAAGGTATTTCACACAGAGGTTATGATAGAAGTTTGAAATTTAATAATGGAGAATATATTTTAATTATATATGGTGATGGTAAGAAACTGGACAAGGCACTGTATGTCCTAAAAATCAAGTTGCATTCATCAAATAGGCAGAGAATTTTCAACTGCGCACCCTTCAAATGGACTGAGCAGGAAACAGATTGCGCTACAAATCGAACGCGCGAGCTGAACTGCGCTACCACCAGAGCGCGCTACGCTGACGTGGCAATGCCATCATTACCTGACAAAGATCGGATCTTCTGACAGCCCAAAAAACAAGGAGTCTGTTCGTTTCTTGTGAAGCACAGTGCTCGAGAACAGCTGTACAACTTCAGCACAATCTGCCAGTCCAACCGCAGTGCAGTTTGACCCAGCCTGAGTCCCAGCGCTATCCATTGAAGCGCAGTCTGAAGCTAGCGCTCTTCGGTTAGCACAATTCATCGAATAACTGACATTTATTACGTGGATTACATGCCATCAATTGCTCGCCACGTGGCAACCGCCTGTACACGACCAAGCGTATTTTAATCAAACAATGCCACGCGTCTGAATACAGTTAGCCCACGATCGAGCAACTGCCCAATAGGCCAGCGCAGTTTGTAGTTTGCGCAGTCTATCACCAGCGCAGTTCATCATGCGCAATTCAGAATAACTACAAATTAGTTATTTCTAGAACTCTATAAATAGAGTTTCAAGTCCTTTATTAAGGGGATCAGATCATTATTATTATCAGAGATCAGGAGTTCTTGTCCAAGTGCTGCTGCATTCTTCAGAGGCTATCGTCTTCAAAGTTCACATCGTCCAAGGGATAAAGCGATCGTCTTCAGATCGAATTCCTATAGTTGTACTTTTCCAGAATTCAATTGTAATTTTCTTACAAAGTTTGTGAAATAAAGACTTTTGTTTTTGCAAACAAAATTGCGACTCTGCTGGGAACGACTTTCTCCTCCGACGAGGAAGTGACAACTCAATGTGACGTTGCATCTATCGGAAAGATGCAGAAGACGCTGGTTGTAAAGGTCAACCGGACTGCCTACGAAGCGATGATTAACTCTGGGGCTACTCGTCGCACAGTGGCCTCTGCCAAGAACAGGGTCTGTTCAGTGTGGACTCCGAAGTCCTCTGCGTAATCCTCTGCACAGTCATCTGCACAACCTGCTATCTCTGCTGCCAAAGTACTAGTAGCCTCTCCTGTTCTTGCGCAAAACATCACCTGTACTGCCAAAGCGCAAACTAGAGCTTCTACTGTCCATGCGAAGTGCACTGCTCCTCTTGCTGCAGCGCAATCCACAACCTATGCTGCTTTGGCAAAATCCAAAACCCCTCTTCCTCTGGCGCAATTGGCGAAGTCTTTCCCTCCTGCGCAATCCACTGCTCCTTCAAACAGAGCGCAACTCAAGCCCTCTGTTGCCAAAGCTTCACTTGTTGCTTCCTCTAAAACACAAGTTACACCTCCTGCTTGTTCTATGGCCGAGGAACCCTCTGTCATCATCTCCAGAGGGCAAGTTGCTGCTTCTTCTGTTCCTGCACAACCCACAGGGGGTAGTCTTTTGACTGTTCCTCCTCAGTCTCAGCATAAACAGAAAGGCCTTTGGTCTTTTCTCGATCTTCCGCAGTCCAGAACTCAGAAAACAACAGAGGGAAATGCTCCTTAGCCAACCCTTCCTCACAAAATAAAGGAAAAGGCCCTTTGGTCTTTTATCAGACTTCTCCGATTTTTACTGCAGAAGATCCATCTGAATGTGCCTCGGCACTAAACAGTACAAAAACTTTCCCTGCTAAAGGGAAGAACATTGATCAAAGAGGCATCTTGCCTACTCCAGTTGCACATTTCCAAGATCTCCCAACTCTTCGGATGTCCCGCTCAAAGCAGGGAAAATTACTGGTGTCTCAGACAGAAACCCCTGGGGGTGAGTTTGCTGATCTAGGGGTTTATCTCAATAGACCTCGGTCTACATCAACTTCGGCGAAACACAAGCAGCCAATGCCGAAGATGAACCTGCATCAGAGGCAAACTTCCAGGATAAAAAATCCTGACACCTATGCTAACGAAGTGAGTACTTCCCTGCATACTCACGGGACAAAACATCTGAAGAGCCGAAACCATGTTCCAAATGTTATCAAAGAATACGTCCCTCAAACTTCTTCTCGTCCCGTTCCTGACCTCCGAGAGCACCTCAAGCAAAAGCGGGACAATATCTCAACACCTCCAGTTCAACCACTTGAACGCCATTGTAGTCACAAGGTTGTCATCAAGTGCTGTTGCCAGACAACAAAATGATCTGTCTTCGATCGTCTGAATTTTGCAACTTCTGAACCAATGTCAGAAGACGAAGAAAAAATGTTGTATGCTTCTGTCAACATGGCTTCTCGAGACACTGGGGGTAGAAAGTGCTCCAAACACGACAAGCCTCGTAGGCCCAGCCAGTGATACTTAGATTTACTCCAAGAATCTTTCGAAGGAGTATTTCGACACACCTGATCCCAAAGTCGAGACACAATCAGTCATAGGAATCTTCTCCAAGATTTCTCTGGTCATCTTCCTATTTCTCATTCAGGGGATGATTCCTTCTCTGATTATGATGCATACAGCAAAAGTTCTGAACAGACAGTGTCTTCTACTGTACCTAGAGAAGTGACAGCTTATGTTGTTACTGAAGACCCAGATGCTTCTAGTTTAGCAAATCAAGAACAACGAATAGCTGTATTGGAGGATAAGCTGAAGACTATGGCTGAAATGGTCGCAAGTATGCATTCTATCATCGTGGCCCAACATACAGTACCACCGACCGCACCTGCTGCAAATCCTGAGATTATAGCATCGTCGGTGCCTGTCAATGCAGGTCTAGGGGTAGTATCTTCTTAAATACCCCCTGTACAAATTCAACCCATACCCAGTCAGTCAGGAGTTGGGGGTAGTACTTACAACGCTGTTCTGCCCCCTAACACTATAATTCAGTCTGCTCCTTCTTCATTATTAGAGGATGCTAATGAAGTTGTCAAACTCTTGCGTACTCAATTCGAGGCTTTTAAAGAGAAGGACAATTTACAGAGATTGGGGATCAAACAACCCTATCCGCTTGAATGGAAGGAAGTCCCATTCCCTCCAAAGTACAAGATTCCCATAATTTTGCTGTTTGACGGCAGCACTTCTCCGAGTCAGTTTATTAACCACTTTGAGGTAATGACTGTTCAACTTCAGCCAAATGATGCTCTTCTAACCAGGGTATTCGTCGGCTGTTTAGCCGGTGTAGCATCCGATTGGTACAGGAGCTTGCCTGATGGCTGTATCACCTCTTTCTTGGGTTTTAAACAAATCTTCTTGGAGCAATTATACGAGGGAATCAATGACATGACCATGTCGGCCCTCAACAAGATCAAACAAAGACATAATGAAACCGCTGAGAGTTTCATTGAAAGATTCTACCGAGAAGCATTAAAGATGCCTCCTGGAACTCCGGCTGCTGTAACTATAGATACCTGCAAGGCAAATCTTTTGCCTATTATCAGCATGTGGATGGGGTCAACTCAATTTTAAGACTGGCCATCATTCATTGTCAATGCTAAAGCAGCTGAAGTTAGCGCTGACAAGTTCAAGCAGTTGGGGGTATACATGTCTAACCCCGACCGGGATGAACACCTGACATCTAGTAGCAGTAATCGCCATAATAACCGTAAGGGTAAAGAAACTTTGAACATCAATTTGAAGAGTAAAGATTCTCTAGCTGTTAACGTGGCTCCACCTACGTCTACTTCTACTCCTTCTGCCGCTCCCCCAAGGGAACCTCGTCCGAAAGTAGAGTACTCCTTTGACGAGAACGACACCGTGAGCATCTTCGATTGCTTGATCAAAAGCAATAAACTCCAAGTCCCAGACCCGAAGAAGCCTGATGAGGTCGGTAAGACTGATCATCCCAAATATTGTGTTTATTACGGTTCATTGGTCATCCCATTCGAGCATATTATGTGCTCAAAGGCAAGATTCAAGGGTTAGTCAACGCTGGTGTTGTCACCCTTCAACAAGATGAGAAGACTGTTACCGCAAACATGGTCTCAGTACAGTTCGGTAACCTCCACAGATGGTACAACATGGTGTTATCCCTATCCCCAAGGCCACTCTTAAGATCGAGAATCTTCCTCCTCCACGGAGTGAAGGTCTCGTCCCCTTATCCCTTGATAATGGTGAGATTATGTGGATCCACCCTAACCTTGTTGCAGACTTCGAGGCTCTTTTTTCGTCTAAGCAAAAAGACCGCTCCAAGGGCAGAACAAAGATCTGTAATATGGTGTCTTTTGACCCCATAGTTGAAGAGGAAATCCTGCTGGACACCAGGTCAGGGAAAGCCTATTTACGGGAATTTCCCGAAACTCAAGAAAACCATGCTTCTTCTTCTGAGTCTGCTCCAGTACAACCTGTCTCTACTGAGGACATCCCTTCTGCATCTTTACTGGTTGTAGAACCCATTCCTCCTAAATTGGCAGCAGCCGACAAAGGCAAACAACAAGTCCGCTTCGACAAAGTTTTAAAGAAGTCATCCCCCTCTGGACTTAAAAAGCCATATAACTTTGACATATTGGCTCATCTGGCCGACACACCGGCTAGGCTGTCCATCTTCGAGCTCTTACGCCTCTCTAAAGAGACTCGAGAAACACTGAGTGAGGCTTTGATGAACGCAGACACTTGCTTAACTCTTCTTAAGAAACCTGAAGCAGAACCTGTCGCTTGTCTCCATTATCACAGTGTGCTGGAATTAATTCCAAATATTATCTTCACACAACATGACATGTTAATGGAAGACAATCGACATGACCGTCCTCTCTACTTTACAGGATATGTCGACTCCATGAAGGTCGATCGTATTCTGATAGATCCAGGGTCAGCACTCAGCATCATGCCTAAAACAATGTTGGATGCTCTGAAGATTCCAGTGTATAGCCTCTCCAGTACTATCACCACCATTCTGGGATTCAATCAAGGAAGAAGTGAACCTTTAGGCAAGATACGCCTAAAACTCCAAATCGGCAATCTTCGTACGAAGGTGACCTTCTATATTATAGACAACCATGGTTGTTCCTACAACTCTTTTGGGGAGACCATTCCTGCATGAACACAATATTGTTCCTTCTACTCTCCATCAATGCATCAAATACGTTGATGTCAAAGGAAAAGTCCAAAAAGAAGTTGCAGATCTCTACCCGTTTAAAGGCGTTGAAGCATATTGCAACGACGCTCGCATGTACAAAGAAGATTTTATGAAGGTAGTATTACCCATGGATGGTGAAGAAGAACAGGAAGCAGTGCCTAGTGACACTCTAATCATACCTGTCAAAGGGCGTGTCTCTCATCCTCAATCCTCCAAACCACTAGCTATTCATCTGCCAGCCCAGAAGCAATCGACTGGTGATAATCAAGATCAAAAGGAGCTCACCTCTTCTGAGCCACTGGTTATCGACTTACGTCATAACAAAGATCAAAAGGAGCTCATCTCTTCTGAGCCACTTGTTATCGACCTCCATCGTAACAAAGATCAAAAGGAGCTCATCTCTTCTGAGACGCTTGTTATCGACCTCCGTCGTAATAAGTCTAATCCTCCCCGCTCTTCTTCTCCTCCTCTTGTAATCGATATGACCAAGCAGGCTAAGGCTAAAGGTCCTATTGTAAATATGGATGTACAAATCAATGAAAAAGCATCTACTTTCCAGTATACTGATGTCATTTATCATACTAAATTCTATTTGGATATGCTAGACAGCTTTCAGTCATTTACAATAGGAGTCGTACAATCCCTTCAGACGGAAGTATTATTTGAACATCCAGATGACTCATATTTTGTTGTCCCTTCTCGAAAGAGAGGTGAGAGGCCAATACTTTTTAGTAAAGGGCCAGAACAAAAATTTAGCTATACAGATGATAGCAAAAATAACGATATGGGACGTCTCCAACTTTGTCGTTATAGTCAACAATCAGAAGATATCATCTGAAAGATGGGTTATGACTTCAAGAATGGCCTCAATTACGGTAAGGGTAGACGGACTCCTATCTGTACGGTTGTTCCGAAAGGACAGTCAGAGATGTATTACAGCAGAACGAAAAGAGATCTCGGATATACTTTACCTCCGGTTTTATCTCCAGCAGCCTCCGAGTCTGATAGTGAGGAGCGCTCTAACACTTCTGATTCCAGATCTTGGAATTCTGACACCAGTATCGGTCAAGTTTATCGATTGATTGTATCTTCTAACATGGTCTCCGCTGAACTTCCAGAAGGTTATGACGAAGATATCGAAGAAAATCCCGAAACAGATCCTTGGGCTCAACGAATGGATACCCAATAGGAACTCCGATTCGAGCAACGGGAACCTCCTACTGAAGATCAATTGGTTCAAAATTGACATGAAAGAAGACGGGTCACCTCGTCCGATATTCATCAGCAAGAACCTTCCAGAGACGGATAAGCAAGAATTAATTCTCCTTATTCGAGAATACATTAATGTCTTTGCTTGGAGTTATGAAGACATGCCAGGATTAGATCCCAAAGTTGCCACTCATAAACTGAATATTTTGCCTAATGCAAAGCCAGTTAAACAACAGCAGAGGCGGTTCAAGCCAGAAATGATGGACGCAATTAATGATGAAGTCAAAAAGCTTATAGCTTGTGGCTTTATTCGATAAGAACAACATCCAGATTGGGTAACCAATGTTGTCCCAGTCTTGAAGAAAATTGGCAAAGTTCGAGTTTGTATCGACTTCCGGGATCTTAATGAAGCTTGTCCAAAAGATGAGTTTTCTCTCCCTATTACAAACGTCATGATCGACAACACTTGTGGGTTCGAAAGGATATCCTTCATGGATGGATTCTCCGGATACAATCAGATTCGGATGAATCCTGAAGATGAAAAACACACTTCTTTCCGTACTCCTCGCGGAGTCTAATGCTACACAGTGATACCATTTGGTCTCAAGAATGCTGGTGCAACTTACCAACAAGCTATGAGTACCATCTTTCGAGATCATCTGTGCAAGACTGTCGAATGTTATGTTGACGATATTGCTGTCAAGAGTCATCTAAAGGAAGATCACATCCAATATTTAAGAACTATCTTTAATCTAATACGCCAGCATTAACTTAAAATGAATCCCACCAAGTCATTCTTGGGTGTCTCTAGTGGTAAATTTCTCGGCTTCGTCATTACCTCTAAGGGTATACACGTGGATCCCGAGAAGATCAAAGCCATTCAAGAGATGCGTCCTCCACGCAACTTAAAAGAGATACGAGGATTTCAAGGTCGACTTGTGTACATCAGAAGATTTATTTCAAATCTGTCTGGACGCTGCAGACCATTTACCCAGTTAATGAAGAAGGGTATATCTTTCATTTGGACTAAAGAATGACAACGAGCATTTGATGATATAAAGCAATATCTCATGAACCCACCAGTCTTGGTGCCACCAATTTCAGGCATACCATTCTTAATGTATCTCCGTGCTATGGATCGTTCATTGGGTGCTTTACTTGCCCAGAAGAACAAAGAAGGCCATGAACAAGTCATCTACTATCTTAGTCGTACTATGATTGGTGTTGAACACCGTTATAGTTCGGTTGAGAAAGAATACCTAGCTCTTATATTCGTTGTTCAAAAGACTCGACATTATATCATTGGTCAAACCATTCACGTCATTTCCCGAGTTAATCCTCTTTGGGTACTGATGAAGAAGCCCAGCACACTCAATTCTTGACTGGCTACATGGGCCATTCTGCTAGCCAAATACGACATAGTTTATGTTTCGCAAAAGTCTGTTAAAGGTTAAGCACTGGCTGACTTTTTAGCAGCTCATCCTATTCCGAAAACATCAAAGCTTTATGATAAAATTCCAGACGAAACATTGGAATCAAACATGATCTCTGAAGAATTTCCTACCTGGCGTCTATTCTTCGACGGAGCATCCCGGATCGGGCCAAAAGGGACCATTGTCGTAGGAGTAGGGATTGTACTAGTCTCTCCAGAAGGATTAGCTATCCAAAGAGCCTATTCCTTAGATCATCCATGCTCTAACAATGTGGCTGAATACAATGCTTTGTTTATCGGACTCTAGTTAGCTAAACAATTTGAGGTCGAATATTTTGAAGTCTTTGGCTATTCTAAACTGGTTGTTAATCAGATTAGAGGAACATACGAAGTTCGCCATCAAGATCTAGTGCCCTATCATGAAGCTGTAATTTACATGGCTACATCATTCAAGGCCTTTTTCATTGAATATGTCTGACGAGCTTGCAACACTGAGGCAGATGCTTTAGCTAATCTCGTGGCAGTCTTAGCAATTTCTGTCAAAAGACAACAAGTGGTTGTTGTTTCCAATAGAGAGTTGTTCTATATGGAAAATAATCGTAACATCGAGTTCATTAATTTTGCTGAAATCAATATTATCGATGAAGATTGGAGAGCTCCTTTCATTGACTTTGTAGTTCATGACATACTTCCTGAAAATCCTAAGGAGGCTACGAGTATTCGCCGACGATCTCTTCGATTCTACTACAATCAGACCACCAAGACTCTCTATCGACGGACTTATGACGGCCTACTCTTGCGTTGTCTTGCTGGTGATGAAGCGAAACAAGTATTGCGTGAAGCTCATGATGGTGTTTATGGAGCACATCAACCCGGCCCTAAACTACAAGATCGTATCCGACGAATGGATTATTATTGGCCCTCTATGGTATCTGATGCTATTGAATATGCAAGGAAATGTCGAGCCTGTCAAATCTATACAGATTTCATCCATCAACCGTCGGAATTTCTTCATCCGATTGCTGCTTCCTGGCCTTTTGAAGCTTGGAGCATGGATATTATAGGTCCTATCAATCCTCCTTCTTCTAAAGGACATCAGTTTATACTAGCCATAACGGATTATTTCTCCAAGTGGGTCGAAGCTATACCTTTGGCTGAAGTCAAAACCAGCAGTGTTATCAACTTTGTCAAACATCATATTATCTACAGGTTAGGTTTGCCTCGATGAATCATTATGACAATGGACCTCAGTTCATCAGTCAAAAGTTTACCAGATTCTGTGATGATCATCGGATTGACAATGTCGCCTCTACGGCTTACAACCCTGCTGCTAATGGCTTGGCTGAAGCCTTCAACAAGACTATTATCAAGCTCCTTAAGAATTTTGTGTCTACTAATAAACGAAACTGGAGTGAAAAGCTTAGAGAATGTCTATGGGCCTACCGCACTACGGTCCGCAACCCCACAGGCTGTACACCTTTCTCTCTGGTGTGCGGTTGCGAAGTAGTTCTGCCTTTGGAACTTCAAATTCCTTTCTTAAGGATTTCCATTGCTAACGAACTTACTGCGGAGAATAATGATCTTCTTCGACTTCAAGAACTAGAGGCGCTCGACGAAAAGCGACTATTAGCGCAACAACATATTGAATTGTATTAAGCCCACATCTCAAAGACTTTTAATCGCAAAGTTAAAGTCAGAGCCTTTTAGAAAGGAGAACTCGTTCTTACAGTCAGACGTCCCATGACTATGACTCACATGAGCAAAGGCAAGTTCGATGCAAAATGGGAAGGGCCTTATATCGTGAATAAAGTTTTCTCAAATGGAGCTTATCAACTCACAGAGCTAGATGGTCGAGTTGCAATGATGCCCATCAATGGCAAGTTTCTTAAAAAAATATTATGTATGAATGTAAAAAGGATTTCTTGTAAATATAATCAGACAGTTCATAAATAAAGTTTGATTTTATTTCATCATAAACGATGCTATATAATATCAAGGACGACAATCACTATCATCTTTCTTGAAGACAGGACGAGGACCACCACCGTCCTTTTCAAAAATGTAGTCGGCAAAAAAGCCGAGAACATCCTTGCCCAATTTCACTAGAAATGCGCAAGCAGCCATCCTCATGGCCTCTTCTTCTTCGGTCTCCCCTGGGTCAACCAGTAAGTCCAAGATGTCCCTTGGTGGCTTGGGTGCAGACGAACCTTCGCCCGCTTCCGTCTGCTGGTTCGGCTGGACGTTCCTCCGTGATTTCTTCAGCCTTCGGGACAATCTCAGCCTTCTTGGATGTCACGACCCGCACCCGTTTTTTTTTAAACGGATACGAGACGTGTCCAAGCCAGCCTACGCCGCAGTATCGGCGGTAGAACGCTGTCACGGCCATGAAGATCAAAATCACAAACAATACTCATTCACAACATTAATTTAATTTACAAAGATCACAAGTTTTACATTTGTAGAAAAATATAAACTTGTACAAATAATTGAATGACTACAACTCGACTATCTAGCTAATCTCTAGGCTTTTGTCTGCAAGTATTCCCGTCACTCCCCAAGCTAAGTGAATCCACGGCTAACCTGAAAATATTGGTTTTCAGTCAGGAATGGAACGAGCACAATTCACTGAATGCAATTTCAAATAAAGAAGATGACAATAAAACAAAGGTTAGACATCAATTATAAGTTTTGAAAATAAACAGGAAATACAGAAAAATAATAGTAAATAAATAGACACAACAGACTTTCCCCAACTGCTAGAAGTACCTTTGATATGTGATCGGTCTCGGGACAATTATGTGACACTGTCTACACTGTCTAAAGTTACATTGTCTATACTATCTAAGTTACACTGTCTACACTGTCTAAGTTACACTGTCTACATTGTATAAAGCTACACTGTCTACAGAAAATACTACAATAAAGAAACACTGTCTACAAAATAATAATCACGATCTACACAATTTAAATGCAGTAATAATCATGTCTATACTGTCTACTTTGCAATAAATAAATTACTGTCTACACTGTCTACAAGAAATAAATAAATCATTGTCTACACTGTCTACACTGTCTAAGGTCAGATCACACATCGTTGGTACTTCTCATTCCTGACTCAATAATTTTAATAAAAAATAATCACATAACGAATGGCCAATCAATGAAATATAGTAAAAATCAATATCGAAATGCAGACAATAAACTGTACTCGCCTGTGGTCCTTTGCTGGTGAAACCGACAATCTGAACTACTCAATGTGCCACTATAGTCAAAACCCGTACAACCATCCCCGGAAGCTGAAATAAACAATACCAATGATCTCAAAATAGTCCAATTAGCTAGGATTGCCTGTCCTTACGTCCAATTCTGGATACAGGGGCAAAACGGTAATTTTGGACAAAAACGATGTCCGCCGTTGGACCCGCTTTGCACCGAAAAGCGTGTTAAAGTTATCGGTCTCTAAAGTCGTCAAACTACATGTCTACGGATCCAGTTTTCCGATACGAACCCAACCGTATGTCCAAAGTTGGATTCCGGCGGGCCGTGCACAAAATCGCCCGTTGAGTGGGACCGTGGGACCCGCAAAACGATGTCGATTTCAACTATCTCAGAATTGGGCCAAACTTGGCATGCAGGACCAGAAAAAATGATGCAGGACCAGAAAAATGATACGGTTCTGTTGGCGCAAGTTTCGTCTCGATCTGATGAACGTGCACAAAGTTATGACTAAATTTGCATTGGACGGATACGGGGCGATTTTGATGGATACGCGTCGAATTCGTCGCGCACACGCGACCAATTTGAATTCCGTCAAAGCCCACGCGACCACGAAGCCGTTACGTAGCTTTTGATGCATTCAGTTTGTGACCACGTCGCCCGGAATGGCGGGACGCACGTTGTGTGGATGAGTTTTATGGTTTTGAAAACAGGTTTTTCATGATTTTTACCCCTGAATAATTTCCAGTATAATACATCAAAAATAATTCTACGAAAAGGGGTTTGTTCTCGTATAGGTTCTCTACAGGGCTATTCAAATAGTTTTTCGAATTGGTTTCTAGTTTGGCGAGAATTCGCCTCCCAAAACAGGTGTTCGAATTAAGAAATCCCCTGTTTACGAGACAGTTTTCGTCGAAGTTTGATTCGATTTTTCTAGGCTTCTGGTCGTCGGGATTTCGAACGAATTGAAAGAAAAGGAAGTCTCATAGGTTGTGAGCATACCTGCGCAAGCGGCTCGAGAAACGGATGAACGTGTACGACGATACGTCATCGCGAAACCAGCCCCGTGCTGCGGCTGTTGACGCGTCTCTCCCGCGTCTGCATGCGTCCGCGGCCATCCGCGGCCGGCCAACGGCGGCCCAGGGCGGTGCTGCGGTGGCGCGCGCCCGCCTGGTGATCGCGGGTGGGTCGCCAATGGCTAAGGGGTGTCGGCGTTGGGAGAGTTGTTAGGGTTTCTCGTGCGTTCCGTGTGTATATATATAATGTTCTATTCGATAGGCTTGGTACTCCTGTGCGGAGGGGAATTTAAAGTGTGGGCTCGGCTATCCATAGTTACTGCTGGGTTGATTCTTGGGTTGCTACTGCTACATCTTATTCTTTCTTTCTTTTTTTCTATTTCTTTTTCTTTTTTTTCCTTATTTAACTAATTCAAATATATATATATATATATATATATATATATATATATATATATATATATATTTTTTTTATATATATATATATATATATATATATATATATATATATATATATATATATATTTATATATATATATATATGTATATATACACACACATATACATCTATACAAAATAATATATTTTATATATACATACACATACACTTATGTATATATTTATATATACGTATACGCACACACATATATTATATGTATACATATATATACATACCTATCTATATTTATATACATATTCACATATACATTTATATTTATTTATCTACTCTATATATATGCATCTAGATATATATCTACCTTAAATTACTAATAACTATTAATATAAATAATTTATTTATTTAATAACCACAATATTAGTATTAATAATAATAATAAATCTAATAACACTGTATTTAAACCAATAATACATTTATTTGACCAAATAGTATGACCCATAATAATAAAATAATAATATTGGTAACGAAATTCGATAAATCCACAATGGTTTATACAAACGTCACTGATTCTCACCAATAAATATTATTTATAAAATTAAATTAAGAGTATTTAGAAAATATCATTAGATCACCAATACGGAATACAACACAGTCATACCAATAAAATAATTAATAATAAAATATTTTAAAAAATTTCGGGAAGGGGAGCTACAAATCTACCCACCTTAAAAATAATTTCGACCTCGAAATTCTAACTCATAAATATGCCTATGATTCAAAAATAAAAGAATAAGTCCACTATTATCACAATCTCCTTAAATTTTAATTCCTCGAAATAATTTATATCATCCTCCTAGCCATTTTGTAACTATAAATCCTTGAGGACTTCTACCCACCTTTGGCCACACTACCCCTCAAAACTAAAATCTTAAAATCGTCTAACTGGTTGCTAACAATCCTACCAACAATATCTACGCATATGGTATCTATAAGTCGCTCCCATCTATTAAACGACCCAATATTTTAATAAGCAATAATTTCATACAAGTAGCTTAGAAATATTGATAAACTCTAATAAGCATGACTATTCGTCACTCTACAATAGGAAGGACAGGAAGATAAGGAAGAATAATCGATAGTAAATATAAAATTTCAAGAGCGATAGGGAGTATCCAATGATGCAGATCGAAAGAAAGTCTCTGAACCAATGACCTATTTTGCTAGATTGGGCTACTCTAGTCCAATCACTGACTAAATCGAATAATCCTTCGCTTCTTAGAGGGCTTGCAATCCGTGCAATACAGAAATTTCGTTCTCGAAATTCTAATCAAGGTTCCAAAACAGAACAAAATTTGAGAAATCAAGATTGTTCTCTTTCCCGTGGTTATTTAAACACACGAGCAAGGGATGTAAATGCAATACAAGATCATATCGCGACTTCCAAGTAAATGGAATAATGGTTACGAATGACACCACATTCCAAGAGGTGGAGACTACCTAATAGGTGTAGGAACTTATTTCAAAAAGTTCGGTTTTAATAGTCCAAATATAGTGGTATGCATGTATGGGTTTTACTGGGTCTTAATGGGTTTCCTGGTTGGACATCAATCGCTGGTTGGATGAATCTTGGATTTTAATCCACATGGACTGGACAAGATCTCAGTGATAAAATTATTTCTAATAGATTAAGGTAACCTAGAATAGCCTTCTACCCAACTGGTTGAGCTAGTTGAGCAGTCGGATTGGTCAAATAGGTTCTGTGAGCCCTGAAGATGCGCCTTTTGTGACTTTTGCATTTAAGTAGTACGAGAAGACACAATTAAATGGCACACTAGTGATATGTGCGTAGTGGGCTTCCAGTCGATCACCACCATATATTGGGTCGACAGATTCGAGTCGAAGTTGAGGCTCTAATGGAAAATCGGAAAGTATATCGGTTTTATGGAAATGGTTATAGCTAATCCTCTTGTCCTGAAAGTCGTACCATAAAAATAGGGTACAAAGAAACGGGTTTGAGTGGGACATGATATACCTAGATGAAGGTGGACTCGTCTAGATCTTTCATATGAATTTTGTTGGAAGGTAACAACTGGCCTCGTGCTCCGAATATTAATGACACGGTCGGGGACACAAAATGATCTAAATGAAAAGTGGGAGTCCAAGGGTACTAATCATCATCCTATGGAGGTTATTCTAATCAATCGAAAATCTTCGTATATCACAAAAAATTTTGGGAGGCTTACAGTCTACCCACCTTAGAAACTAGGATATGGTTTTAGGAATAATGAGACTAGAAGAATTCCAAAAGTCCCGGTATTGTACCTCGACTCTTGTTAATAAAGAATCAAGCACGACGGAACGGGGTACGATGGTTATAAGTCAAGCCAATGATCGTTCCTCAATAAATGGAATATGAGTGTGTACAATTACACACGGTCGATAAAATAGAATGACCTACTCGTCCACCGTATACAAGAGTTATCGATGGGGTAACCAACTCTAGGGCACAAGATTTCTACAACTGAGTCGTGAATTTCTATTTGTGTCAACCTGCCAGACTATCGTCACAAGAGTCGTAGTGATCGTGTAATGCTGTTTGACAACTGGTAGACAGGGTATTAAAGCTATGGTATTGGCTAAGCTAGTGATTGTGGTGTTCCAACACTAGTTAGGTCTCAATATCAAACATTTACATAACTAGGGTAATATTTGTCGGAAACCAATCTCGGGAGGAGTGTCACGGTAAATGATTACCCTATTGTCCACTCATCTCATGTCTAACTGTGGGCCTCGGTCGAGGAAAGGTTGGTTCAAGGTTTAAGGGTTGCTAATTAAGGCAAGCTTCCAGCAAATGGTTAGAGAATCACAACATTTGGTTTCTTGAGAATAGAAAGTCTCCTAGGTTGGCGTTCTGACTAAAGGTAAAACCTTAATCTTTCCCAAATTCAGATAGCTCGAAAGTCTCAATATTAGTTTGAGGGTCGATGGGGGAACAAGTAACTCAATCACATGACAGGCTGACGATAACTACCCTTGTGTATACCACTACCATAGCCGTAGGGATATGTGGTATCTCTCTACCAATTACGAGCTTTCGTCTTTCCAAATCGGTGAAAGACAAAAACAATAAAGAGTTCAAAAAAGATGTTACTGAATACAATCACATGATCCAAAGACGAACGTATAATTCAAGAGGAATTGTCAAAGCAGTCGCGGATGAGATCCTAGATACCTATATATCTCCATCCACATAGTATAATTAAACGAACGAGCGAACCAGATGCATCATGGTTGATCAGACCATAATACACTGATTCTGATTAGACAATAGTTAGCAGGCGTCCCCACTAATCATATGCCTCGAATCAAGCTCGAGAATAGAGTAAGCTTGCAAAAACTAGGCTGTAATAGCAACGTTGGTCAAGATAGTCAAAATACGAGTACGCGAGATTTTTGAAAAGAGGCACAAATAGTTCGAGTTTAGAGGGAAACAAAACTTACCTGGTGTCCTTGCTTATACAATCTTTCTAAAATCTTCTTATCCTCAAGGACTTGGTCAACCAATGGGTTATGGACCTCTATATTCTATATTCTAGGTAAACCTATTAGCGTCAATCCATTTCCTCGTCGATAGGTCACAAGGACTACGGAGTGCTAGGTCGGGAGACATGCTATCCAATCTCACAAAACTTCCACTTCTATTGGCTTCGGATCTTATAGAATATACAGGGCACTGTCCTATCCTTTATGGTATCCCAAACTTGTAATCATGTTTGAAGTCATTTTACCACGAATTACGCCATGCCCGTATACTCTGGCTGTGGTAAACCCTTGGTTTCGTAACTCAACATGATACAAAATCGAACACTTCTTAACTCTATCCAATATTGGCTCAAGGGTATCTACGATCAAGAGTGGACCACTAGTCATATCTCTAGCAAATTTTATAACCGATATTTTCCTAAACTAATCCCACCTCTAGGGGTTGTATCTTGCCAGTGCGCTGCTGGCTGCCATTATGAGTTAACTAACATTCTTTTAACTATATATGTAAAAACTCATGAGTTCTAGAGATTCAAGCAAGTCGACTATGTAATAAGGCATATATATTTGTCCTATCAGTCATAATCTTTAAAATAAAAGATTGAACATGGAGGGTATAACTGAAGACAAAGAGATACAACCATCCTAGTACCTATTCTATGTGTATTCCAACCTTTTGAGGGTAACTTTGAATCGAAACTAACTCGAGGTCCGTGTATGGATAACAAAATCAGAACTTTATAAAATACTGATTCTTAGGGCAACTAGCAATTATATGGATAATTCAGCTAGGATATGGGGATGATATCTAAGAGGCAAGGAGAATGAATTGAACAACTCATCAAGGTTAGATCATTACTCGAGGAAACTCTGCCTCACCAAGAGAATAATCTATCCACTTTGGATAGTGTCGTCATATCAAGAGATAATAGTATACCTATGGGGATCTGACAAACTATCAAAACTAATAACTCCTCCTCTAAATTGTATGGCCTAGACTACCCATCGATTAATTCGTGTAAGGGACTCCTAGTCCTAGTCATTCTCTTAAATTAAATTAATCCTTGTTCGTGAATGAGCATTTCTTTGTCGCAGGCTCGCAATAGTACGACTAACTTAAGTACCATCACGAGTTCACATGATTTGCGAAGACTGACCTGCATGGGCCACCACAAAAACTTGTCACGACCCGCACCCATTTTTTTTTAAACGGATACGAGACGTGTCCAAGCCAGCCTACGCCGCAGTGTCGGCGGTAGAACGCTGTCACGGCCATGAAGATCAAAATCACAAACAATACTCATTCACAACATTAATTTAATTTACAAAGATCACAAGTTTTACATTTGTAGAAAAATATAAACTTGTACAAATAATTGAATGACTACAACTCGACTATCTAGCTAATCTCTAGGCTTTTGTCTGCAAGTATTCCCGTCACTCCCCAAGCTAAGTGAATCCACGGCTAACCTGAAAATATTGGTTTCCAGTCAGGAATGGAACGAGCACAATTCACTGAATGCAATTTTAAATAAAGAAGATGACTATAAAACAAAAGTTAGACATCAATTATGAGTTTTGAAAATAAACAGGAAATACAGAAAAACAATAGTAAATAAATAGACACAACAGACTTTCCCCAACTGCTAGAAGTACCTTTGATATGTGATCGGTCTCAGGACAATTATGCGACACTGTCTATACTGTCTAAAGTTACACTGTCTACACTGTCTAAGTTACACTGTCTACACTGTCTAAGTTACACTGTCTACATTGTATAAAGCTACACTGTCTACAGAAAATACTACAATAAAGAAACACTGTCTACAAAATAATAATCACGATCTACACAATTTAAATGCAGTAATAATCATGTCTATACTGTCTACTTTGCAATAAATAAATCACTGTCTATACTGTCTACAAGAAATAAATAAATCACTGTCTACACTGTCTACACTGTCTAAGGTCAGATCACACATCGTTGGTACTTCTCATTCCCGACTCAACAATTTTAATAGAAAATAATCACATAACGAATGGCCAATCAATGAAATATAGTGAAAATCAATATCGAAATGCAAACAATAAACTGTACTCGCCAGTGGTCCTTTGCTGGTGAAACCGACAATCTGAACTACTCAATGTGCCACTATAGTCAAAACCCGTACAACCGTCCCCGGAAGCTGAAATAAACAATACCAATGATCTCAGAATAGTTCAATTAGCTAGGATTGCCTGTCCTTACGTCCAATTCTAGACACAGGGGCAAAACGGTAATTTCGGACAAAAACGATGTCCGTCGTTGGACCCGCTTTGCACCGAAAAGCGTGTCAAAGTCATCGGTCTCTAAAGTCGTCAAACTACATGTCTACAGATCCAGTTTTCTGATACGAACCCAACCGTATGTCCAAAGTTGGATTCCGGCAGGCCGTGCACAAAATCGCCCGTTGAGTGGGACCGTGGGACCCGCAAAACGATGTCGATTTCAACTGTCTCAGAATTGGGCCAAACTTGGCATGTAGGACCAAAAAAATGATACGGTTCTGTTGGCGCAAGTTTCGTCTCGATCTGATGAACATGTACAAAGTTATGACTGAATTTGCATTGGACGGATACGAGGCGATTTCGACGGATACGCGTCGAATTCGTCGCGCACACGCGACCAATTTGAATTCCGTCAAAGCCCACGCGACCACGAAGCCGTTACGCAGCTTTCGATGCGTTCGGTTCGCAACCACGTCGCCCGGAATGGCGGGACGCACGTTGTGTGGATGAGTTTTATGGTTTTGAAAACATGTTTTTCATGATTTTTACCCCTGAATAATTTCCAGTATAATACATCAAAAATAATTCTACGAAAAGGGGTTTGTTCTCGTATAGGTTCTCTACAGGGCTGTTTAAATAGTTTTTCGAATTGGTTTCTAGTTTGGCGAGAATTCGCCTCCCAAAACAGGTGTTCGAATTAAGAAATCCCCTGTTTACGAGACAGTTTTCGTCGAAGTTTGATTCGATTTTTCTAGGGTTCTGGTCGTCGGGATTTCGAACGAATTGAAAGAAAAGGAAGTCTCATAGGTTGTGAGCATACCTGCGCAAGCGGCTCGAGAAACGGATGAACGTGTACGACGATACGTCATCGCGAAACCAGCCCCGTGCTGCGGCTGTTGACGCGTCTCTCCCGCGTCTGCACGCGTGCGCGGCCATCCGCGGCCGGCCGGCGGCGGCCCAGGACGGTGCTGAGATGGCGCACGCCTGCCTGGTGATCGCGGGTGGGTCGCCAATGGCTAAGGGGTGTCGGCGTTGGGAGAGTTGTTAGGGTTTCTCGTGCGTTCCGTGTGTATATATATAATGTTCTATTCGATAGGCTTGGTACTCCTGTGCGGGAGGGAATTTAAAGTGTGGGCTCGGCTATCCATAGTTACTGCTGGGTTGATTCTTGGGTTGCTACTGCTACATCTTATTCTTTCTTTCTTTTTTTTCTATTTCTTTTTCTTTTTTTTTCCTTATTTAACTAATTCAAATATATATATATATATATATATATATATATATATATATATATATATATATATATATATATATATATATATATACACACACATATACATCTATACAAAATAATATATTTTATATATATATACACATACACTTATGTATATATTTATATATACGTATACGCACACACATATATTATATGTATACATATATATACATACCTATCTATATTTATATACATATTCACATATACATTTATATTTATTTATCTACTCTATATATATGCATCTAGATATATATATACCTTAAATTACTAATAACTATTAATATAAATAATTTATTTATTTAATAACCACAATATTAGTATTAATAATAATAGTAAATCTAATAACACTGTATTTAAACCAATAATACATTTATTTGACCAAATAGTATGACCCATAATAATAAAATAATAATATTGGTAACGAAATTCGATAAATCCACAATGGTTTATACAAACGTCACTGATTCTCACCAATAAATATTATTTATAAAATTAAATTAAGAGTATTTAGAAAATATCATTAGATCACCAATACGGAATACAACACAGTCATACCAATAAAATAATTAATAATAAAATATTTTAAAAAATTTTGGGAAGGGGAGCTACATTGGATGCATCTTCAGATCACATTTTTGTGTTGAAAAGTGAAAGTGATCATTCCATCTAAATTTCTGTTCTATTTATAGGCAGAGATTCTTGAAACATCGAAGCGACGCGTTCTTCGCAACATTCATTCCATTCATTTGACGGTTCACCCGTTCATTCCATTCATTCGACGGTTCACCCGTTCATTACATTCATTCGACGATTCACCCGATCATTCCATTCATTCGATGGTTCACCCGTTCATTACATTCATTCGACGGTTCATCCGTTCATTACATTCGCACATTCTGATGGTTCATCTGTTCATCCCGACGATTCATTTTTACATTTTGACGGTTTATCCGTTCATCCCGACGATTCATTTCGTTCACACATTTTGACGATTCATCCGTTCATCCACATCAGCAACTTGTCACGTATTTATTACCTCTGATTAAGTTGTCTACCGAAATAATGATATTCAACAAATTATATTCTGCCATGGCCACATTACCTCTGAGCAGATATAATGAATATAATTATTTTCTAAATCAAGAAATATATTATGTCCCGAACCTCTGAATATATTTTCTATCGCTATTATTTATATCCGTAATGGGATATACAATAAATAATAGAGCCACAAAAATAATGTCTTTTCATTGATCAAAATAAAAGGCATTACAAAAAGATATATAACAAAGGAGAAAATACAAAAGATTTTCTTTCACTCAATCGGTGGGGTCATTAGACTAGCTATCGACTGCTTCAAGGTTTGAAGACGTTCTTCACGAGAATCCAGCACCCGCTTTCTAGCTTCCTCCATTCCAGATTTATCGTCAAATATCGGCAAGGTCACTAGTCGGCGAGCGATTTCATCTTGATGAGACGTGACAAACTCATTCGTTTTATAGGTCAGAATGTCTAGTTGCTGAACTGCAGCTTGATGCTGTGTCGTCTCTTCCTCAAGAGCAAGTTGAACGATTCTCAACTCTTCTTGAAGTCGGGCAAACTCTGCATTCAGTTCAGCAACCTTCTTTTCTTTCTCCCAGCAGCAGACGCTAATATCTCTACCTGGGATTCATACTCTGAAGACTTTGTAACGAAAGTGTCCAAGAAAATCTTGAAATCAGCTTTCATAACTTCGGCTTCTCGAGTCATCTTTTTAAACTCAGTATTCACCAGGGGCTCTACCTTCCCCCGATAAAGATCTTTGTAGATCTTAATTGATTCCTCCAGCTCATCCAGTATATGTTCAAGATAGGCAGCTTGAGCTTCATCACCCTGGCTTCGGATAGCGTCGATCAGATAAGTAGTTGGACTTCGGACAGTGATGAAGTCAACATTCTCTCTTTCCATTACCCTTTCTACTAAGGGTCCTAATGAAGTAAAGAAGAGGTTGGTGAAGGAATCAATTATAAATTTATTGTAGCCGCTGCACTGGGTGTAGCAACTACTCCTATAGAAGTTGAAGCAGCAGAGGCCTGTAAAGGCAGAAGTTCGGCTTCTGGAACATGGGCTGAAGTCTCTCTGGACAAGGGAGCCATAGTGGAGCTAGTTGCCCCTCCCAGATGTTCCTCTGTGAAATCAAATAAACATCATCAGTTTGCTGCCATTAGCGATTATCAAAAAGGATCAAAAATAAGGGTAAGTTTACCATTGCTGGGTTTAGTGACAAAATTGTCATTTGTTGATGTAGGCTGCAGCCTCACAGAAGTAGCTTCAGACATCACTGCCTGACTACTCCCTGCTTCAGAACCGCCTGATAAATGACGGCTACTGCTGGCTATCGCCTTTGCCTGCACTATATCAGTGCATACCGGAGGAATTGGAGAAGGTTGAATTTCTGCATGAATGAAAGTTAAGATGTCAGTCATTTGATCTATAAAAGAAGATTATCAATATCAGCCAATACCTCTTGGATCAGTGATAGTAGCTTCCTCCGGTGCCACGTCATTAACAGTGTTCTTTTCTTGGGATACATGGGCATCGGCATCCTCTTCTAGATTCAGATTGTCATCCTCTGCAGATGTTTCTTCATCATCTGTACCCTCTTCTCGCGCTTTCTCGTTATCACTTGCGTCGACTACTGGATCTATATCATCATTAAAGCCGAAGTCACAGTCTTCCAGGGCCTCGATCATCAGTCGATCTTCTTCAGCCCGACGTGATTTTGGTGTAGCTGGATGAGGGGCAGTTTCCGTTACAAGCGTCGGAGATTGTACTACTTCAACAGATGATCCCGACTCATTGATTGGGGTTGGAGCTGCAGTTGCTTCTCTTGCTTCTGCAGCCCCATCCTTTATCTCTGCGGTCTCCTCTCTTGTCTCTGTAACCTGGTTTCCTTTCTCTGTACTAGAAGCTTCCTATCTGGGCTCATGAGCAGGCGTAGGAGAAGGCATCATAACCCCGGCGACAGCACTGATCAAGGCCGATGTATGAGCAAATCTCGGGGGAGTGGTTACTTTCTTTCTGAAAGCTAATTTCGTCCTGCGTAGAGGTTCTTCTGTCACGCCCCACAACCAGAATAGTAGAGAGCGGGGGCAGACATAGCCAGCTACGTATAATGAAATAGAATCCACGTCACTATACGGTCACGGCTGTCTAAATATATGAGGGTTTAACTACAATCCATCAGTCTCCTATGGTCAAGAACAAGCCTATTGTCTCAATCACAAGCAAGTAGTAACAGTCACTAGATATTAGAGCATCAATATACAATAGTAAGGCGTCCCATACATTACATATTGGATGATCATGAAGCTAGTCGTACAAAATGTCAGGACTATCAAGAGTTTTAGTCAATACATGATCAACCCTAGGATTTGTCAATCATGTTACAGCCCATAGGCAGACAGTAAATAATGGTGCAATACGAGCTAACACGTGTTCGCCGGCTAAACGCCTCAAAAGAATAATTTTACAAATAGAGTGGGAGGACAAAAGAAACCCACTCGTTGCCCTGGTTACGCCTGGTGGTCACCATCGGGCTGGAAGACAGGTGGATCCTCTAGTGCTGCTCTGATATCTGGCCACACAAAACCAGCTGGGTCAGACCCCAGAAAGAGCAAGTGCCACAAAGGAGGCTTCACTTAGGAACTAAAACCAGTATATCACAATAGAATATTAAAGATAATAAATAAAGAACTGATAATAATAGAGATAACAAAAGTAAACTGGGTACGAAGAAACTATTCAAGTAGCCAGGTCACAACCCTTAAACCAAACAAGGACCGGGGTTGCAGCCCTTCACCTGAATAGAAACCCGTCTCAAATACTATTGGTACAGTGAAAACAATAAACGAAGAGAGGACACAGAACTGCTCCGGAAGCCAGGTTACAACCCTTAAACCAAACAAGGACCGGGGTTGTAACCCTTCGCCTGAACAGAACTGGACTCCTGATCTTTATTGCTAAGGCCAACATAATTAATCATGGTATTAAGGTAAGGTAAAACATGACGAACATGGCATAGGATTGCAATAAGACAATAAACGAAGAGAGGACACAGAACTGCTCCGGGAGCCAGGTTACAACCCTTAAACCAAACAAGGACCAGGGTTGTAACCCTTCGCCTGAACAGAACTGGACCCCCGATCGTTATTGTTAAGGCAAGCATCAATAATCATGTCATGTCACAATCTTGCACAGGATCAGGATAAGATTAAGCTGGAATAAACTACATCCAATCAATCACGGCCAATCAAGAGTACGGCTTGATACTTTTAACTAACTAGGATTATCACAGGCCTAGTTACTCGCAAGATGCAATGAGATTATCCCAACAGCCACAAGCCCTGCAGACCATCCGATTATCCAGGTCGAATGTCCGTTTGTGAAGAATGCAACACGTGACTGTGTGCTAGAAAGGTGCCCTACTCGTCGGTAGGCTACAAGTCCACCTAATGTGCCTAGATAACGGGATTGCCTGTAGCTGGGAACCTCTTCATGTCTACTGAATTATTCTAGTTTATTAGCCTTAGTCAATTGTTGTAGGTATCCCTGACCGTGGTACTCAGGGATCTCTATCCTAGACATGATGCAAGACTGTACTTGTTTATTTGTACAAACACAATCGTCCACGGTGTCCAGGTCATTCCTACTTGTCATGTCAGGCTAGATGTCGTAACAGTATGTCGAGATATATTATGTCAGTTTACTTGCCAAGAGTGCACCACAGCGGGCCACTATCGTGTTCTATTCTTACATTATCATGAATGAGAAAAATTGTATAAAATAATTAATAACATATTCTTGAAGCCAAGGAAAAGATCTACAACTTTCATGTTGGGAGTTGGGAGAAATTCTGGCCGCAATTCAGCCAAACAGGACTTAAAACAGCCAAAAACAACCAAAATAGGCACTATGCGGCACTATTTAGCACTATGCGGCACTTCCATATGCGGCTGGACTCTATGCGGTACTATGCAGCACCCTTATACGACTCGGTACTATGTAGCACCCTTATGCGGCTCGGCACTATGCAGCACCCTTATGCGGCTCAGCACTATACAGCACCCTTATGCGGCTCGGTACTATGCAGCACTCTTATGCGGCTCGGCACTATGCGGCACTATGCAGCACCCTTATGCGGCTCGGTACTATGCAGCACTCTTATTCGGCTCGACACTATGCGGTACTATGCAGCACCCTTATGCGGCTCGGTACTATGCAGCACCCTTATGCGGCTCGGCACTATGCGGTACTATGCAGCACCCTTATACGGCTCGGTACTATATAGCACTCTTATGCGGCTCGGCACTATGCGGCACTATGCAGCACCCTTATGCGGCTCGGTACTATGTAGCACCCTTATGCGGCTCGGTACTATGCAGCACCCTTATGCGGCTCGGTACTATGTAGCACCCTTATGCGGCTCGGTACTATGCAGCACCCTTATGCGGCTCGGTACTATGCATGTAGCACTATTCATCGTCCCTGCCAAAATCAGCACAGATGAACATAGAAATGGCCAAAAATACTTTTAATCATAACTTCCTCAAAATAAGTCGATATCCAACTTTTCAAAGGTCTATTTTGGGTAAAATCGAATTCTCTACAACATGGAACAATCAAAATATAAAAATAATAAAGTTTAATAGATCAAAACCCAAGAAAATCGAAAATAATATAAACTTAGATCTACAAGAAAAAATCTATCAAAATGGAAAATGCCAAGTTCTAAAGTATCTTAGAATCAAATAAGGAAGAGAATGGAACAATAAAACTTGAGATCCATCATGAAGCAAGTTTACACTTGCCTAAGCTCTTTCTCTCTCTCTCTCTTCCTGGTAGGTGTAGAAGTAAATGTGGAGAAGAAGAAGAGTAATAAAGAGAGAGAATGAGGGAATGGGTTAATAAAGGATGATGGTGGTGGTAGGTAGGGGTTCTCCCCTTGGTTCATGATGAACCAAGGCAACCCAAGCCTAGCCGAACCAACCCAAAATAAACCGAGCCAAGCCAAGTGATATGCGATACAAGATAAAATACGTACATGTATTCCAAGATACATAATACGAACTACAGGCATTACAACTCTATCCACCTTAAAAGAATTCTATCCTCGGAATTTAATCAAGAGATTAGAATTGCAAGGACAAGCTATACTAATCACAAGCAAGCTATACTAATCAAGCAATCAAGAAATTATTCATGCAAGCACGGAATCGAAGGTATGAGACATAAGAAAGATATTATACCTTACGAATCAAACAGGTCGGGATATCGTGATCGGATATCATCCTCACACTCCCAAGTTGACTCACCCAAAGAGTGATGACCCCAAGCAACTCGGACTAACTTGATAGTCTTGTTCTTGAGTGTCTTCTCTCTTCGGTCCAATATAGACACAGGCCTCTCCTCATATGAAAGGCTGGTACCAATAACCAATTCCGAATGATCCAGGATGTGGCTCGGGTCCGGGATATACCGTCGCAGTTCGAATATATGGAATACGTCATGCACCTCACGTAGCGATGGTGGAAGAGTGAGACGATAGGATATATCTCCTACTCGCTCCAGAATGTCAAATGGCCCTATATACCTAGGACTAAGCTTTTCCCGCACGTCGAAACGAATGACGCCACGGTTAGGCAAAATCCTCAGGAATATATGGTCGCCGACAGAAAACTCAAGGGGGCGCCGATGAGAATCGGCGCAATTACGCTGGCGATCTTGGGCAACTCGAAGATGATCTCTGACTCTCCTGACCACCTCAACGGTCTGAGCAATCATTTTCGGACCGAGCATCTACCTCTCTCCAACATCATTCCATGCTAGCGGGGATCTGCACTTCCTATCATACAGTGCCTCGAACGGTGCCATCTGGATGCTGGCTTGGAAACTGTTGTTGTACGAGAACTCTACCAGGTGCAGGTGATCTTCCCACGAACCACCAAAGTCGAGCGTACAAGATCTCAACATATCTTCGAGAGTCTGGATCGTGCGTTCCGACTAGCCATCTGTCTGTGGGTGATAAGCTGAACTGAACTGGAGGTGAGTTCCTAAACTTTCTTGCAAGCTATGCCAAAAGTGTGACGTAAATCTTGAATCTCTATCCGAAGTGATACTGACTGGTACACCGTGCAATCTGACAATCTGTCGGAGATACATCTCCGCTAGCTGAGCCGTCGACTGACCAACTCTGAACGGGAGAAAGTGAGCCACCTTCGTGAGCCTATCTATAACAACCCAAATAGCGTCTCTGCCAGCCAGGGATCTAGGCAATCCAGTCACAAAATCTATGGTTATATGCTCCCATTTCCACTCGGGAATCGGCAATGGTTGAAGTAGTCCAGCTGGTCTCTGATATTCAGCCTTAATTTGTTGGCAGACTAGACAATGAGAGACAAACCGGGCTATCTCCTTCTTCATGCCATTCCACCAAAAGTGCTGGCGGATATCACGGTACATCTTCGTGCCACCGGGATGAATAGAATACTGCAAACTATGGGCCTCTGCCATGATCTCCTGTCTGATATCTCTACTGGGTACACAAAGACGCGTACCATGTCGAAGTGTACCGTCTTTATGGATACATAACTCTGGTCTCCGTCCTGCCTCACACTCTGCTCTGAGTTGCTGAAGCTTGGAATCTGCTGACTGTGCCATCCGGATCCTCTCGACTATAGTGGACTGAACTTGCATGCTGGCCATCAATGTCACACTGGAAGGGAGGACAACTTCTATTCCTATCTTCTGAAGATAGGCTAACAGCTCTGGTTGTGCTGTTAGGAAGTAAACTCCGGCTCTCATGCTCAATGCATCTACAACAACGTTGGCCTTCCCAGGATGATACTGCAGGTTGATGTCATAATCCACAAGCAGCTCTAGCCATCTCCTCTGACGCATATTGAGATCCTTCTGGGTGAACACATACTTCAGACTCCTATGGTCGGTGAAAATCTCCACCATATCTCCATACAAGTAGTGCCTACAAAGCTTAACTGCAAACACTACCGCTGCCAGCTCCAAGTAATGGGTTGGGTAATTCCTCTCATGATCACAAAGTTGTCGTGACGCATAAGCTATTACCTTTCCATGCTACATCAGAACACATCCTAAACCTCTGCCCGAAGCATCACAATACACCGAGAACCCTCTGGTTCCATCTGGAAGCGTGAGAATAGGAGCCGTCATCAAGCCTCGCTTCAACCTCTTAAAAGAATCCTGGCATTCTGCTGTCCAAGCAAACTGCACATCCTTGCGGGCCAACTGGGTCAATGGCACTGAAATTCGAGCAAAGTCTGAAACAAATTGCCGGTAGTAACCGGCCAATCCAAAAAAACTACAGACTTCTGCCACTGTGCTAGGTACCGGCCACATTTCAATGGCCACAATCTTCTGGGGATTCACTTCTACTCCTCCTCTGGTGATGATATGACCCAAGTATGAAATGCGATCGAGCCAGAACTCGTATTTACTAAACTTGACATACAGCTGGTGCTCTCTGAGAATCTGGAGGACAACTCGAAGATGCTGCTCATGCTCCGCCTCACTCTTACTGTAGACCAGAATGTCGTCTAGGAATACAATCACGAACTGATCCAAATAAGGCATAAAGATACGATTCATGAGGTCCATGAATACTGCCGGCGCATTGGTTGCTCCAAATGGCATCACAAGGAACTTCCAATGCCCATATCTCGATCTGAACACTGTTGTCGGGATGTCCTACTCTCTGACTCTGATCTGATAGTATCCTGATCGCAAGTCGATCTTCGAAAATACTGACGCCCCTCTGAGTTGATCAAACAAGTCATCTATCCTCGGGAGAGGGTATCTGTTCTTGATTGTCACTGAGTTCAAGGTACGATAATCTACACATAATCTGGACGTACCATCCTTTTTTTTCACAAGAAGCATCGGGGCTCCCCAAGGCGATCCACTAGCACGAATAAATCCCTTGGTTCTGAGTTCTTCAATCATCTTGTACAATATCTCTAGCTCTGATGGCGCCATCCTGTATCTCTCTGACATTAGGGGTGTTCCGGGAATCAAGTCGATGGTAAACTCGATCTCTCGCTTTGGTGGCATCCCTGGAAGCTCTTCTGGAAAAACATCTGGAAACTCCTCGACTATCCGAGGCAACTGCACTACTGCTACTTCCATCCGCAATACTGGAGAAGAAAGTTCAACTTCGCCTCGGGAGAAGAAAAACTCCGGCTCGCCTAGAATGCTAAAAATAATCCTGCCAATGTGGCAGTCTATCCTAGCATACTGGTCCCTTAACCAATCCATCCCTAAGACCACATCATAATCGGCCATCGGGAACTCTATCAATCTAGTGGGGAATTCTCTACCGCTAACTACGATCCGATACGAGAAAAACACTCTATCTACTCCCACAAGTCCGTTACCAGTAAGTATATTGAGCCTTACAGATAATGACTCAGGCTCCAGTCCTACCCGTGTCGCGAATCGTGCAGACATAAATGAATACGATACACCAGAGTCAAATAATACTAAAGTTGGAAAGGTGTTGATGAGAATAGTACATGCCACTACCTCACCTGGTGCTATTCCTTCTTCTTCCATGGTCAAAGCCAGCACTTGACCATGTCCTCTGGGTGCGGGTCCCCTCTGCTGAAAATTCTTCTGCCTGCTCTGGATCAGGGCTTGGGCTTGGGCATACTGTTGCGGTCTCTACTGCTGGAATGCCTGGGCCTGCATCGGCAATGGCCTCGGGAACGGATACTGTATCTGCTACTGCTGCTGCTGCTGGATTGGTGCTGGTCTTCTAACAAAAGGACTATAGAAGGCCGATGAACTCTTCCTGTTCAGACAGTTCCTAACCCTGTGGTCCGGGGGTACCACAAACCAAGCACAAACCCTGTGCTCTGCGACACTCTAATACCACATGCCCTGGCTTTTCGCAGTGTGAACATCCTACTGCGGAAGACTGCTTCTGCTTCTGCTGCTGAGGGTGCATCGGGGTGGAATGCTGAACCGACGTCACTGAGGCCGCCCACCTCGGAGCTCTAATGGTCAAAGCCCTGGCTGCCGGGGCTGGTACTGATGACTGATTCATCTGGCCGTGAGATCGCTTCCGACCTCCGGTCCTATCCACGATCCTTTGGGTGGTATATTCATGCCTCCGGGCTGCTCTCAACACTGCATCAAAAATTTGATGCTCAAACTGTTCCACCGCCAATAAAATCTCTAGGTGGAGCCCCTGCTGGAACCGCTGGGCTCTATCGAACTCGGTTGCCACCAAGGTGGGAGCAAACTGACTAAGCCTGGAGAACTCGGCCGCATATCCATCGACCGTCCTGCCCATCTGCTTCTGATTGGTGAACCTCGTCTGTAGATCGTACCGGGCTACAGCATCGAAGTACTTGGTCTGGAATCTCTTTCTGAATACTGCCCATGAAATAGGGGCCACTAATCCATCGGCCTGCGCCATCCACCAGCTGCGAGCAAGATCTAGTAACTGTAGGCGCACTACGGCCACCTTCTCGTTCTCTGGAGTCCTGGCTGCTTCTAGAATCACCTCTGTGTCCTGAAGCCAAGCATCTGCAGCGATCGTATCTTCACTGCCGTCGAAGAAGGGAGGGTTCAAGCGCTTGAAGCTGTTGGCCGCGCTATTACCTTGATGACCTCCTCTGGTCAAAGCGTCTGCCATCGCCTGGTGCAAGGCATCTCCTCGACGATCCTGGGAAGCTAATAGGGACCTGATGAGACCCACCAAAGTGCCATCATTAGGCTCCGCGGGCTGGACGGGCTGAACTGGTAGTTCCTTTCGGTAGGCATGACTCTGGAGGCTACTCCTGAATGTTGGGCTTGATCTCCAGGTTGCTTCTGGTCCGCAGGAGGTGCTCCGTCTTGCTGATCGGTAGGTCCGGAAATAATGCCGCTGAAGAAGACGACATAGGGAACAATAAGGAAGGACCAGAACAGATCAACGATTCAAATATGTAATCAAGTCAAGATTCTCAGGGATTTAAAAATATGAACAGAGATCAAGGGCAAGTACTGATTGAGACATCTATTTGGTAAACCCTCACATATCTTAATTTACAAGACCTGCATGGGCTACCACTAAAACCATGTCACGCCCCAGAACCAGAATACTAGAGAGCGGGGGCAGACATAGCCAGCTACGTATAATGAAATGGAATCCACGTCACTATACGGTCACGACTGTCTAAATATATGAGGGTTTAACTACAATCCATCAGTCTCCTATGGTCAAGAACAAGTCTATTGTCTCAATCACAAGCAAGTAGTAAAAGTCACAAGATATTAGAGCATCAATATACAATAGTAAGGCATCCCATACATTATATATTGGATGATCATGAAGCTAGTCGTACAAAATGTCAGGACTAGCAAGAGTTTTAGTCAATACATAATCAACCCTAGGATTTGTCAATCATGTTACAGCCCGTAGGCAGACAGTAAATAATGGTACAATACGAACTAACACGTTCTCGCCGGCTAAACGCCTCAAAAGAATAATTTTATAAATAGAGTGGGAGAACAAAAGAAACCCACTCGTTGTCCTGGTTACGCCTGGTGGTCACCATCGGGCTGCAAGATAGGTGGATCCTCTGGTGCTACTCCGATATCTGGCCACACAAAACCAGCTGGGTCAGACCCCAGAAAGAGCAAGTACCACAAAGGAGGCTTCACTTAGGAACTAAAACCAGCATATCACAATAGAATATTAAAGATAATAAATAAAGAAATGATAATAATAGAGATAACAACAGTAAACTGAGTACGAAGAAACTATTCAAGTAGCCAGGTCACAACCCTTAAACCAAACAAAGACCGGGGTTGCAGCCCTTCACCTGAATAGAAACCCATCTCAAATACTATTGGTACAGTAAAAACAATAAACGAAGAGAGGACACAGAACTGCTCGGAAGCCAGGTTACAACCCTTAAACCAAAGAAGGACCGGGGTTGTAACCCTTCGCCTGAACAGAACTGGACCTCTGATCTTTATTGCTAAGGCCAGCATAATTAATCATGGTATTAAGGTAAGGTAAAACATGACGAACATGGCATGGAATTGCAATAAGACAATAAACGAAGAGAGGACACAGAACTGCTCCGGGAGCCAGGTTACAACCCTTAAACCAAATAAGGACCGGGGTTGTAACCCTTCGCCTGAACAGAACTGGACCCCCGATCTTTATTGGTAAGGCAAGCATCAATAATCATGTCATGTCACAATCTTGTACAGGATCAGGATAAGACTAAGCTGGAATAAACTATATCCAATCAATCACGGCCAATCAAGAGTACGGCTTGATACTTTTAACTAACTAGGGTTATCACAGGCTTAGTTACTGGCAAGATGCAATAAGATTATCCCAACATCCATAAGCCATGCAGACCATCCGGTTATCCAGGTCGAATGTCCGTTTGTGAGGAATGCAACACGTGACTGTGTGCTAGAAATGTATCCTACTCGTCGGTAGGCTACAAGTCCACCTAATGCGTCTAGATAACGGGATTGCATGTAGCTGGGAACCTCTTCATGTCTACTGAATTATTTTAGTTTATTAGTCTTAGTCAATTGCTGTAGGTATCCCTGACCGTGGTACTCAGGGATCCCTATCATAGATATGATCCAAGACAGTACTGGTTTATTTGTATAAACACAATCGCCCACGGTATCCAGGTCGTTCCTACTTGTCATGTCAGGCTAGATGTCGTAACAGCATGTCGAGATATATCATGTCAGTTTACTTGCCAAGAGTGTGCCACAGCGGGCCACTATCGTATTCTATTCTTACATTATCATGAATGAGAATAATTGCATAAAATAACTAATAACATATTCTTGAAGTCAAGGAAAAGATCTATAACTTTCATGTTGGGAGTTAGGAGAAATTCTGGCCACAATTCAGCCAAACAGGACTTAAAACAGCCAAAATATGTACTATACGGCACTATTCAGCACTATGCAGCACTTCCATATGCGGCTGGACACTATGCGGCACTATGCAGCACCTTTATGCGGCTCAGCACTATGCAGCACCCTTATGCGGCTCGGTACTATACAGTACCCTTATGCGGCTCGGCACTATGCAGCACCCTTATGCGGCTCGGCACTATGCAGCACCCTTATGCGGCTCGGTACTATACAGCACTCTTATGCGTCTCGATACTATACGGCACTATGCAGCACCCTTATGTGGCTCTATACTATGCAGTACTCTTATGCAGCTCGGCACTATGCAGCACCCTTATGTGGCTCGGTACTATGCAGCACCCTTATGCGGCGCTATGCATCACACTTATACAGCTCGGTACTATGCAGCACACTTATGCGGCTCGCCACTATACGGCACTATGCAGTACCCTTATGCAGCTCGGTACTATGCAGCACCCTTATGCGGCTCGGTACTATGCATGCGGCACTATTCAACGTCCCTGCCAAAATCAGCACAGATGAACATAGAAATGGCCAAAAATGCTTTTGGCCGTAACTTCCTCAAAACAAGTCGAAATCCAACTTTTCAAAGGTCTATTTTGGGTAAAATCGAATTCTCTACAACATGGAACAATCAAAACATAAAAATAATAAAGTTTAATAAATCAAAACCCAAGAAAATCGAAAATAATATAAACATAGATCTACAAGAAAATATCCATCAAAATGGAAAATGCCAAGTTCTAAAGTATCTTAGAATCAAGTAAGGAAGAGAATGGAACAATAAAACTTGAGATCCATCATAAAGCAAGTTTGCACTTACCTAAGCTCTTTCTCTCTCTCTCTCTCTTCCTGGTAGGTGTAGAAGTAAATGTGGATAAGAAGAAGAGTAATGAAGAGCGAGAATGAGGGAATGGGTTAATAAAGGATGATGGTGGTGGTAGGTAGGGGTTCTCTCCTTGGTTCGTGATAAACCAAGGCAACCCAAGCCTAGCCGAACCAACCTAAAATAAACCGAGCCAAGCCAAGAGATATGCGATACAAGATAAAATACGTACATGTATTCCAAGATACATAATACGAACTACAGGCATTACATCTTCTGAGATCTCTACATCTACTGCATGTGTTTTTCTTTGAATGGAAGTAGGGATTGTTGCCTCTTCTTTATGAACAGACTCGGCCTGATGCCGAGACTGCGAGCGAGTAGTGACTCTTTCTGAAGAGTCCACGACGGTCTTCTTCTTTAAGACAGGAGAAGATGTTTCTTCTGTCTTCCTCTTCTTTTCCTTGATCGAAGATCTTACAACTTTCAGAGAGACATGTAGCGGTTCGTAGACTTCTTCGGGAAAGTTGGCTTCCCTCGAAGCTTCTAGAGGTACATCAGCTGGCTCGTGCTCTTCATCATTACCAGGAAGTACCATAACAGGTGCTCCTTTTTTAAATCGAGTTGCCGTCGTAAAGCTGTCTGCTAGATTGAAGTTCTCAGCAAAAGTATTTGTTGATGTGTAAAAGATCGAGTAGGTATACAGCATGCGAGGGCCACGATCGTTTTTCGTCGGCATCGAGAATGTAGTCCTTGTGTCATAGGCATTGTAATATGCCCAAGCTCGGGCTCCATCAATTAAAAAACCTTTTCCCTGTAGGCATGTTATAGCATTACCTATATGAAATTGGTCATAACCGAATTGGAGTGCAAATCGGCTGGGGGGATAAGGCTCGAGATAACATTCCTCTTCGAACCGGTACACCAATTGTGATGGCCGAATTATCCTCAGCCAGTCGAAAGCTGTATGGCCCAACGGCTGCATTCTCATAGAGTCGACGAGGTTTGTTGACATATGCTCATAACCAACTGGAGGGGGAACACAATAAAAGTTTCATCCCTTGCCGAGATTCAGAGTTCGCCGACAGTCTCTCAAAGTGGTGTAGATCCACTTATATTCCGAAAATCTTCTCAAAAAGCTACCATCCACTGCCCCTATGTTAGGATTCATCAAAGAAGGATGGTGTAAAAGCAGACATCCAAACAGATAGGTGTATGGCAGTTCCAGCCGAGAAAAACTTCCCTTCTCGCCTTTTTCTCGAATCATCGAATCAACGAAAAGGCGGAGGCCGGCATTCACCCTACATGTCATTGCTGACAGTAGATCCATCCGATAGCTGAAAACCAGATGGACAGCAGCAAATAGTACACCGCGATGAAAGTGGTCAACTGTACTGGCCCCAGGAATGACATATCATCGAAGCCAATAAGTGAGAAAACCTGCCAGCTGGGCTTCCTTCGACATGGGTCTGTAGCCCATCCTCATGTAGCTTTCAATGATATCATCTTTCTTAAAAGGAGGATATTGAAGATCATCCTCAATCTTGATATCCATATCACCATATGTCTCCATCAGCTCTATCACTTCACTATTACTAAGTGGTCTGAAGAAGTTGGAATTACAGTTTTCATGCTCTTTGGTCTTTTTCTCAATGATATAGTTAAGGAAAAGATACGGCAACCATTTGGTGGAATAGCAGGTGCCAGCTGTGCCACTTTTGTAATATAGAGAGCAAATCTTGTAGTGGCAGAGGAGTTCTTCAAAGACAGCTACCATATCAGCATTCTCCTGGCGCAGTCTGTCCAACTCATCGTTTATCGGGACAAACTCTTCATAGGGGATGTCCCCCATTGGCAGGTAAGAAATATACTTTATCTCGTGCAAAGCTAATCCAATCTCTCCGTGTGGCGTCATAAAAGTCCCAGTCCTGTAGTTGTATCTCTCCGCCAACGCAAGGAATAGATGCGTATTAGGAGGGAAGCCATAAACAGTGGCGTACACTGCTTGCTACAGATCAATCTCCTTGACCCGAGCTTCAAATTGGACCAATATCCAATTGGTTATACAGATCCATCTCTTATTATCTGGATTCACAAGACCTGTCAGCCGCAGATCTTGGTCTGGATACCTCCCTTCCACCTTCGCAAACTTGTTTGCGAATATTGGAGTTCTCACTGGAAGTAGCAGGGAAGAATCTTTCGGCGGGATGCAACCGAATTTTAATCCTCTGAGTAAGGAGCAATGACGCTCAGAGGAACTATAGAACATATTTTTGTGGTCTGGTCCCTTCTTAACACAGATATTTCCCGCTCGGGCTTGCTGCAGCGGAGTTATGTCCCATTCCATTCTTCTGGGATAACTCGCAAAAGCATATCGGGACAAAGGAAGGCATCTAGAGATCTCTGGTAGAAGTATCATCTTCTCACCCCTCTGGAAAATCTTCTGTTCCATGCGAGGTCTCGACTGAGAATTCTTGTCAAGAGCCTCACCAAACAAGAATAGAGGCTTCTTATGGGTGACTGCATCAGCAGTCTGAAGAGGCTGCCCGTTCATTAGACCCAGTAAAGTGTCATTATCTTGTGCAGTCAGGATAGCCTGCCGAGAGGACGGTAAGGCGTATTGAGGAAATGACACATGCGAGAGATCTTCCTTGTATTCAGGTTCAGACAGGGATCCTGCAAAAACTTTATAGTTGGGATCTTCCCTGAGGTTAACTGCATCAATAAAGAAGGCAAAGATCAGTATATGCAAAATCAAAAAAGTTTCTTCAGAAGATCATCAATTTGTGCTGTGTGAAACAAGTTATCAGATTGCGTCAACACAGTCAGCTTGTGCAAGCTATCAGATTGTGCCAGCACAGTCAGCTTGCTCAAGTTATCAGATTGCACTAGCACAGCCAACGTATGTAAGATGTCAGGTTGCGCTAACATACTTGCGTAAAACATCAGTTTGCGCTGGCACAACCAACTTGCGCAAATCGATGGATTGCATCGAACATTTTGTCAGCGCTTTCCAACCGATTGCTCAAGAGTATAGTTTTCATAAAAATGAAAACTATTATATATGCAGCCGAAACCCTAAACAGGGAGGCGTAAATACCATCAATCTCTAAAAAGAGAGAGGTATGAAGGTCGAAAAACATCAAAAACCCTAAAAAGGGTTTCGATCATAGTTCGTCATTTACCTTGAAGCGCTGGTGTAACACCCAATTTTCCAGATAAGGGTAATTTTAAAATTTTATAATTTGTTTCTTTTAGTAATGATATTTAAATCATGATATAATTTTTGGTGATTTTTAATCATTTTTAAAACTATTTTAAATCATGACTTATGATTTTTGTGTTTTGATAGTGTAACCGTAGAGATTATCTACCCTAGAGCCTAGCCATGTGATTAGAGTACTTTATTATTTTTAGCTTGAGGGTATTTTGGTCTTTTTGAATTAATTGAATTTATTATATATTTATTTGGAATTTAATATAATTAATGGGATGGTGTGATTTTAATATCATTTAATTGATTGCCTTGTGTTGTGTTTAGCCTAACCTAGATTGACCTAACCTAGATTAGTCATACCTAGACTTAGCTAGCCATGGTTAGTGATGGTTAGTATTGATTTGTTTTGATTTAGTCATGATTGTTAGAGTTAACTAGGTTGCATTTAAGTCATATGTGAAACCTACGTTGTAGGCCCTTGATTTGACTAGGAGAAATGATAGCCCTAGATCAAATCCCAAAAACCCTAACCCTAATATCCTATGGCTGGTCACTTAGGGCATGTCCCTATAAAATCCCTCTCAACCACTTGCCTCCTTTTGTTCATCTCTTCATTTTGTAAGAACAAGGTTAGCCTCCATTGAAACTTCTTCCTATTTTATTCAATATTAATCCTTTTTCATCCAAACTTCTTCCATGGTGATCTAATTTGAGGTTCCTTACTGTTCTTGGAGAGAAATCTCAGGTTTGGACTAATTTGGAGAGTTTTGGCTAACTAGGAGAAATCTCCCATTTTGAAGCTTTCTTGAAGGAACAACACCTATAGGTAAATCCCTATTTCCCTCCACCAAATTTTGATTTCTTTGCATGGATAGGAAGCCCTAGGTGTCCTCTTCCTGTAGGAATAGGTTTTGCTAGGTTTCGTGTCCTTTACGTGTCCGTATCGGACACGTATCATGATGTGCGTATAGGTGTTTGATTAAATACCACAAAGGATTTTTATTTGTTATTTTTGAAAAGTGTTTGAACAAATTTGTTGATTTATATGTATATATTGATTTGCAACTGGACTGCGTTGGTTTTTGAGCCGTGTCCGTGTCCAAACAGGATACGAACACGCCCGCAGCAGCCTTAGGGCAGTGCCCTGCTACTCGAGCCTTAGTTCTCTACTTGTAGGACACTTGGACACCTAATAATTGACACAAACCTGGGGGCAACCACTGACGGCATGTCCCCAAAGTTTGGGGACATCTGGTCGAGTGTCCAGAGAGTAATCGAGCCCGCACTGACACGCGTTGTCGCACTCAGGCGGCTGTACACGAGCACAGACACGCACAAACTTGTGTTCGTGTCCTCTGTAGACACGTATTGGACACATATCAGGACCCTAGGCACTTAACCCTATCCTAGGCGAACACGTGGGTGTGTGCACGTGACACGAAGTGTCGTGTGTCGTGTCCTAGACACGTGTGCACGCGTGCACGACGCTGTCGAAGTACATAGTTCACGTGTCTGTGTTAGTTGTGATTTGGGCACGATTTTGTCTAGTTTCTTGGACACAAATGAATGCCTGGACACGTGTACACATGCTATGTTAATTACCAACTCTTATTTCAACACATTATTGTGGTTTGATTGATCGAATGAGAAATTTCCTGTAGGACTGATACGCAGTATAGTTTTTAATGTCCTGTGACTTCCATTCCTATTTTAAACTAAATTGAATGATTAAGATTCACGATTAATCATCTAAACATGTGTAATTACATCATTGTAGTGTTGTTTACTGATTATGTTGGCTTGCATTTCAAAAAAATAGGATTTCGATATTGAAAAGGCTGTTGAATGATATCATGTTACACTTCATTAATCCTGAGTTTTAATTTCCCTAAAATTGATTTGAATTCTAATGATTAGATCCCAGTTTAATTTATGAGACTCAATGTAATTTGCTATGATAAAACATCACATGTTAGTGTTGTTGAATGGGATAGATATTAGTTGGAAGGATCCTTAAACTATCAATGTTGAAATTTACTTATTTAACTGTCACTCGAATCCCAGTTTTCAAACTATTTTTTTATGATTCTTAGACTTAATGATAATCCCATTTACACATTGCTAGTTAACTGTTAGCTATGTTTCATTTCAAATGGTTGCAATGGGATGTTGGATTCGAATTTGAGTTAGAAAGTGTGTACTGTCATTGCATAAAACTGTGACTTATTTCCTGCTATTGAATCCCTGTTTAGGAACTAACATTAAATTTTCCCCTCTTAAAACTGAGATTCGACTTTGGGATTGTTATTTTGATCTGTCACATGGTTCCAGTGGTTGTTGTGAACTGTAATGAGAGTTGAGGCTTGTGTTAACTAGCTTATATTAACTGCCATCTGAAATAGCCAAAGCTGAGAACTAATGAGTGTAAATCTGAGATTTTATGAACTGAAAATAGGTTCTTGGGATTCCTGAAATGTTAATACATGTTGAATGTTTAATTCCTATGTAATGCCTGAGATTAGTTAGGAAGTTACCTGAGTTTCATTGTCTTATTTCTTCCATTCAACTGTCAACTGGGATTTAAGTTTTAGGTAAACTATCAAGGCATGTTTTCTGTCACTGTTTCCATTTCCATACCTGAGATGGGATTTAGCATATAACTGAGATTTCGTGTGTGTGGAATTGAGTTGATTTATAATTGAATGTTTACTGATATTTAAGTACTAAAACCTGAAATGTTTGTTACTGAATTTTTAGTTTATGAAACCTGGGATAGAATGAGATTCACATGTAAATGATAGGCTTTGATTCCCCAATATTGTATGGGTAAAACCTGAGATGTGATGAATTGAGTTTTGAGTCTTGATTAAATGTGTTATCTGAGTTTTCAAATGTGAATTTGATTCACTGTTAAGTAGAAAACTGAAATGGTTTTGATACATACATGTGTATACCTATGGGTTTGACTGTTAAGTATAAAAATCTGAGAATTTATTCTCTTAATACTGAACTGATTCCCTTTTCCTTTCCTAATAACTGTGAATGGAACTGATAGCTAAACCTGAGATTCATGTTTCCTTCTTAACTGAAATGTATTCCAGTTTTCACATTGTTAATGCCACTGATTTCCTCTAGTGATTCACTGTTTTCCAGTTTATGCCATGTACACTGATTTTTCCAAATAGCCTTCACTGTTTTTCTTCTAATGCTACACTGTTTTTGCATTGACACATGAAAACATACATTTCCTAATATGCCCTATTTTCCTATTTTCCCTCACGCACTCAATTATATCAGTGTGTCACTACATCACCCACAGTTTCCTGTCTTCAGGAACCTCACTGTACACAGGTTCTAGCCTCCACTATCTTCAGGATATCTTGACACCCACCCACACTCAAGTGATACTCTCACCCTCACACCATATCACTCATACACACTCTATGTGACACTATCACCTAGGGTTCACTCTCACACACCCCACCACATTGCACCTTCCTTTCTCTATATATATGTGAAGGTATATATATATATATAATTGTGGTGTATATATATATATATATATATATATATATATATATATATATATATATATATATATATATATATATATATATATATATATATATATATATATATATATATATATATATAATATATATATAAAAAAAAAATATATATATATATATAATATATATATATATAAAAAAAAAATATATATATATATATATATATATATATATATATATATATATATATATATATATATATATATATATATATATATTTTATATATATATATATATATATATATATATATATATATATATATATATATATATATATATATATATATATATATATCCTATATGTTATATAATGTGTGTGTACTATTATATATATTATATATAAATGTATGTGTGGTATACACATAGGTAGCCTATATATATATATATATATATATATATATATATATATATATATATATATATATATATATATGTGTGTGTGTGTGTGTGTGTGTGTGTGTGTGTGTGTGTATCCTATATTAGAGTGTATTATATTATATATATATATATATATATATATATATATATATATATATATATATATATATATATATATATATATATTGTTGTGTAGATTGTGATATGGTTGGGTTATAGGCATGATATAGCCTATAGCCTAGGGCTCTTAGCCTATGGTTGTGGTTTGAATGCCAGTATAGAGTCTAGTTAGACTTGTATAGCCTTGTTTAGACCTAGAATAGACTAGTTAGACTAGTATAGACTTGTTTGGCTTAGGCTTGACCTAGTTTGACCAGTCTAGTTGACTAGAGTTGACCGAGAGTTGACTTTGGTCTAGTTTGACCTAGACAGCATGCAGATGCATAGTAGATTACATTTATTATTCCCTGTATACATCTTAACTTGTCTTGCTCTAAATAGGAGTCAGGTACCTCATCTCGGACAGTACATTTACTTCAGACATTCAAATACGAGGCAAGTATATTCTCTGACCATTTCATACTTGCCTGGATTTACATTCTTGCTCTAGATTATTGTACTTGATGCTGACACGATTGTTATCACGGATTGGTACTATAGATCTTCTTTTAGAATGTTATCCCCTGTATTCACTAAATACATATTGTGATGTACGTTTCACTTACATATTGTATTTATTGAATACCCATATCTTTGTATACTCATTGTGCATATTGTACTCTCATTATCATATGAGTTCCAGGGATAGACCATTGTACACTATTGTATAATATTGTATAACCATTGTATAACATTGTACATCTATTGTATAATATTGTACATCCATTGTATAACATTGTATACTATTGTATAAGATAACGTAATTGGAGTAGATCCTTGTGTATTGATTGGGAAGGGTGAGTAGAATTGGTTATGTACTCAAATCCTATTGTACAATGTTGTATAACTATTGTATATGTCTATTGTACATCCACGTACAATGGAGTTACCATTGCATTGTCCTAGACCGTTTACATAACCATATTGTACTCTAAATCACAGTTGGCTTACAGTTCTTACTTATCATATATAGATATTTCCTGTTATCAAATCTCTACTATTTTTTATTGTAACACCCAGTTTCTAAAATGAGGGTAATTTTGAAATTTTGTATTTTAATTTATTTAATTATGATATTTAATTAATAATATGATTTTGGTAATTTTTAATCATTTTTAAACCATTTAAATCATGACTTGTGATTTTGGTGCATTGACTAGTGTAGCCTTAGACTGTTGACCTAGAGCCTAGTCATGAGATTAGGATGTTTGATTTGTACATTTTAGCCTAGAGGATACTTGGTAATTTTGGGGATTTATTTAAGTTAATAGGATTTGTTAAAACTTATTGAATGTATGTGAACAATTGCTTGGTAGGTGATGTGTTTAGCCTAACCTAGAAGGACCTACCCTAATAGATTGGACTAACCTAGATTAGCCTTGGTTAAGTTGAAGGTCATGCTAGCATTGACTAAGGTTGGTTAGTCATGATTTATGACTTGACTAGTCATGACTAGGATTAGTCATAGTCTTGAGTTGGTATAGCTAAAACCTAGAATCTATATGGACCATAGATCCTTAGTGGGAGATTGAGAGCCATAGATTGGGCACTAAACCCTAGGATGACCAGCCATATAGTAGTTTTCTCCCTATATAAACCTTCATGAAGAACTCTTGCCTCTTTTCTTAACATTCTTGCAAGTCTTGAAGAAAGAGAGGTATAGACTCCTTCCCCAATCCATAGTTCATCCATTTTTGATCCTTTTTAGCTCTAATCTTTTGTAATAGCACCTAACCAATCCCTACTTTCTGTTCTTGTGGAGCAAACCCAGCCTAGGGGCAATTTGGGAGCCTACATTGCTAGGGAAACCTCTCAGCTTTGGGGAAATTCTGGAGGCTGGGAAGACACTCAGGTATAACCCTAAAAACCCATTAAAACTCTAGATTTTATTGCATATTCATGTAACCCTAGGTGTCCACCTCAACCTGACCAAGTTTGGTACCTTATTGTGTCGGATACGTGTCCGTATCGGACACGTATCAGTCGTGACTGTGAGTATTGGTTGAATGCTGGAATGAATTCATTCCTTGTTATTTTTGAATTCTTTTTGAATAGAAATCTTGGTTTTAATATTGCTCAATGATTTCTTAATCTCTGAGGTGATTTTCGTGTCCCCTTGTGTCGCATTTTGGTGTTGGACACGGCCTGTGCACAGCCCACATTTTCTCCTGCTACCCGAACCTTACTGTGGCCACGACACGGGGTCTTTTGATCCGAAATTTTGTATGGGTAGAGGGGCATCGACTGACTCCCTGCTCCCAAAGTTTGGGAGTGCCTCGTGGCCTGTGCGCGGAGAAATCGGGGCCGTACTGGCCGCGCGCTGTCGCGCACAGGCGTTTGAACACTTGCACAGACACGTACGAACACGTGTCTGTATCCTCTGTAGACACGTTGTGGACACGTATCAGGCTATCCCACGTGTAGCCCTACCATAGGCGACCATATGGGTGTGTGTACGTGACACGAAGTGTCGTGTGTCGTGTCCTACACTCGAGTTTTTAGTGGTGGCCCATGCAGGTCGAGTTTATGTAGTGGTATTCGAATTAGAGTATCACTACAGCCTGTAGTAGGATTAGGATATTTTTTTAAAGGTACTCAATCATACTAGGAAAAAACTCATATCAAATTCATGCCATCTCAGTTCTTGCTGATATTGTTCTCCTTGAATATAACTGTCCTCCTTTGCTATTTCGACTCATTCTCAGCAATTGTTTGTTTGATATGTCTTCAGGATGGTGGAGACGCGATTACAGCGTACCATTCATGGAGATACTGTAGAGGGGACTGCTACCTCTCAGCCAGTTCAGCAGGGTCGGGAGGCTACAGCTCCTGCCACCTCTGCTCATATTGGGACTTCAGCAGTAGCAGCAGCAGCTGAGGGTATGCCTTCACCAGTTCGGAGGCAGGACCCAGTCATTCCAGAGGATCCTTTCCAGCCGCCACCGCCTCCAGGATATGTGGACGCAGCTCAGATGTTCGCGTATTTCCAGCAGTTCATGGACCGACAGCAGGCTCGACAGGATAGAGGCATGGAGTTGGCCGTCACGACAGCCGCAGCTCGACCAGTGGTTCAGCAGCCGAAGACACCGGGGATCGAGCAGTTTCAGAAGATGAGCCCCCGAGACTTTTTGGGGACAGAGGGGATCCTATATGCCGATGAATGGATCGAGCATATGGAGGAGATCTTCCGCTTGGCCAGGATTCCAGCAGACCTTCAGATCGAGGCACAGCTAGCCGGATGCGAGACCTTGCTCGCACCTGGTATCAGTCGGACCCCAGGGTGGGGGTACCAGGGCAGACTTGGAAGCAGTTCAGGGGCTTCTTCAAGAAGAAGTTCTTCCCATATTCAGCAGTCAGAGCCTTGGAGACGCAGTTCGAGAACTTGGTCCAAGGGAGCCTCTCAGTAGAGGAGTATGCGGGAGAGTTTGGCCGTCTTGGCAGGTTTGTTGAGGGGTTGAGCGAGACGGCGAAGGCCCAGAGGTTCCGGAAGGGTCTGGTCAAGGAAGTCAAGTCCTTGACTAAGGGCAACAGGGATGCCACATTCGAGGAGATTCTGACGGGAGCCTTATTGGCAGAGGATGATCTAGAGCTTAGGCTCAAGAGAGGGCGAGACCCAGTTGGGGGCAGCAGCAGCGGAGGACCGGCCAAGAGGCCGCACGTTCAGCATGAGTTTCAGCAGCAGTATCAGCAGCCGATGGCCTATTTCCAGCAGCAGCAGCAGAGGCCTGTTCAGTATCAGGGACAGAGACAGTTACAGTATCAGCAGACACCCAGGCAGCAGCAGAACATTGTGTGCAACTTCTGCAAGAAGCAAGGTCATGGGTGGGACGACTGCAGGAAGAGGCTGGGTATGTGTTTACTTTGCGGATCAGTGGAGCATCAGTGTAGAGAGTGTCCCAAGAACCCGACACCATTGGCTCAGGTAGCACCAGGAGCTAGAGCTCCGGCAGGACAGCAGAGGGGACCACCATTGCAGACTCAGCAGCAGAGGTTCGTCCAGCATCAGCAGCAGGCCAGGGGAGGCCAGCCAGGGCGAGCTTTCGCCATGACAGCCGAGGATGCTCAGGCCATTGGAGATCTAGTTGCAGGTTCCGTTTTTGATTCAATTCTGCAATTCCTATATTGAAAATTCAGTTCCATCTATTCCTATCTGCTGCTTCATTGTTGATAAGTTCGATCTGGTGTTTCTTATGATTTAATTTTCTTCTGAGATAAGTCGTATGGGCTAGGTCGCCTCGATTATGAGATTTTAGAATCCTCTAGGGTCATGCTAGCAGGCATAGTGAGGACATATAGTCGGACTATGGATGTATTTCTCGGGTGTGGGAATTTAAGGTTTTCGCCGCCAAGCGCGCGGCAATGCAAAAATTTTAAAAACCACAATTCTAGAGGTATGTACCATAGTTGAGGACTCTGTGATTATCATAGCCTTGCTCACTGGCATGACAGAGATTCTGAGTATCATGGTTTTGGACAGACGCATATGATTATCTGACGGTATGTTTGAGACTCTGATTGTGGGATGTTTGACCTAGAAGGACTACTACCATTTTAATTTCGAGGACGAAATTCTTCTAAGGTGGGTAGACTTGTAACACCCAGTTTCTAAAATGAGGGTAATTTTGAAATTTTGTATTTTAATTTATTTAATTATGATATTTAATTGATAATATGATTTTTGGTAATTTTTAATCATTTTTAAACCATTTAAATCATGACTTGTGATTTTGGTGTATTGACTAGTGTAGCCTTAGACTGTTGACCTAGAGCCTAGTCATGAGATTAGGATGTTTGATTTGTACATTTTAGCCTAGAGGATACTTGGTAATTTTGGGGATTTATTTAAGTTAATAGGATTTGTTAAAACTTATTGAATGTATGTGAACAATTGCTTGGTAGGTGATGTATTTAGCCTAACCTAGAAGGACCTACCCTAATAGATTGGACTAACCTAGATTAGCCTTGGTTAAGTTGAAGGTCATGCTAGCATTGACTAAGGTTGGTTAGTCATGATTTATTACTTGACTAGTCATGACTAGGATTAGTCATAGTCTTGAGTTGGTATAGCTAAAACCTAGAATCCATATGGACCATAGATCCTTAGTGGGAGATTGAGAGCCATAGATTGGGCACTAAACCCTAGGATGACCAGCCATGTAGTAGTTTTCTCCCTATATAAACCTTCATGATGAACTCTTGCCTCTTTTCTTATCATTCTTGCAAGTCTTGAAGAAAGAGAGGTATAGACTCCTTCCCCAATCCATAGTTCATCCATTTTTGATCCTTTTTAGCTCTAATCTTTTGCAATAGCACCTAACCAATCCCTACTTGCAGTTCTTGTGGAGCAAACCCAGCCTAGGGACAATTTGGGAGCCTACATTGCTAGGGAAACCTCTCAGCTTTGGGGAAATTCTGGAGGCTGGGAAGACACTCAGGTATAACCCTAAAAACCCATTGAAACTCTAGATTTTATTGCATATTCATGTAACCCTAGGTGTCCACCTCAACCTGACCAAGTTTGGTGCCTTATTGTGTCGGATACGTGTCCGTATCGGACACGTATCAGTCGTAACTGTGAGTATTGGTTGAATGCTGGAATGAATTCATTCCTTGTTATTTTTAAATTCTTTTTGAATAGAAATCTTGGTTTTAATATTGCTTAATGATTTCTTAATCTCTGAGGTGATTTTCGTGTCCCCTTGTGTCGCATTTTGGTGTTGGACATGGCCTGTGCACAGCCCACATTTTTTCCCTGCTACCCGAACCTTACTGTGGCCACGACACGGGGTCTTTTGATCCGAAATTTTGTGTGGGTAGAGGGGCATCGACTGACTCCCTGCTCCCAAAGTTTAGGAGTGCCTCGTGGCCTGTGCACGGAGAAATCGGGGCCGCACTGGCCGCGCGCTGTCGCGCACAGGCATTTGAACACTTGCACAGACACGTACGAACACGTGTCTGTATCCTCTGTAGACACGTTGTGGACACGTATCAGGCTATCCCACGTGTAGCCCTACCATAGGCGACCATGTGGGTGTGTGCACGTGACACGAAGTGTCGTGTGTCGTGTCCTACACTCGAGTGTATTCGTGCACGACACTGTGCAATACTGGGTGCACCCCACATGTTTGCAACGTGTTGGACACATCTGTGTCACAGTTTTTGGACACGAAACGACTCACATGACACGTGTACATATGCGACACTATTTACCAACCTTTTATTTGTAATTTTGATGATTAATTGAGTTCGATTTCTCGAATGCCCAATAGGGACTGATACTTCACTGATACCATGTTCTAAAATATTTTTTTCTAAATTTGAATTATTGGTTACCTGTCTAATGATGATAGAATGTTAATCTGAACCTACCTACATGTTTAAGATTAGTGAACATGCTAAACTATGACTGGATTGAGCATTTGGTCATTGAGGATCAATTTTTGGGTTGTTTATTGAATAGTGATACATAAACTGTCACAGTGGTTGGGTTTCTTGATCTGGACACATTTGTGTCATAGGTATGGACACATGATGGACTCTGGGACACGTACACAGTATGTAACTACATTATCAACCTGTGTTGTGGCACTTTAGTTCAATTTTGATGTTGAATTCTCATTTTTTTCCCATTTTTCTGAAACCTTAATGTCAGTTCTTCATTCCTAATTTTTCCTGATTTTCCAGATTTTGATTGGGAATATTAGCAATCATTTTAACCTAATCAATACTGTTATTTATATGTTATTTAAGCCCTAATATGTACACCTAAGTATTATCTAATGGTATGAGGAATTTGGGTTTGTTTTGATGATTGTGTGATTCAAAAACTGAGATTAAGCCTAGGACTGAAAACTGGGAAATTGTGATACTATGACAGTCCTATGTATCCTGTCATTTACCAGTTTTCAGAAATGAACTTTGGCAACTATTTTCATCCTATGTAATGCTCCTAATTGCATGTTTACATCCTAATATAGTTCTTCTATATATAGTTCTACTTATATGTCAAGTTGGGGTTGATTTGTGGTGTTTTGAATCCTAAAACTGGAAGTTGATTTAGGGACTGTTTTGAACTTTTTTTTTGGGTTCCCCTAGGTGAATATTGGACTGAGTTTGGGCATGTATTACCTGAGTTATGTTTACACTGTTTTTACCTCATGTACATTGTTGCTCACCCTCACACCCAACACTGTTTTCACATTCATTGCTCACTGTTTTCTCATAGTTGTTCACTGATTTTCACTCACACATCATACTCTCATTTGGACACCCTCAATTCCCTGTCCCCATAGCCCCTACATACCCTTTGAACACACAGGGTCCTGTCAAATTGGACAGCCCCTCTCTCACTATTCACTCACCCTCACATCACTCAAGTTCACACACACTCTCATCCTCTCTCACACCATTCACTGTTCATGCTCACATTCACACACACACCTTCATTCCTTGACACTCATGTTTATGACACACATACACTTGGACACATGCACACACACCCATTTGCATGATTACCTATTCCCCCTATGTATATATATGAATATATGTATATATCTATATATATGCAACCTAGGTAATATGTAGTGTGATATGGAATTGTAATCTAGTTCTTAATAACTTCCCTATATACATGTATATGTGAGTGTAATATATATATATATATATATATATATATATATATATATATATATATATATATATATATAGCCTAGTGTGACTAGTAATGAGGTATGATGTAGATAGTGTAGTGGCTTAGCCTAAAGGTAAATGTGTGATGGTTGTCTAGGCTTGTATAGCCTTGTGATTGGTGTGTGATTGCTAGACTAGGCTTGGTTAGGCCTAGTGAGACTTAGTAGACGTGTTGGGCTAGGACTTGACCTAATTGACCTAGTTTGACCAGTCAAGTTGACCAAGAGTTGACTTTGGCCTAGATTGACCTAGAATCATGTAGAATGCATAGTAGAGCTTTATTTTATCATTTTAGACTTGTTGTGACTTGTACTGTTCTATAGGAGACAGACACCACTCCTCGGACAGTATATTCTCTTCAGACACTCAGGCTATCAGGCGAGTACATTCTCTGACCGTTTCATACTTGTATGGATTTACATTCTTGCTCTAGATTACTGTACTTGATGCTGACACGACCGTTATCACGGATTGGTACTATATGGATCTCCTTTTGAGATGTTATCTCCTTGTATTCACTAAATATATATTGTGACGTGCGTTTCACTTCCATATTGTATTTATTGAATACCCATATCCTTGTATACTTATTGTGCATATTGTACTCTCATTATCACATGAGCCCCAGGGATAGACCATTGTACACTATTGTATAACATTGTACATCCATTGTACAACATTGTACACTATTGTATAAGATAACGTAACTGGAGTAGATCCTTGTGTATTGATTGGGGAGGGGGAGTAGAATTGGTTATGTACTCAAATCCTATTGTACAATATTGTATAACTATTGTATATGTCTATTGTACACCCACATACAATGGAGTTACCATTGCATTTTTCTAGCCCGTTTACATAACCAGATTGTACTCTAAAATCACATGTTCCTTACAGTTCTTACTTATCGTATTTAGATACTTCCTGTTATCAAATCTCTACTATTTTTCATATATCTTCTTCTTTCAGCATTTCATATACTTTACTCTATTGCATGCTTTATATTTCCTAACTCGATATGAACTGCGTGAGATGTTTTGTGCTCGCTCCCGTCCTGACTGGACCTGTTGAAAATTTTACAGAGGATGAGGATGAGGCCTGCATAGACACCTACTATGGGACAACTGTAGATGACATGTGTGACCCAGATTTCCAGCCTGATCCACTAGCTTAGAGACTGAGGCTCCCTAGTCTAGGTTTTACTATTTCTGTCTTCTGAGATCTGATTGTATATTCTTTCATTTCAGTTTTAGAGACTTGTATTGAGTTGGATGTTCAGTTTGTATGGCAGTAGACACTTAGACTCTTTCTCTCTGATTGTATCCTGTGGATCTTTTATTCCAGTATCTATCTATCTTTTATTTTCATCATTCTGTCTTAGATGTGATTGAGACTGTATATTGTTATGTCACCTCCATTCGGAGTGTATATACTGTACAGGTACCTTTATATTGTTAGATGATTGACTTAGGACAGCGTTCTACCGCCGACACTGCGGCGTAGGCTGGGCGTTGTTACGTTCTCGTACCCTCACAGTGGGTGCGGGTCGTGACACTTATATACATTCTTCTTCAGCATTTCATGTACCTTACTCTATTGTATGCTTTATATTTCCTAACTTGATATGAACTGCGTGAGATATTTTGTGCTCGCTCCCGTCCTGACTGGACCTGTTGAAAATTTTACAGAGGATGATGAGGAACCCTGCACCCCTTACTTGGAGCTTGCCTAGTTGACACTCGCGACCTGGACCCCTGGGGAGGTTCAGACAGCTGCTCAGGATGATACCTTGCATAGTGTAGATAGCTTAGACTGTTCTTTCTTTTCGTGTTTAGCTGTTGTCTTTATTTTCAGAGTTGTATATTTTAGAGATGTTGAGACTGGTAGTTGTTGAGACTCTGTTATTTCATTCTACTGTACCTCAGTTGAGGATTTCTTATCTATTTCTATCGTGCTACATTCTACCTTAGATTGTGATTGAGTTGTACCTCTGTGTTGGCCTCCTTTTGGAGAGTACATTCATGTTATGTAGTTATAGTTCATGACCTAGAATAGCGTTCTACCGCCGACACTACGGCGTAGGCTGGACGCTATTACGTACTCGTATCCTCACGGTGGGTACGGGTCGTGACACATTTTTAGTGGTGGCCCATGCAGGTCGAGTTTATGTAGTGGTATTCAAACTAGAGCATCACTATAGCCTGCAGTAGGATTAGGATATTTTGGAGGTACTCAATCACAATAGGAAAAACTCTTAATCAGATTCCTTTTGTCTAAAATTGTTGCTTACTGACTTCCCTTGAATATAAACTGTCCTTCTTTGAATTTTCGCTTCATTCTCAGAAATTGCTTCTGGTTTTGATCTGTTTTCATGATGGTTACGAAGATACGATCTCATTGCTTCGGTTCGGGGGATACTATCGAGAGGCTGGCTACCTCTCGTCCTGTTCATCAGGGCCTCGAGATCGCAGCTTCTGTTGTGCTGACTCAGGTTGGCATTTCTGCTACATTGGAGGTGCACCTCTGTCTGTACAGAGACTTTTTCTCGTCATTTCCGATTCTCTCAGCAATAGCGGTTCATGCAGCATCAGCAGCCGACCAGAGGAAACCAGCAGGGTGAGCTATCGTTAGGACTGTCGAGGATGCACAGACCATTGGAGATCTTGCTGCAAGTTCCGTTCTTCTTGATTCCATTCCCGAAATTGTCTTTTATAACTACCTTAAAATCCGATTCCATCTGTTCCTTGTTGATTGATTAATTTTGTTATGTTGCTCTTTTGTTATGTTTGTTTTCTTTTTTTTCTTTCTGAGAAAATCATATGGGCTAGGTCACCTCAGTTATGGAGTCTAGAATCTTCGATGGTCGTGTTAGTTGGCATAGTGGAGACATGTAGTCAGATTTCAGATGTATTTCTCGGGTATGGGAATTTAAGGTTTTAGAATTCGCCGTCGCATGCGGCAATACGAAAATTTTAAATACCATGAACCTAGAGATACATACCTTAGTCAAGGACTCTGTGATTATTGTAGCCTTGCTCACTATCATGATGAAGACTCTGGACAACATGATTTTGGACAGACGCATATGATTAACAGATTGTATCTTGAGAAGTTTTTAAACATCATACCCTTTTGATTGTTATAAATGACTTAGGAGTAGGGATATTTTAGTTTTATAGAGCTTATTCATAGGTAGTACCTTCATAGTATAATGATATGGTGACTTGTAGGGTATCTGTACCCTAGAGGTGATAGTTAGCATTGGTGCTAGAATAGTAACCCATTGCAGATAATTCTCCTGTTATCTATAATACCAACTAGTTTACACATATAGGATGTTAGTATGCCATACAACCTTGATGATTATTTATTATTTTTCTTTACCCTTCCAGTGAGGCACCCAGTGACCAGAGCCTGTCCTTGAGTATAGTTGTAGTTCACCTAAGACTGAGAGGCCTATATACATATAGATTGCAGATGATATACTTAGGATATATGTGATGGGTTGTTGTTCTTGAGCTTATGTATATGTGGTATTTGGGATTGGTGTGCTTAGCTTGTAGGTATTTAGTTATGGGTAACTTGATAGGATTGGGAAGTTAAGAGCTAGCCTATTATAGAGTTTCTCTTTTGCCAAATTCTAGTTGCCAAAACTTAGGTAGCTAGCATAGGTAAAATCCTAAGAAGTTGACCAGCTGATGACCAAGTACTAGGATGTTAAGAAAATTGACTAGTGATTGACCCTTGACTATGTTTGACCTAGAAGGGGGTGCGATCATCTTAATTTCGAGGTTGAAATTTTTCTAAGGTGGGTAGGATTGTAACATCCAGTTTTCTAGATGAGGGTAATTTTAAAATTTTGTAATTTGTTTCTTTTAGTAATGATATTTAAATCATGATATGATTTTTGGTGATTTTTAATCATTTTTAAAACTATTTTAAATTATGACTTATGATTTTGGTGTTTTGATAGTGTAACCGTAGAGACTGTCTACCCTAAAGCCTAGCCATGTGATTAGAGTACTTCATTATTTTTAGCTTGAGGGTATTTTGGTCTTTTTGAATTAATTGAATTTATTATATATTTATTTGGAATTTAATATAATTAATGGGATGATGTGATTTTAATATCATTTAATTGATTGCCTTGTGTTGTGTTTGGCCTAACCTAGATTGACCTAACCTAGATTAGTCATACCTAGACTTAGCTAGCCATGGTTAGTGATGGTTAGTATTGATTAGTTTTGATTACTCATGATAGTTAGAGTTAATTAGGTTGCATTTAAGTCTTGTGTGAAACCAAGGTTGTAGGCCCTTGATTTGACTAGGAGGAATGATAGCCCTAGATCAAATCCCAAAAACCCTAACCCTAATATCCTATGGGTGGTCACTTAGGGCATGTCCCTATAAAATCCCTCTCAACCACTTGCCTCCTTTTGTTCATCTCTTCATTTTGCAAGAACAAGGTTAGCCTCCATTGAAACTTAGTCCTATTTTATTCAATATTAATCCTTTTTCATCCAAACTTCTTCCATGGTGATCTACTTTGAGGTTTCTTACTGTTCATGGAGAGAAATCTCAGGTTTGGACCAATTTGGAGAGTTTTGGCTAACAAGGAGATATCCCCCATTTTGAAGCTTTCTTGAAGGAATAACACCTATAGGTAAATCCCTATTTCCCTCCACCAAATTTTGATTTCTTTGCATGGATAGGAAGCCCTAGGTGTCCTCTCCCTGTAGGAATAGGTTTTGCTAGGTTTCGTGTCCTTTACGTGTCCGTATCGGACACGTATCATGATGTGTGTGTAGGTGTTTGATTAAATGCCACAAAGGATTTTTATTTGTTATTTTTGAAAAGTGTTTGAACAAATTTGTTGATTTATATGTATATATTGATTTGCAACTAGACTGAGTTGGTTTTTGAGCCGTGTCCGTGTCCAAACAGGACACGAACACGCCCGCAGCAGCCTTAGGGCAGTGTCCTGCTACTCGAGCCTTAGTTCTCCACTTGTAGGACACTTGGACACCTAATAATTGACACAAACCTGGGGGCAACCACTGACAGCATGTCCCCAAAGTTTGGGGACATCTGGTCGAGTGTTCAGAGAGTAATCGAGCCCGTACTGACATGCGCTGTCGCGCGCAGGCGGCTGTACACGAGCACAGACACGCACAAACTTGTGTTCGTGTCCTCTGTAGACACGTATTGGACACATATCAGGACCCTAGGCACTTAGACCTATCCTAGGCGAACACGTGGGCGTGTGCACGTGACACGAAGTGTTGTGTGTCGTATCCTAGACGCGTGTGCACGCGTGCACGACGCTGTCGAAGTGCATAGTTCACGTGTTTGTGTTAGTTGTGATTTGGACACAATTTTGTCTAGTTTCTTGGACACAAATGAATGCCTGGACACGCGTACACATGCTATGTTAATTACCAACTCTTATTTTAACACATTATTGTGGTTTGATTGATCGAATGAGAAATTTCCTGTAGGACTGATACGTAGTGTAGTTCTTAATGTCCTGTGACTTCCATTCCTGTTTTAAACTAAATTGAATGATTAATATTCACGATTAATCATCTAAACATATGTAATTACATCATTGTAGTATTGTTTACTGATTATGTTGGCTTGCATTTCAAAAAAATAGGATTTTGATATTGAAAAGGCTGTTGACTGATATCATGTTACACTTCATTAATCCTGAGTTTTAATTCCCTAAAACTGATTTGAATTCTAATGATTAGATCCCAGTTTAATTTCTGAGACTCAATGTAATTTGCTATGATAAAACATCACATGTTAGTGTTGTTGAATGGGATTGATATTAGTTGAAAGGATCCTTAAACTGTCAATGTTGAAATTTCCTTATTTAACTGTCACTCGAATCCCAGTTTTCAAACTAATTTTTTTATGATTCTTAGACTTAATGATAATCCCATTTACACATTGCTAGTTAACTGTTAGCTATGTTGCATTTCAAATGGTTGCAATGGGATGTTGGATTCGAATTTGAGTTAGAAAGTGTGTACTGTCATTGCATGAAACTGTGACTTATTTCCTGCTATTGAATCCCTGTTTAGGAACTAACATTAAATTTTCCCCTCTTAAAACTGAGATTCGACTTTAGGATTGTTATTTTGATGTGTCACATGGTTCCAGTGGTTGTTGTGAACTGTCATGAGAGTTGAGGCTTGTGTTAACTAGCTTATATTAACTGCCATATGAAATAGCCAAAGATGAGAACTAATGAGTGTAAATCTAAGATTTTATGAACTGAAAATAGGTTTTTGGGATTCCTGAAATGTTAATGCATGTTGAATGTTTAATTCCTTTGTAATGCCTGAGATTAGTTAGGAAGTTACCTGAGTTTCATTGTCTTATTTCTTCCATTCAACTGTCAACTGGGATTTAAGTTTTAGGTAAACTATCAAGGCATATTTGCTGTCACTGTTTCTATTTCCATACCTGAGATGGGATTTAGCATATAACTGAGATTTCGTGTGTGTGGAATTGAGTTGATTCATAATTGAATGTTTACTGATATTTAAGTACTAAAACCTGAAATATTTGTTACTGAATTTTTAGTTTATGAAACCTGGGATAGAATGAGATTCACATGTAAATGATAGGCTTTGATTTCCTAATATTGTATGGGTAAAACCTGAGATGTGATGAATTGAGTTTTGAGTCTTGATTAAATGTGTTATCTGAGTTTTCAAATGTGAATTTGATTCACTGTTAAGTAGAAAACTGAAATGGTTTTGATACATACATGTGTATACCTATGGACAGAACCGGACTTGTATATCGACCCCGGCCATTGGACAGAACCGGACTTGTTGGATCATTGCACCACACCAGACGTAACACCAGGCAAGACACCTTGCCTTTACTGTTTAATTTCTTGCTCAATATCATGTATGCTTTTTTTTATGTTGTTCTTTCAAAAACATATGTAGATGCAAATTATTATACTTATGCAATTGGCTTAGAGTTAAGGGACCACCGTAGGTTAGTGCATCTCATAAACTGTCATGATGTGCCACAGATTGTGTGTGAGTTATGAGTCGCATATAGATGCGGACTTGCGTGCTGACTGATCATTGGCACGTACAGGCCGTGTGTTAGGATATAACTGCTAATAGATTTGTGTAGAAGACTTGGCAGTTATTAAGGAATAAACAGTGTCGTGGAGTCGACACATGTATAGTATCATTGGGGGGAGGGGACGGTTATTAGCGTAGGGGCTACATTTTATTTTTTACACACATTTTGGGCCGAGGATGACTCTCATGAGCACTACCTTCTGCCCAGGCCGATAGCGTCTCGGATGAGTGCTACTTGCTGGCCCCTCTCTATTACTTGCTTGCGTGAATCCGTTACAGCCCCTGCGTAGAACGTTGTCCTCAAAGTGCATATCACCTAGAATGGGTAGAAACCTTTACTCATGCATACTTTTCTGTTGAGCTTATTTATTCTGTTTATGGCATGATATTATGTGTCTTGTTACTTCCCTCTGAGGACCTGGTGATCTCTCTAGGTGCGTGTTTTCGTGATTTCTTGCAGGTGTTGTAGCTAAGGCCATTCCTTCTTTCGTGACGATTGCTCTTGGACTCGCCATCGCACTCGCTTGCTAAATTCTTTCCTTGTATATTTTTCCATATTTGATTTGGTTGGTAGTGGACTTTTTCTCCACCCAACTATTATGTACTTGACAAACTCAAATTTGCTTTATATCATTATTTATTTTTGTGGATGAGATTTAGTGTCTTGGCTTTCTATATTTACAGCTTATGTATATATATGAGTCGTATATTTACTCGTATGTATATAGCTGGCATGAATACGTTTTAGTCCTATGTATTTTGGGACTGGGGCGTTACATGTTTTTGTGGTGACCCATGCAGGTCTAGTTTGTCGTTTCGGTTACATGACTGTACCAAATGGGCCTGCAATATAGGATTAGAGTTTAGGATCTCATCCACCTACTTGACTTCCTTTCTTGACTTCAAATTCTGAACTCTCGTTCGACCTCCTTGATTTGCATCTTGCTTGACTCCTTCTACCGTAAATTCTTAGTTTCGTGTTTAGTAAAGATGACTACACTGGTATATGCCCATAGGATGAACACATGGCTAGATGGATTCATTGATGATTAATATGCATTGAGAATTTATTTGAGTTATAAAGATATTTTCCTAGAAATATGATCTTAAGGATTAGTTAAATCCAAGTTGGGTAGTAGCATATTACCACTTTCAAATGATAGTTGGAATTTTATTTTGATATTACAAGGTGATATACACAAGAGGATAGCTAGATCGAGAAAACAAATTGATTTGAGTTGCGTTTTGATATTTTTGAAAGTCTTTGAACATTTATGAATTATTGAGTTATAGCTATACATCTTTTAGGAAGATATAAATTTGATTTGAAAAGGATCATCAAATTTTAAACTATGATTTACGATTTACCAAAATTTGAGAAGGATTGATAAATTTTGGTAAAATGTTTTGAATTAAATTGCATCATATGATTTATGATTTATAAAGTTATTTAGATTTCGAGTTTAAAACCTTGATTATGGATATTTAAATTTTGGAAAAAAAAGGGAGAATTACTTTTGAGGAGTAGTTGTGACTTATTGGAAGCTAGATATACACATTTGAAGGATATATAATTAAATTCAGGAGTTATTTAAATGTTACATTTTGTAGTATGAAATTCGGCTGATAAACTTATTAAATGTTGAGTTAAAGATTTGGGAAAAAAAAGGGTTATTATTCAAGTTGCGATATACAAGGGTTGTTTCGAGATTGACTACGAGATTTAAAATTGTGATTAAAGTTGAACAGTCTAAGATAATTGAAAATTTGGCGAATATCTTGGAAATTTTATTGAGAAACTTTCGAGGAACTTGAAATTTTAGATTAGATCATATATTGGTAGAAGACCAAGAAGCAAGTAAGGTCCCCCTAGTGAGATAAAAGTATTCCATATTAGATTGCCATGCCACCTATGACTATGATATTGCATATACACAAGTATAGTTAGTCATCGACCAAACCGATAACATATCTTTGACGTACTCGACCTTCCCTCAAATCTAGATCATTATTTATGACCATCTAATTGTTTGAAACTTAAGAAATGATACCCTTATCTATGAGACTATTTTCTCTCTAGAAACTGTGCCTCTAACTTATCTTAACTTGATCTACGAGCTTTCATAAATTATCTTTATTTCGTGCTTTAACCCTTTTTATTTTTGTGCATTAATTAAGTACCTTATGTAAACCACTTTCTATTTTGATCATTTGTCGTTACCCATCGTGACCTTGATATTTGGAGCACAATACTAGACTATTTCCTCCAACAAATTTCACATGCAAGACCTAGACAAGCTCACCTTCATGTAGGTATATCATGTCCCACTAAAATACGTCCCCTTGTACTCTATTTTTATGGTACGACTTTCGGGCCATAAAGACTCAACCATAACCCTTACCATAATACCAATATGGACTCCACCTTGATTCAAATTTTTCGACCTAAATATGTGATGATGATCTATTAAATGCTTAATTTTGCGTTTATCTTGCCTGCTTAACCCTTGTCATTTATTTTTATGTCTTATCTCGATTCGCTTAGACACATAACATCTTTCGCTCTTCAATATTGCAACTCTTACCCTTCTCCCTTTTCAATTAAATTGCTTACTTATATTTCACTATGATTCCACCATGGTTTATGCAACCTTGTTCCTTGAATGATTCCATTATGCAAATGAAATTTGATCATGACAATCTTGAGTTAGTAAAGGTTAGATTGGAGAACCCCATAACCTGGATAAATAATATAGTGGTTAAGATAATTACAAGATTTCGAGGTGTAGATGGGACATAAATAAGTCTGCGATAAATCCAAATATATGAAATAAGAAATGATATAGGTATTTTGATGAAACACTCAAGAGTAAATAGACTTCTCGAATTTTAAGGGCTTGTTTTGAGGTAACTAAATATCGAGGTGAAGAATCTTCTAGAGTGTTGGTGGTTTAAGAACCAAATTTATATATTAAATTTATGGATGCAAATTTTTGATAAGGACAACGTTGACGTTGCCTTCGATAGCATAGAGTATTAAGATGATATTAGCTTTCAAGGATGACCACTTGTTGAAGAAAGAAACCTTTACATTTTTATTAAAGTTCTAAGATAATCATGAATAAGAAGTTAAGATGAGCTTTATTTCTACCATCAAGAAACTGAGATTGTTGAATTCAAATTTTGAGAGAGACTAATAAGTATTTTAGAAATTTTCAATGATAGAAGATTGAGTTATGAAGGTATATTGTTAGTTTTCGAGATTTATCATTGAAGACGGATTTTTGATACCTATGGATGCATGGTATATTGACCAATAGATACGAATTTACAGTAAAGAGATTTTTCAATTTCTACTTGAGCCAAATTGGTTGAAGATTTGAAATTTTTAGAGGAAAATATGGCTTGGAAAGATATGCATAAGTAAGCTAGTATAATGGAGATTATGGAATTCAGAATTTGAGACTAATTGAAATTTTATGACGAGATAGAGGAAGTTAGAGTGCATTTATAATCGAAATTGTTTTGTTAATTTTCAAGGGAACGTAGTACGAAAGTAAATTTTTCAAAGAACGATTTATGATAAGAGAGATTTCATGAATATTGATGATATCAAAGGATTAAGGAGATTATTACCTACTTATGAGGTTGTCCTTTTAGGGTTAATGTTAAGATTGATTGAGCTTAGTCATTGATTGATTGTCATCTAAAACCATCAAAATTTTGCTCTAGTCGATCGAATGACACATTGCCATTAAAATACCACTCGCCTTTCCGACGAATATTTCGTTTGCATTCTCGTGATCTCGTATATCTATTCGAACAAACTCTTTCCATCCCCTTCGCCTTACCTACCCTAATTTTTCCTAAATTTCGAGGACGAAATTCTTTTAAGTTGGGTAGGATGTAAACCCCCTAAATTTCTACTACGATTTTATTTATATATAATTTTGTATTCATTTTATATTTCGTATCTACACGTCGCATACGAGTTCTCATTGTTGTATTTGCGTAACGTACGGGATTTGCATTTCATAATACTCGACGATGTGCGAATATGTGTCGAGGTACATATGTTCGAAAAATATTTTATTATAAATTTATTTTAATAGGAAAGTACATGTTCAAATAAAGGTGATAAATATTTTTATTTTGTGTAAAAAGGTTATTTTATTCGTCGTTTAAAGATAAGTAGTAAATTGAAAATTTTGGTTATATGAAATGTTTCCAAATATTTGTGAAATATGAATTTGCTTATTAATATATTTTGTTATTATAAAAGCTAGCATAATTAATATTTAAAGTATTTATCGTGATTTTTGAAATTAATTATTACTATATTTATTTTAATATGAAAATGATATTTAGGATTTTGTTAATGATAACATTTGATTAAATACGGTAATTTAAATTTTTTTAAAGATTTTATTGACTCTATTTAAAATAATTTAAATTAAGTATAGAATTAATTTGGATTGGATTTGATTTAGATTGAACTAGTTTAAATAGAATTTAAAATATAATATGATATTATCTAGGGAGAATCTAAATTCTCCTAATCCCTATCCAACTGGGTATTCCCACCTCCTATAAAAGGAGAGGTACTCCTCCAGAAATTTTACATCCACAACCCAAAATCCGTGCATCGTGTCCGTGTACGTGTCCCACCTTATTCCATATTTACATCTACATTATTTCCCATCATGGTGTCGACAAACCGAAACGATAAATCAATCCTAACCGATAACCACTCATCATCCCGATACCACCGCCACCATGCTCCGACAAGCCCCATCTAAACCACCACCATCAGAGTCATCATTGCCGCCACCACTGTCTTCTCCGACTCCCTCGTCACCGCCACACCCACCATCGCACCATCATGACCACAACCACCACCGCAGCCAAAACCCAAACTCCGGCCATCGCCAGCACCACGCAATTGGGAAATAAGAGAAGGGTGGGAAACCCTAACCTGACCGAGGCTCTCCGCGCCACCTCCAGCGCGCTCAAACCATCTGCCGCGGATCCGTGCGGCCGTGCCCGCGCGCACGGGAACTCCGCCCATCGCCGACGAGA